>CM033649.1:76630495-76717453 GCA_019512145.1 Engystomops pustulosus
GCGTTTCCATAGAAACGCCGATGCGATCGGGCCGAGGCCCGCCCCGTTGGGCGCGACTTTGTCTGCGTTTGCAAGCGCAGACAAAGCGCCCTGTGT
The DNA here is from genome assembly GCA_019512145.1 of Engystomops pustulosus. Taxonomy (NCBI): domain Eukaryota; kingdom Metazoa; phylum Chordata; class Amphibia; order Anura; family Leptodactylidae; genus Engystomops; species Engystomops pustulosus. The sequence goes on from CM033649.1 coordinate 76,630,592, forward strand.
GGCGCCGGCCTAAGGGTACATTCACATGGCTGTCTGGGGGGATGTATATGCGGCTGCAAATGGCTCTACCTTTTCCCATGTGTGCTCCCGTGCACCACTGTTCTCTATGGACTGGGGAGGGGTCACCTCCTCCTCTCCAGTGCACAGCTGTATACCGCAGCCGGGCGGACATATGGCTGTATGAATGTACCATAATGGGCGTGCACAACATCTCTGTTGAACTTTAGACATGAATGTGGCGCATGGTCCGAATCGGCACTGGAATGCCCGTTTATGTGCCAAGTTTTGTGTTGCGGCGGGTACCGGGCATCCGCAACACAAAACTGACGCAAAAGTTTAACAACAATGGGTTTTGTATAGGAGATATGCTAAAAAGTTATGGGAAAAGAGAAACCTATGCCAACTCATATATGAAGGCTTCTTTAAAGTCAGGCATTGATCTATAGGGAGCTGCCTTATTTAGGGTACAGTGTACACTCACCGGCCACTTTATTAGGTACACCTGTCCAACTGGTCGTTTACACTTAATTTCTAATCAGCCAATCACATGGCGGCAACTCAGTGCATTTAGGCATGTAGACATGGTCAAGACAATCTCCTGCAGTTCAAACCGAGCATCAGTATAGGGACGAAAGGTGATTTGATGCCTTTGAACGTGGCATGGTTGTTGGTGCCAGAAGGGCTGGTCTGACCTTGACTGGTAGTAGAACGCAGCATAGCATTACAAAGTATTTCTCAGCAGGACATTATTTGGAAGATACCCACAGCTTTTTGAATATCCTGTCACCAGGGGCGTTGCCAAGTCATAAAAGATCATGTGCGTGTACCAAAAACAACTTTACTTTAAGCTACAGAAAACAAAGGCGAAATAATGTTCCCCAAATGTGGCTTAACATGTAATAATGCAACCTACACTTAATAACTGTGGCCTCTGCTAATTTCCCCTCAATGCGACCAACTCTACACCCCTACACCTAATGCCCCTTGATAGTGGCCCCTTTCTAATCAAGCCTTCTGAAAGGAGGCTCCACCAAAGTATACCCTCACTAAGTAATGCCCTCCCCACTAAAAGATAACCCCATACTGAATAGTGCCCCTACACTAAGTAATGACCACACAAGTCCCACACCAAGTATTGTCCTCAATAAGTAACGTCACCCAAACCCAAACCAAGTAATGTCCTCATAGCCCCACTAGGGTCCTCACTCCCCCTCCCCCCTTCCTCACCAGCAATGTCCTTCCCCACTTCACAAAAAACCTTAATACTCACCGTACTTGAACCAGGAGGCGCAGTGTTTCCGGGCGCTTCATTCCCTTTTTGGTACTGCAGTCCCAAGTGTCACTTCGTTTATGGTGTAAGTGTCCCATCAATTGACTACATTTGGGAACAAATAAAAAAAAAATGGTGCCTGGAGTTTTTCATCTGATTCTGGTTATTCTTGAGCTGCTGTTTCCGAAAATACATTCCATTTCCCTATCAGCTCTAGTTTTATTAGATGTTGAGCGTTTCCATCAAGAAATAAGTACAATGGTAGAACGGCGCAGTGGAGGATTGGATACACATATGATGGCTGATTACTGCTGTAGAATGTCCAAGAAAACCTAATTGCAGGGAATCGCGTAAAACAAGGTTTCGGTGAAATGTTGGAAAATCTCTAGTTGGGGGCCACAAAAAATTTACATTTTATTTTCAAAATTTCAGTAGTACAATATTGAGTGACGATTACCGTAGTTTGAGCAGCATATACTGGCGATGCCCGATCTCCGAACTTAGAACTTATAGGGGAAAACGGGAGTCATTTCCTGAATCGGGCCCACAAAAAAAATACTTAAAATCAGTTTTAACTTTTTAAGGCACCAAAATGCCTTCCCCCGATGCCATTGATGGCCATTCCTGAGGATAGACCATCGTTTCTACACCCTGCAGATGGAGGTGGTACAGCTGAGTTTTTGTCAAATCTGGATGTATGCCTTATTTCTTTGGAAGGAAGAAAGTCATTGCAGTTCATGTCCTTAAACCACCTCCAAAGAGGTCTGACAGACTTACCAGCATTTTAAATTATTATCTAGAGACACTTAGTTGCTGAGCCGGAGCGGCAAAGTGGTGTATGGACAAACCTGTTATGTCATTCCCATTGAGTTTCTGAATTTTCAATGTTCAGTGTACTGGTAAAGATGGTAATATTGCTTTAACTTTGCAAATTATGGGCACAATTATAGCGTAGGTAGAGATTTTGGGCTGTTATTCTCGGGGTGGAGACCTCCTTCTTAGGGCCAGCTGAGGGGATATGACTATATTGACATCCCCTCCATGGTACCGCAGTTCTCTCCCATGTTATTGTTCCAATCAGACCTTGCCAGTATTGGTTAGGGCACTGCCATGTGTTGTGCCAGGCACCATCTGTCTTTTGTATCCTGGGGACTACATCTCCACAAAGCAGAATACTTATCTCTTTGTGTAAATGAATATTTAAGACTTCAAAGTGAGTTTATTACCAAGCCTAGAGGTCTTATCTACCACATCAGGTGACACCTTGTCCGGGAGTGGCAGGAATGTGTCATTTTTGTTTTCTAGCTGAATCCTAAGAATATCCTTTGGCTGCTTCAGCTCATTTATTTCTTGTTATGTTAAGCTGTCCATTCTTTATATATTGTAATAGAGCAACTATTGACTCGCTGCAGGTTGAAAGCTTTGAGAATTTTTTGGGCCATGTGCCCAGTTATACATATAAAGTACACCATCCTCCTCCTTTTATAGACCTTATCAAGCAGAGGATATATTTCCATGTCGATAATATTGAAATCTTAGTAAATTGAGATTAATCAGTTTCATTTCCTGACCTTGACTCTCTACCGTACTAAAAAAAAAAAGTGGGTTTCCTCCCACACTCCATAACATACAGGTAGGTTCATTAGATTGTGAGCCCCATTGGGGTTGGGCACCGATATGGCAAACTCTGTGCAGCGCTGCGTAATCTGTGTGTGCTATATAAATACGGGAATTAATTAAAATCTTTGCTGGATAGATCCCACTATGGGGAGTACCGCTGGATTTAGAAGACTTTGTAAATTGGCCAAAAAATCGCAGGGCTTCAACCCTGAACCTATCTTTCGGAACTGCACATTCAGCAGTTTGCGAAGCATTCTGTGGAGGGAAAACTGCTAGAAGATAAAGATTTACACAATGACCAGAAGTGGGGGGTGTTCTATATGTATACACTCGCCAAATTATGCAAAAAAAAACAGTAGTTGTAACAACTCAATATACAAATATAGTTGGGTCAGAACCGTTTCCATTTTGATGATACAGCAACTTTCACACACTTGCACATAATTGGTTAGAAGACAATCTGAAATGACGGAAGAAACAGACGCCTGGTAGAATTGTCTCATACACAGAGAACATAAGATCAAAATGGGTCAGAGTAATTTATACAAGATTTGATATAAGCTGAATGAGTAGCACTTCTGCCTTGCAGCGCTGGGGTCCTGGGTTCGAATCACACCCAGGTCAACATCTGCAAAGAGTTTGTATGTTCTCTCCGTGTTTGCATGGGTTTCCTCCGGGTCCTCCGGTTTCCTCCCACACTCTAAAAACATACTGGTAGGTTGTTTAGATTGTGAGCCCCATGGGGACAGGGACCAATTTACCAAATTCTGTGCAGCGCTGCGGAATCTGTAGGCGCTATATAAATAATTATTATTTTATATAAGATTTTTTCACAAAGGCCATTGACCAGTGCCCTAACACCATGCCCTGGATGATTGCTGTAGATCCTACGGGGAGGGAAGTCCTGCACAACCTTTTGGAAAGGGCTTGACCCTTTCTGTCTGGGATACATATATATGGAACTGTTGGCAATGGCTGATAACAATATAGAGCATCAGTGCACATACTAAAATCTGATTTCTTATAATTGCCATATGTCATAGCTTGGATAGAGGATAACATATATTGGACTAACCCCTATACAGGGTGCTTCCAGCTTATTTTTGAATTAAGGCATCAATGTATGATCAGAACTCCACATTGCTTTAGTAACTTTTTTTTTTTTTAATTTCAAGACCTGTACATTTTCAGATTTTCCGGTAATGGTATTATGTCTCCTTGCCGCATGTATATCTTCCCATATCTCTCTGATCTCTGCAGAGTGCTATGATTTATGGGTTACATGATCTAGCTGTCATTTCAGATCCGCAGAACGTTGGTGGAAAATTCTTGTGAATGACAAGGAAAACACCGTTCTAGTCTTACCGCATGAGCCGCACAAAGAACAGGGAATGAGCGGACAATAGAAAGCGTGTTTGTAACTTTTATCCAAAATGTGTTATGTACATGAACGTGATTATTAATCGCTGAAGACTTTATCAGGGTCAGAGGTGGAGCTTAACTATCCGCTACCTGAGGCGAGCTATAGAATAGCGCCCCTTCTTCCCTCTTTAGTAATTAATTTATGTATGCTCCATGCAATGTCTCACACCATTGCTAACATCGGATGTGAAAAAACACTATTTTTATGTGTCCGGTCATGCTTTGTAGCAGGTGATGACTGTCCCCGTGATTCTGCCCCCGTCTTGCTGCAGGTGGTGTTGCTTGAGGCAAGAGGCTCAACTCTCCTTATGGCTGGTGCACCTATGGTCGTCCCAAAGTGGACATCCGTAGTGCTGGGTGGACCCCCGAATAGACCCGTATATGTTCCAGTGCCTTTCAGTGCAAGAAGCTCCTAGAGCATTAGACATTTCTTGTACAGGTCTCCGTTCCACCACCACCACATAGATAGTTGCTGGCTCAGCAGTTTGTTGATCGATTTCCGTCAATCAATGTGACTTTTACGTGGATTTTATCTAATTAAGGACTGTTTTGTTGGAGTGGAATAACTGGAAGAAATTTATTACAGCCATATAATTGTGTTAAATATTGTGACGGGTCATGAAAAAAGAGAATTTGCAGTAAGCGGCGATGCGCTGTCACCTTATCTTCAATTTTATCGTCCTACTGGTGACAGTGGATACAATGTCCAAGGGGCCAGAGGATGAAGATGGGATGGACTCATGGGTACATGGTAAAAGGGGGAGTGGAGTATCAATAATTCTTGCCTGTGCTTTATGATTTAGCTTTATACTGTTTTGCTTACCCTAGGTGAAGGAAAGCCTTACTATATCGCAGGTAGACCACCAATGATGTCAAAATACATTTCCCATTTATTTTATTTCCATTGTGCAGGGTCCCGGATGTTACAATTCTTTCCACTTCTCCGTTCGTGATTAGTGGTAAAATCTTGTACATGATTCCGCACATGCAGATTCACTATTTTAGTTTTCTATATGGATTCTGTTGTAGATCCACAGAAGTTCTCCTTTCCCATAGAGAGTGTTTTTAGACCAGCTGAAAATCCAGTTCAGAAACTGCCCTCACACCTTTTAAAATTTCATAGATCCATTTCCAGCCCCTCGGTAGCTCCTGTGCCTGTCTAAAACATTTTACCTTGCCCACTATCTCCAGTCTCTCATCTATTGGATAGGCTGGGGCTCCCAAATCTACAGCGATGCACCCCCTCCCTGCCCCAGACTACAGTACCGGCGGTCCCCTACTTAAGAACACCCGACTTGCAGGCAACCCCTACTTACAAACGGACCGCTGGTAATTGGTAATTCACTGTACTAATAAAGAGCTATAATTATTAAATGTCTGTAATGAGATTTAGGCTGCATTCACACTAACGTATGGAGGACGTATATACGGCCGATATACGTCCTTCATAGACGTCAACGGGCGCCGTACCACTCCGTACCCGGAAAAAGATAGGACCTGTCCTATCCTTTGCCGTAATACGGCGCCGTGCGCCATTACTTCCTATGGAGAGGGGGGGTGAGCTGCGCTCACCTCCTCCTCCTCTCCCTGTGCACTGCCCGCCCATACCGTACCGTAGCGGGCAACGGCAGTGTGAATATAGCCTTATTTTTAATCCTGGTTCTTAAGACAATCCAACATTTTTAAAATCCAATTGTCACAGAGACCAAAAAAATTTGACTGGGGTTACAATTAGAAAATTATAAAATATACAGTTCCGACTTGCATACAAATTTAACTTAAGAACAAACCTACAGACCCTATCTTGTATGTAACCCGGGTACTGCTGTAGTTACTTTTCAGCTTTCCTTATGAATGGAACATTAAACCTGTGGTGACATCAGAACGTGTAATGTGGTGACAGCACGACACTCTCTTGCTGGAGGCATTTGAAGTCGGGTATTTTAGAAAAAGACCTTGATCCCTGATTGGTTTTGTTTTACCAGAGGCTGCGTAACCGAAATTGCACCTCCGCATCAGTCACCAGCAGCCACGCTCTTCTTCTGGAGATGACTCAGAAAACTCTCTTTATGAATCATCTATGCGTGACACGGGTCCCCACGTTACCTGATGATTGACGGATCGTAAACTGCTTTACAAACATGTTTTCCATACAGATGGGGGAGAAGAATGTGTCCTGTTTTGTCCATTTTATCTTTTATTTAGTATATTTTATATTATTGTGCTCATCACATACTAGTTCTATTTAGTAATGGAGAACATTGCCCCAAATCTTTCCCTGTCTGTCAATAAGGCGATGGTGTCCCCTAGAAGTACTATCATTGTATACAGTGGCAAACATGGCGATTGTCTACACAACGTAAAGGATAGAGCAGGGCACACGGCTCATGTGTTTTAGGCCTAGAACTGAGGGTAATCTTGGCTTTGTTAAATACCTTTTAACCTAGGCTGAGGGACTTTTTCAGCATAAAATGTGCTGAAAAAGGTCATCGTGTATACTGTATAGGCTGGGCTCACATCACATTTTTTGTATAGGTTGGGAAAGCACTCTATGTATACGCTTGGTGTATACATTGACAAATGGTGGCAGGCAGAGGCATAGTTGTTGTCTCCATCTGTCTGCCAAAAAATAAGGATCGAAAAGAGGTAGCCAACTAAGTCTTTTCATCCTGCAGCCTCCGCCTGAGCGGCACATGCACTTAGAGGAGGCAATAGATCATTCGGGAGAGCAGATGCAGCGTATTGCCCCTCCCCACAGCTCCACCAAGCGCATACATCGCTTACATCCCCCCCGAGGGAACGCACTGTTCATGGGCAGTAGACAATCGTAGGCTGATGTACATCGCATTCAGGGAGGAGGGGGGTCCTATAGGCATACAGTGGGAAACGTCTGTGCAATACGCGGTTAGGACACGTCAGAATCCTAACAACGTGATACAAAACGTGATGTGAACCCAGCCTTATTCAGCCAAAGCATGTGTTTAACTTTGTCCCAAAAACATAAATATTTACAACAAAAATCCAACATATCCTGTACAATGTACAGCCGTATAAACATCACTTTCGTACCAAATGACTTCTTTTTGCTGTATGGTTATAAGCTATGCTAGTGCACGACTGCAGAGGGAGGGAGGGGGCGGCATAGAATAAATAGGGGATGCATATGGCTCTGCATTCTGTTGTACTGTATATTAACCCCATACCTACTGAATTGATCAAGCACTGGAAAGAGGCCTGGGGCATAAATCAAATCTGGATGGTAGATTTAGTGATTGGGGACGGATGTAGAAGAGCAGCTAATGGGATCAATGTGTATTGCGCCAATGAATATATAGACATAAGTTCTACTGCATATAATACTAGACAGTAGAAATTGCTGATACTATACTGGCCTTGTTAAGAAATGGCCACCAGCCTTATGTTTAAAAATACAGTAGGTTTCTACATATTGTTTTCAGCATGCCAAGTCATATCGCAAGCCTATTCCATGCATTGGATCTCTTGCCTCAACCAGGCCTCTGTTAACCCTTGTTACTATTACATTGCAGTGTATCGACCCCCTGCTATGTTAAGTTGGTGTCAAACATGGTTCATAACTAGGAAACATGTCATTTCCCGCCTAAAGGAGGAGGTGGGGGTGAAAATGGCCCTTTCAGTAGAAATTTCCAAACAGCACCTTGTATTTTAAGCGCTGGATTTATGTTTGGCTATCCTTGCGGATAAGAGGAGAAATATCTGCAGTCTCACATCTTGCAGCGGCTGGCAGCGTTCCCAGCCTGAGAGGTTCCATGAGCTTCTAAATATTTGATGAGTTTATCTAGATAGCAGCCAAACATTTTATTACTTGGTTGGGGGGGTGGAGGATGATGGCAGCGAGCACACGGTATATACAGGGGGACCTGTACCACAGCCCAGATCCATGTAATCCACAAAGCTTATTCAGTCTGCAGCGGTAATGAGGACCTTCGTGTACTGGACTCCACCATTATGAGGCCAAATTTATGGAAGGTCCGTAGGCAATGGAGTAAAACCTACAGGATAAAGCAGCCTTAATTTGAACATGTTTGGTATTTTGAAGGATTCTCGAGACTCGTCCGCAGGCCCCAATTAACATGTTATCTATCTTTTTCAGACAATTTCTCTATGATATTAGGTAGGACTCTATCTTGGGAGCTTATTTAAGGAGTATTTTGCCTCTAAGCCAAAAAGAAAATTCCCGTAAATAAGTTGGGTTGTATTGTACTTGTTCTATAAACTTTTTCTGTCCTTGGTCTATACCTGGGCCACAGAACCTTAAAATGCTGTAATGTTGTATAGATTACTGACTGTATTTATCCAAAGCCTTATCCTGGGTATCAATGCCATATGCTGGATCTTCTGAGACCGTTTAATGGAAATGTAAATGGCCGCTCCTTAAAGAGAACACGTCTCTTTTTTCATAAACTGCCATTAGAGAGCATTGCCTCTATCCCTTCATTGTCCCTCTACATGCCTGTAAACCTAAGCAATGAGGTCCTAAAGCTGTATGCAAATGACCTGTGAAATGTCCAATGAAGCATTAGCATATTCAAGCTGTCCACCTTATTCATGAGTGGGAGGCACAGCCACACCCCCAGTGCATGACTGACAGCCTGTATAATGATGTGAGGCTGTATAATGATGTGCTTCCTGGTGCTGGCGCCCCCTGCAGCCTGTGTGTGCATGTGTGTGTGTATAGGAGATACAGCAGCTCCAGGCAGCCATGTTACAGCAGAACATGTCAGATTCATGTGTAGCTGATGTCTGTGTCTCTCACCTGTATATTAGGAGGATGCAGCATGTCAGCAGATGACATACACACACTAGCCATGCTTTACTATACATTACACACAGACATGAGCAGGGGTAGGGGTAACAGGGGTGACATCACTGCCTCTGACCATGTGACCAGCCTCATTTACATAATAAAAAATAGATGATTTTGCAATGATTAATGTATGAAATAACTAGTTAAAGGCTGGGATGGGATCCTTGTGAGCTGCTCCAACAGGTAGAGGTGACAGGACTAGTGACACAGACCTGATGACAGGTGTCCTTTAAAAAAAGAAAAAATTAATAAAAATGTGGCCGTGCAGTTCAAGTTCTCATCGGTGTTCCGGCTTCTGTTATATAGAATTTATATTAAAAGCGATTTCATCTTTTCCACTATAACAAACAGAAGTATGATGGAGCTACCCTTCCCAACATGTAACCCAACGGAGGGTGAACAGAAGACTTTCCATTGACCTTCAGCAATTTGCTTTTGTTATGCTCTTGTATAGAAGGGCATAATGGAAACCTCGGGCACAGGTGTAAACTTGGCCTAATCCTTCTAACCGCCCTAAAACATTGGGAACTGAGGAGTAACCAGACTTCTATTGGCAAAATCTTTGAATCATTGGGCATGATGTAAGTCAACATGCCTGATCCTGCTCTCTCAACAGCAGATGGCCAGGAAAAAAAAGTATGTGTGTGTATTTATTTATGTATGTATGTGTGATGTGCATATATAGCCACTTCTACAAATTAAGTCATAGTTTTTTTTTGTTCTCTGTCCACTGAATACATGCTTATCGGTACAGGTCCAAACACCAGGAACCCATTGATCATGAAAACGGTGATCACCCCATCCCCCAAATGATTAGTTTGATTCCATTTACTACTTATGAGTTTGGTTGTAGAAGAGTAATTTGGGCTACCTTCATCAGTACCATGTAGGGTTCTTGCTCAAACTGTGGCTTGCATGTATTTGGTGAAAAGGGGATCCCCAACCTCATGATTGTTGGGTGGGCCAAGCGATGGGGGCTAAGAATGAAGATTTTGATATTGATGTTACAATCACATGCACAATTGGCAGCTCCTCCACGGTTCAGATGCTGGATTTAGAAGTGATAATTCGATAAGTTTCGCTTCTCTGGCTGGTGATGCCACATCAACTTAAGTAATTTTGGGGTGAGGGGGGGGAGGGCTGAGCCGCAATACTAAGACACTATACAAAGTGGTGAAGAGACCACAGTCTCTTCAATATTGGCCCCCAAACGCGCTGTTTAATCCATTGAACAGTAAGGATGGATGATCAAGGAGTAAAGAAAAAGTGGAGACTTTAAATCTTAGGGTATACCCTTTTTACGTAGTGATTAGATGTCATTTATATTTGCATCTCTGGAGGAAAACTCAATTTAAAAAATCGCATGAATAAGGATGTTTTATAAAACCGGCCTCTCGGCTGTCCACGCTAATGGCGATTAATCCTACATGTGCGGACGGCACATTTTCCGTTGCAGTCAGCTTGTATGTTATATGGCCGGGCCTATAATGTATTAATGTCCATTTTTGTTTATTGTACACTTCTTACAGGAAGGACATATTACAAAGCTGGCATTTGGATGTCTCTTTCTCTCAGTTATAAAATTGATTTGCGGCCTACCACAGGCAGTGTGACCTTTTTTATGGTTGGCTCAAGGTTCGTACCCATTTCCAATTTTAAATGCATCTTCTGGATTTGTCTTTCATAAGCCGTGACAATTTACCCTTGGAAAACTATTTATCGCTCTTTTAACCGACGTTAAAGTCAATTCCAGTTTCCATTTTTTCCTTCGGCTTCATTTCCCTGTCTAATTGGTTTTATTGTTTATGGTATAGATTTTGTAGCAGGACTTTGTCTGTGTTGTATACGGCATAGGGGGAATGGGCTTTGTATTAAAGTAATAAATTGCATGGAGGGTGTAAAATACATTCTATAAAATGAGGCCCTGGGTGCTGGAGTTAGAGGCCGTATCTGCAGTGGGGAGGATGTGTGTTTGCATGTATCCTCTGAGACGAACCAGTGTATGCAGAGATTTTTATAGGATTTTCTTCTCTTTTACACTACACATTTACATAGATGGCATCGGCCCCAGGATGAGGCAGCCAGTCCCATTATATACAGCGATTTGTAAAAATAGAACTGTATATATTTTTGAGAAATCAAAACTGACACAGCAGCTGTAGCACTAATGTCAAAAACTCAGTTTATCAAGTTGACTCCAGTCATCAAGGACAAGCACAGTAGAAGAAAATACTTCATTGGTTCTGTCTACTAAGCTGTATATGTTTTACTGAGATGTTATTGGCCACTTGAGTGTATAACCTGTAAAGTTCCATTTTATCACACACAAGTAATGGTTATTTTGTAAGCATCTTATTGGCATTGCATAAGATAACTGAACCTATCGGCTAGTGCTAAGCCATACCTTTTAAGGGGTTTGGCCACTCTTTTACATAAGTTTCCCATGTGCCTTATCTGACTTGTAGATATTCTCTGAATGTTCATCACGTCATTCAGCATTCCTGATACTTACTTTTTGTTTTGTGTGCAGACTCTGTGCTTTTTTTGTTGACCTCTCTGAGCTCTGCTGAATAGGAGGAGCTGTAGCAGCAGAGTTTTGATTCATCCTGCTCCCTCTCCAAGTCTGTCAGTGAGGACGGACTTGAGAATAGACACCCAGGAACGGATGACAGGAACACAGAGGAACACTGGTAGCAGAGGAACACTGGTAACACAGGAACACAGGAGGGCTTTCACTTAGCAGGAAATGATGCTGAAGATCCGGCGAGGCAGGTGCTGCATTATAAGGGCCGAGCCAGATTAGCGAGCGTCAAACAGGAGGGCGCTAGTCCTTTAAGTCCAAGAACCGGCGCGCGCGCTCCCACTCCTAGGGCGGGAAGCAGGAGCGTTGGAGAAATGAGACCGGGCTGGAGAGCGGGACAGCAAGAGCGGGGACCGCGGCACTGCGAAGGGCACTGGTGTGCCTGTGATCCATGGTATGGATTGCGGGGACACCCGTGACAGACATGTCTAGTAGAAGAGATTTATTGAAAAGTTACCAACCCCTTTAAGACTTTGTTCTGACAACAGGCCCACCCAAAAAGTCCTCATTGTAATCCACTATGCACTGTGCATTGACAAAACGGTTACTAATGTTAGGTATTCTCCAAGATGTGATAGACTTTTGGAGGATCTTGATCACACGCAAACTTTTGGTGCCCCATTACACTTTCCATGTCTTTTAAGGGGCTGCCTTACAACAAGGTAGCAAAAGAGGCGTGGTTTTCCTCGTCCCGTTCTGGAAAACTTATTTGCGTGTATCCCACAACAAATACCTTTTAAAATACAGTCTTGGTTATTTTACTTGGAAAGTCTTTAGCTGACGGTAATGCGTACAGAATGCAATCAAAAGGTTTAAGAATTGCCCCAGTTCTATAATCTTGAACATCTGCTTGGCACATCTGTGCTCCCCCTCTGACATCAGTCTCTCCATCATCAACTAAGCACAGTCTCCCCTGCAGCATACAAATCCTGGCTCTGTAGGGTTTTGGTTGTGTTCAGTTTTATATGTGCCACAAAGTACTTGATAAACAAGACTGATGAAGAATGTTGGATTCATGGGGTTTCTGAAAAAAGTCTGATCTCTGATTTTCAAAAAAAATTAAAAAATACACATTTCCACAAACTAAAATGTTTTCTATGTGGTACCCCTTTTTATTTTACTATAGCTCTTAACATCTGACAGAAAACCACAAAATGCAGTGAAAAAAACACTACAGAAAAGTGCAACGTTAAGAATTCCAGGATCTTTACTAACTCGATTTTTGGGTGATTTAGTAATTCGCACACCGGTGTGTAGAGGACACAAGCCAATCTGGTCTGGTCCCAGAAACCTTTGCCAGCTGTTGACCATCTGTGGAGTCATGGGAGTTTCCGTGTGGTCTCTTCTAATATGACAGATGACGCTCTACTTGGAGCCCGTGTGGCGATAATTTCTTCCTCTCCTCCTGCTCTTGGTCCTGACCCAGGATACTGCACAGCTCTAGAGACCAATGTTTTGGTGAATTAAAATATTGGTAATATATAGTGTTCTTTCCTAAGGGAAGGACTTTTTATTTCTTGCCAGATTGAAAGAGCTGATCGATACCACCGATGTGTCTGGATGCTTTTTGTACATCTGTTTGTCAGCACCGGATCTTTCATTATGGAGCAAACCCTCGTTTGGATGATCAGCACATCGGCTGCTTTTTGGCCGAGTCTCAAGATTTATATTAATGTTCAGAGCTTGATAACACTTCAGAAGCTTTGGGCCATTAGTGCCCTGAACACGTCATGCCCACGGTGCCATGTTGGCGTATGATGGATGGAATGCTTTGCTTGAATATTGTTGCCAGACTCCATATTATCCTTGTGACTGTGACCCGTTCAAATGAAAAGGGTTGATTTACTTTAGAAAAAATTCTAATTCCTTTTAATTTTATTTTATATGCCCATGTACCATAAACAATGTTATATATAGCAACATTTGCCCTATGTTGTATCTAGGTGTAGCTTGATCAGGTTGGGATAAAAAAGGCTTCATGCACCTGAACGTTGTGCACTCTCGGACTGGAAGCAAAGGGCCCGTTGACCGCACCAAGAACTGGCCAATAAATATGGTTGTGTGGATGAGACCCAAGAGAGGAATTGATGAGTTGATTTGGGAATCCATATTGTCAAGTATATCATGATTGATTTTGGCGATGGTAATAAGGTGGCCCCCTTTTGGCTCGACCATTAAAGGTCATGGTAATGTCTAACCCTATTGGCTAAAATATTTCCCGAGCTACTCACCTTCCCCCTCTCCTCACTTTTATTTCTAAAGGCTGTAAGCTGCTGCCAGAGGATCCCATCAAGAGCTTATTCCTATTGTACAATCAGACAAATGCAATCTTGCAATCTATACGTTTATATGTGGGGGATTCCGAAGTTTGGGTGAAGACTATTGAGAAAAGCTTAAAGTATAATTCTGTGCATGGACAGTTTTACAGGGAACCAATGTAACTGTCCCAATTATACAACCAGAAATCTTTTTCGGCAACATTTTCGGCTGATTTACTGTATTGCAGAAGTAATAAACCTGCTACAGGGTAATGAAGATTTGTTTTCTAGAGAGTCATAAACTCCCCAGTGATTTCCTTGTCGGAGAACGTCCTCCGAGATTGGATTTAAGTTGAAGTGCTGGATGCAATATTCTCCTTTTGTAAGAGCAATTAAACTTGTGTATGGAGTGTGTACACTGGCCCTGTATGCATCGTGGTGGGAGAAAATTGAAGAATAATCCCCCCGGTCTAAGACTGTGACTATGGGATAAGCCTTAGTGTATCCTGCTACCAAGATCTCAATTTACAAAAAAACCTAAGTAGTGATAAAAGGTGAGAATTGATTGCGGGTGGCTCCTGGTATTACAGCACTGGGACATGGTGTAATAATCCCGGGGCTTTGCGTTACACATTAAGCAATGACAATGCCTGTGTTTATCTATTGCAAAGTGAAATGAAAATGAAATTTATGGGCCGAGCTGATTTGCTGCATCGTCTTTTAAAGGGAAAGGTTTTGAGTCTTTGATGAATAGATGGCCCTTTTTTAAGCTTTTTAAAAATTTCCCTTTTCAAGCCCTAGAAGAATAATTCGTATGGTTGTATTAGACTATTTAAACGGTCTACATTATGTCCACATCTTCCATCCCGACCCTTAGTCTAATGACCCTAACCCTGCATATATCATTATGAAGCTGCTAACTGGGGTCATATGGGGTCTACTAAATCAATGACATCTAAATTAGCCCAAAAGTGTAAAAGATGATAATTATTAGTCATTCTTTTTCTGGTTGGGTTATTTTGTTATGGTGGGCCTGTCTCCAGGGGATCTCTGAGGTCCACCATTGGGATAGCAATACATAGTGGCCCTGGGGAGACCAGTATTTTGTGGAGTTCCTAAAAATCGTTTTGTACATTGCTGGAAATGATCTCATACAGGTTATAAGTCAAGTCCTAAGTTGATGAACATGAGGTCATCCCGACAGATATGTGACCCATACATTATTTATAGAGTACTCTGTATTTTATGGAGTTCTTACCATGCCTGACTGGCTTTAGTTAAACTTCCGTTCCCCGTCGGCTGATCTCTTGGGCTCCTGCTTCATGGAGGATTATTTATACATGCCACTTGTAAATCCAGAGGGCTTTCATGAGAAGAATGGGATATAGCTCCATGGAGAACTATCGTGGCTTTTACATGTATTCTGACACAGTGGAGCTGGCAAAGTAAAATGCTTTGCAGTCACTTCTTGGGACAAAGTTTTGGCCTGCATCATGTTGGACTTATTGATATCAAGCTCGAGAGACCTTTTTTGATCTACTGTAAACTGTAATGTAGCTATAGCGCTTGCAGATATGTCAATTGTTCCTGGACACTCAATGCCTGGTTTTTGGTTGGGGGCTGGAGTGGAGACCCTGCATTCACTGTGGATGTTCTCAATGTTCAACAAGGTCATTTGGTGGTACATGGAGACACCGTAGTTAGTACTTTTCGGCTCATTGCTCCTTATATACCAGTACTATAACTGGTATATTCATTCATCACATTCCCCTGATCCTATGCAACCTAGTTCTCAGCACCCTCATTAAAGATCATACTGGTATCCATGTAGAACGTGTGTTGTCTTCTTCATCCAAAAAAACGCTTAATGCAGGGTAGTACCCAGTACCCACATTGCAGAGAAAAATCTGAAGTGGGGGAGTTCTGAGTGGAAAAGCGTTTTAATGCACAGCCTATAGAAGTGTGTGTGTCCTCTTCTTCCTTTTTAAAAAGGATTTTTTTTTTTTTTTTTTGCACTTAGTACACCCCCTCGATTTCCCATTGTAATTCTGATCAGTCATCAGTGTCATCGTGATTTTGTTACTGCTTTTAAGAGCACCGCTGGCTACAGACCATGATGTGGCATTCGATGAGACCTTTGCCTGTTTTTCACTGCCATTTTCCCTGGAGGAATCGTTGGCTCTTTAATTTGCTGGAGAAATCTACGCACATCTGTCCATTGGGGCGGCCGGGCTTGGACAGTCCGGATTAAATGAATAAATCACTTTGTAACCTCTGATGATTTGGCAGATACTGCGGTCCTAGGAAAATGTTCCACTTCTTAGGATTCTGTTATTTTGGATAAGGCTTTCCTGTCCCTGAATTGCAGAATATTATTAAGCCTGTCAGTATAACCATACTAGGCACCATAGTATCATTGTATGTTTGCCCCTTTTACTATATTGGTTTAAATACTTAATCAGTAACCGGTTCCCAATATTATGGATACGCTATGGATTGTATATGTTAAAGTGGCTTTCCAGGAATAAACAGAGATGGCTCTCTGCATAGGCAGCCGATATGTAAACTGTTGTCCCCTGAACAAGTTGCTTGCAAAGGGGGCTTATCTTTAAAGTAACACCAGAGGAGGTGCTACAGGCTAGTTTTGCAGAATGAAGAGGATCTAAGTTGTCACAGGCCGCCTCGCAAGCTGGTATTTACTGATGAATTTTTAATTTCGAGGTTGAGATACTCTGGAAATAACCTTCAGATAACCATGAGCATATGGTTTATATTTACCAAAGCATAATGCCTGCAGGGCTGGATTAATGTTTGTGGAGAGAACTAGGCAAAAACTTTGCATGCTCATCCTCTGCCTCCTGATTTTAATTATTATTTCTTTTTAAGAAGATTTCATGTATTTTACTGTAGGGGACAAATAGGAGCACAAATACAGCAGTACTCATTCCATAGCGAGTACAAAAAACCAAGGCATGATGATGACCAGCTTGGTGTGGGATACTTACTCTTAGATCCAGGCACCTTGACTGTGGTAATCTTCATATTTGTTATTCGTGACCTCCTTCTGGAGGTGTTACCAAAGCTCCTCAATGCTGTTGCTTCACAGGCTATTATACTCTGCAGGAGCACTTCTCCCCTCGAGTTGAGTGAGATTACAGCTGGCAGGGAGGGAGGGAGTGCCAAGCAAGCAAAGGGAGGGTAAGAATGTCTTCTGCACAGTGTAATAGCCTGTGAAGCTGCAGCACGGAGGGGCTCTGGTAAGAGCAATTCTAGCTCATTATCATAATTTTAAAAGCTGATTTTGAGAAGAAAGGAGGCCATGGATAACAAATATATAAAGTCATAGATTTTGTTTTGTATAAAGGTTTTGGGCCATGGAGTGCCTGCTCCCGGGGCAACAAATAAAAAAACAAATACTCCTCTTCAGTGTTACACCTGCTGTAGTCTTCTCTTCCTTCACTTCTCTCTGTCAGTGCACGTGATGTCATCACATTGCGTCTGCCGGCAAAAGAACCGCGCATAAACACGGAAGAGAAAACGGCAGTGAGGGAATGGGGAAGGCGAGTAGGACACAGGTGGTGGGGTTGGCTACCAGAAGGGGGACATAGGAAGCAGGGAGTGGGGGCAGCTACAGGAAGGGGGACATTAGAAGCAGGGGAGGCATTGAACAGGAATCGGGACAATATAAGTGGGGGGATGCTTTTTCAGGAATTGGAACAATATGAGCTAGGGATACAGGGAGTTGTGGTGGGGCATGCAAATATACATTTATGGACGGTCCCTGAAGAAAATTTATGCTCAGTTGGTCCCTGTTCAAAAAAAAGTTTGGGACCACTGCCTTCTCCATATGCATTGGGGTGCAGCAGGTTCAAGTAAAGACTTTAACCCTCATTTTACAGCCCCTCCATTTCTTTTTGATGGGGAAAGCTGTATCTAGCAAAAACCTTTACTAGTGGCTAGCTCTAGAAGGAAAATGTGGTAAAGATATGGTTAGTTTCATATCTATATGAATGGATGGGGTTACGGAATTTATTCTTTTAGGATTTAGGCCCTTTTAGAGTTGATGAGCAAAAATTAGGAAAATAAATTAGGAAAATCTAGGACAACCCTTTGATCCCTTACTTATTCTAGCCACCCCCAGCCAGTTGGTTATTGCTATGTAATATTATTCTCATGCCAACAGATGTGGGCCAAAGAAAATGCTATAAATGGAGTCACAGGACGCCTGCATCTCAAGGGAGTGCAACGCAAGAGGAAAAGTTGCGCTGCTTCCGTCTTTCGCAAATTGCAGCATAAAGCCAAATCCCATTGAGGTCCCTTTCAGATTCTTATGGTAAATCTAATCGGCGAGTGTGATGTATGCTAAGGGGGAGATTGATTTTTGTGAATAAGTATTCTGTAAGATTGTGTGAAGAATCCCCTGGACAGTCATTTCTTCAGGAGTAGTGGGCATTAGCTCAGGCCGCTTCATTATAGTGCATAGATTTCACAGGTCATACTGGTGAGGTCACAGCTTTTGTATCTGTCATACTGGTTATTGAACTGGATCTAAAAAAGCTCTGGGAATCTAAAATACATAAAAGGGCCTTCTAGGATTTGGGAAATTTTGACCAACCTTATGCCTAAATTTAGTGTAATGTAGACTAATTCTGGTTTAATTTTGTACCAAAAACTTATCGTACTTTGAACTGATTTTGTTTCACGTGCATGATGGAAAAGGCATCTAAAATGGGTGTGGCTTAACTGAGAAGGGGTGTGGGTTGGCCAAATCGGCGTGGGATTGGATTCGGTATGTGCCACAATTAAACCATTTCCCCCCCTCCCCCCCCCGCGGCTTAATTTTAGTAGGTTCAGTCGACCACCTAATGTTTATTGGGGGGACTCCTTACTCCCCCACCAATGCCGGATATCAAGGAAGTTGTGGATCGGACAAGTTGGAATTCGGTTGCGCAATACTTTTTATTCTATGAAGATAATTATTAAGAACTATGAGTTGCTGATAAATGTCCAAAGGGGGGCGCTACACACTTCTTCCATGCACTCCTGATCCAGGAGAGATTGCTCTACTGGTCCCATACTTGTTTGCATAGCTTGATGCTCCTAAACCCAGCTTGGCCTCTCTCAAGTATCATGAGCCGGATTCAAGTGCCGATTCTGGAATATCCTACAGCAATATCACTAGTTTTACATACATATTTACCTGTTGGGAAACCACTTTTTTTTTCTTTTTTTGCACAGAATTTCCTGGCAACCTACATATGTTTTTGTATAATATTTGTATAATTTTAATGTACTTGATTTTTTTTTTCCATTGTACAATACATAATGTCCTAGCTGATGCATTGTCTGTGTTTTGTCTTTAGGATCGTAAACTTACGAAGCTTGAGAGGCAGCGGTTCAAAGAAGAGGCGGAGATGCTGAAAGGTTTACAACACCCGAATATTGTCAGATTTTATGATTTCTGGGAATCCTGTCTGAAGGGGAAGAAATGTATTGTTCTGGTTACCGAACTCATGACATCAGGGACACTGAAGACGTAAGTGATCTTACGCACAATGTCGTAGACTGGTGGCCACCACTGTGTGACAGAAGTGTTCTACTAAAGCAAGCTAAAATAATGGGCACTTTTATTAACTATATAATGGCGTCATATATTGGGCCTATTGTTCTGGAACCTTCAACACCAATTAGAACCCGGCCTTTAGCTAGATTGTTCAAGACTCTAAACTAAAGTATGAAAAGTAGCACCGTAAAAATGGCTAAAGGTTAGACTAAGGTTGATCAAACTCATCCTTGGTGGTCTGGTTGACAATCTAATGTGTGTTGGATCTCCACTTTGTTTTGGTTGAGCTGGGTATAAAGGATTGGGGATATTAACATACACCATGCCTAATCATTTGGACCTCACACGTAACGTCTCGTTCTTATTTTTGTTTGTTTTCTGTTTAGATACTTGAAGAGGTTCAAGGTGATGAAACCAAAGGTTTTGCGCAGTTGGTGCCGGCAGATACTGAAAGGATTGCACTTTCTTCACACACGGGCGCCACCCATCATTCATAGGGACTTAAAGTGTGACAACATCTTCATAACCGGACCTACTGGCTCTGTAAAAATAGGCGATCTTGGGCTGGCCACGCTGAAACGAGCTTCTTTTGCTAAAAGTGTAATAGGTAAGGTTTATTCTTTTTATAGATTGTTTTGTGACCTGTGTATGTATATGTATGTATATATGTATGTATGTATGTGTATGTGTGTGTGTGTGTGTGTGTGTGTGTGTGTGTGTGTGTGTATATATGGAGTGATATTCATACATGCTGCAGCTCCAAATGTGTTCCTTCTGGACTGGACGAAATAGAAGACTACATAACTTGGCTATTTTTGTCAGTCACATAAACTTTAATGCTTCTATTATGGGCAAAGATCCCCAATACTTGTTGGGGGCTTCAATAGTGGGATACTCACCCATTTAGATACTTATCACCTATTCCCACAATAGATGATATGTTGATGCCTTCAACCTGATTATCTATATAAATCATTGTGAGCGATCTCGCTTTCTAGACAAAGTTTGCACAGTCAACGTTTAAAGCAGGATTTAATTATTTGGTCCCCATTGTAACCAGAAGGCCAAATGGAGCCATGATGCCACACTCATTAAGAGCCTAAAGGATGACTTTTGTACGGCTGGTTCTGAACAGTTAATGATTTATTTGATTCTATGTATATGGGGAAAGAACTGTTTAACTGTACTGTTAAAATAATGTAAATTTAGTAAACTTATAGTTGTAAATATAGTTTTCTCCTTAAAGGATTTCTGAATTTGTGATGTTTATATCTACAGGGACTCCTGAGTTTATGGCACCAGAAATGTACGAAGAACATTATGATGAGTCTGTGGATGTTTATGCTTTTGGTATGTGCATGTTAGAAATGGCTACCTCAGAATATCCATACTCCGAATGCCAGAACGCTGCTCAGATATATCGCAAAGTGACCAGTGTAAGTAATTCTCCTTCATGATTTAGCGTCTCAGTGGGATATTTTTTTAGCTTTTCAGTGACTGGAATAATAATGATATATCCTTGAGTTGGCACCCCTGGTGGTCTGTAATAGTGGTGTAGTAGTGCACATCTTTCCATCAAGTGAATAGGGCTAAGCTGCAGTATTGGGCTCACCCACAACCAAAATTGCAATGCGGTGACTAGTAGACAGGGAAGGGAACATGGAGCTTCAGAGTTGGTCTCTTAGATTAGTTGATGGTCATGAGTGTCAACTAAGAGTCCGATGCCAGATCCAATCTCTTCCTCCTTCCATCATTCACAATTTGCTGGTTGTCTCTAACGCTTTCCCTAGGCAGGTAAATGGCCAGGTGGAGATGGGGTGAGTGGCCGTGCTGCAAAAACAGGCAGGAATAGGACCTGTGGTGCATGAAGTCTTATACTTCTATCACATGCATAAGTAGCGTTAAATATTTTCATGAGAACAGGAAAGGATTATACTAATAGTATAAATTATGAAGTGCATGAAAATCTGTATAATTTGGCCTCTCATGGTGGTCCTCTCTAACTGTAAGGTGGTTAATGAGATGGAGGAGCCACTCCAGGCAAAAGTTCTAAATTATGGCTGGTTTAAGGTCTTGGAGCTCAGAACATCAAAGGAAATCCTCTTTAGTGGGAGTATGGGAGAGGTAGGTGATGTCACTCAAGAGGCGTGAATTCACGGCCCTTACGTGACATCGCATCCCACTCCAAGCATGGGAGAGGGAGGTGCAGGGGCGTGCATAATTAGCGGCCGCGAGTGCCGAACATCTTGTCCCCTCACTCCGTGCTGCTAATTATAAGTTTCTCTTCTAGGTGATCCCGGCTTGTCAAGATTAGCGGAGGACAGTGCCGGGATCAACCTCAAGAGGAGCGGAGGCGAGTTTGTTCTGACCAACCCTCCTGGTGTATGTTTGGGACTTGCCGACAACCTAGAACTAGTAAAGTAAACTGTACTGTGCGTCCCACGTCCTGGTAAATTCCACACTCACTTGGAGAGAGTATGTCGGAACAGACTTGCTTGTGGGAAACCAACCTTAACATTCTCAGCATCAAGACCTTGCGCACACATGGGGAGAATGTGACAGAACAAACGGTCCTAACAAAGTCGGCCTACTAAAGGGAATCCCAGTGTCAGACCCTGCATCCTCAGACCCTGCGTGAAGCAGAGTAATGCTAATCCATTGTGCAGAGCGTTCCTTTAGGAGAAAGTAATTCCTTCTTATAATTTGTTCTTCTTCTAGGGAGCACTTGTGGTAGTCACCGTACTGTTTTGAGTGATATACATGGTCAAATGTGGCTCTTGTAATTTCACTGTAATATTGATTTTTTTTTTTCCCCCTTTACTCTGGGATTCTTGAAGATGTATCAGAGATCCTTGTCTTTGGTTAAGGGCTTTGGACGGTTTCTCTTGCTTGATCTCTTGGGTCACTGGTAATGGATTTGGCCATATGCTTCCTGCCTTCCGTCCCTTTTTGTTAGATGTTAATGGTTCCCCTGATATTGCTCCCCTGGGAAGGGAATGGGTTGTGGTGTATTTTTTCTTTTATCCTGTGTCCCTTCTGCCATGCTTTCATAGCAGTTAAGAAAAATCTTAGAAGAGGACATATTGAAGTCCTGTACATGAGAAAATCTGTACTGTGACAAATCTTCTAGATTAAGACATTTCAGTAATTTTGAGAACTTCTCGCATTAATCACCAGAAACGTATGGAGTGCGCCACTCCTGACTCTAGCTAATGATTACATTCAACTGCTGGACAAATAGAGATCAATCTGCAAATGATCAGACGCGCTGGTGTCTCCTATCCACGTGCTGATCAAGGTCAATTTGCAGGTTGTTGAAGCATGAAGAGTTTCCGCTGCTGATATATAGGACTTTTCATTGAGTCGATGGCAATTGGCACTAGACTCCAAAATAGAATTTTCGGATATAGCTGAAATAACATGATTTATTTACTGCACTTTGTGTTTAATCATATTTTATACTGCAAGTGTACATGATTGCATTTCACACTTCCTTTTCTACTGATATTGGGTATAAAATCAGCCAGTTGTGCTGCATTATGTATTTATCGCATGGGATATGATATTATTCTAGCAAGCGCATCAATTACGATGCATATACATGACAAGCTCCGTGGGAACGCAAAGTTAGATCGGTGATAATTTATTGCATTTGTGTTATTTTTATGTGCCCTGGGTGAAATAATCCTTCTAGGAATACATTTGTTCTCATTTACTGATGACAAGCTGATGTCTTAAATGGTGAAGAATAAAACCCAAAGTATAAGAAAATTACTTTTCTGTCCATTATACAATAATTGGGCTTGACATTTATGGTAGGAAATGTCTCTAAAGCTGATTTCGGATGGAAATGCAGACTGTATGTTGGCCATATTTCCCAGGAAAAAGACAGCCCTTGGAGCCGGACTCTCATCTTTATATTCAGTCTTGGTGCAGTCCTGACACCCTTCAGGATCGTACAGAAAGTCCGGACACTCTAAGCAGATTACTTAGATTCTGAGACCCTTGCTCTCGCCACATGGTTCAGTATTGAGTGGTGTGTGTTGTCAGGGTCAGCTCCAGGTTTCAGATTTATATCATCTGAAGTCCGTCAGTCACTAATCTAATGTACTAAGTGAGGTACAGATAGTGAATGCAAGTGTAGAAATGATTAGCTCAACAAATTACAATCTATTGCTTTTGGCTTCAATGGCATTGTTAATGTTTCCTTTTATGTTGCAGTTTATGTATATTGTGCGGTTTTAGATTCTGGACAAGAGAAGGTTAAGCTCGCTAAAACCACTTCTATTCTGTGTGACATATTTGCCTATGGGAGACCGTCAGCCGCTGCCGCAGCAATTGCTCATTGTCTTTATGTGTACAATTTAATTATATGCAATTGTCAGAGCTTATCTGGGAGGCTGTAATGAACAAGCAGAGTCATGTGTAAGCGTTATACCCAGCATGTGTCATATATGTCTGTAGACACGTGGCTGAACAGAACATGCTGTCCTGGGTACTAGCTGTGGCTCCAGTGTGGAATGACTTTACAGATTAGGTCCCATTAAGTTTGCCAGATGTACAAAAAAAATCAACTGAACTTAACAAACTCAGTATATTTAATTTCAAATTGTTATTTTATGCATTTTTTTTATTGTATAAAGGCATGTAGTCTGTTTACTCCCTTGTCGCTCCATAGTTCTTCTTTAGTGGCGGTTAATCTTGCCGCAGCAGTGATGATCAATGACGGCTACAGCCAGTTGTTGGCCTCAGCTGAGTTGTTCAGACTCCTTTACACTGTCATTTAATATGGGTATTTGTAAATTATATAAGAGGAAACCCAAACAGAAGGTGCAAAAGTTACGTCATTCAACATAAGGCTCGCTGTGCAAAACTTGTTTAACCTGCAGTAGCAGTAAAAGGGCAGAAGAAAAAGCGTCAGGGACCCACACAGGATTCTTGTTTTTAGTTTTCACTTTGTGGACTGCAAAATGAATAGAGAAAGAGGATGACATCTCACAGCTTTGATTCCTGCAAAAAGTATCAATGATCTATTTTGGCAGGTTCTAGTGAATGTACATCTATGTCACACTGCTCCCACTGGAGAAAATGAGTAATCCTCAAGCTGCTTGCTGGAAAGTGTCATAAGTACAGGGACTTTTATTTTAGTGTTTTTTTTTTTTTTTTTTTTTAAACCCATGTCCACACGGGACAGTGTCAAAGGGGCCTAAATGTATCGGGCTTGAACTTGATGGTAGATCTACTCCTTTTAATGCCATTTGGTTGGTTTTCCCATAAATCCACTATTCATTTTCGGCAAAGATCTTTACCATCCATAAAGTGCATCCTGTAATTCCCGATGCCTCTGCATTTTGACCTAAAACTTGAAGCACATGTCCTATCTAACTTGGTTTGACTACCTATACTAATTAATTTCTTCTTAGATTACTGTAGGGGTTGTAGCAGGCCCGCTTCTAGTGCACTTTAAAAGCTGATTTGCATATCCGTAAAAATATAAGTACCTCTATATTTCTTGGTATGTCTGTTTCTGCATTATTAGTTTGGTAACAGTAACGGATGACAAAATCCCAAACTTCTGTTACACCAGAGGGCGCTATAGAGCTTATTACACCCTAGTACAGTAAGCTCACCCTACTGACAGAAAAAGGCTTGGAATGAAGCATTGCCCCCGAATCTTCGACCTAAAAAGTGTTAAGTTTAACTTTTTTCAGTTTTTTTTTTTTTTTTTTTAGGCTTCTGTACTCGTGAGAACCCACAATACATCAAAAGCATGGAATACATTGAAAATTCAGCTGCTATCTTTTTTTTTTTACAGGGTGTGAAACCAGCGAGCTTTGAGAAAGTGTCAGACCCTGAAATCAAAGAGATAATTGGGGAGTGCATCTGCAAGAACAAGGAGGAGAGGTGAGGGGATTGTATTTGCATTATCTGTGTAATGTAAATGTCAGGCTGATAATTGCTGTTCACGTTCTTTGCTGTCAGGATATTTGCCCATGAAGTGTAGGCTCTGCAGAGCATAGCCCCGGGATCTCAATACAGAGATTTCTCTCTCCTTATCGACCCGCCACCGCATTTATACAGCTCGGGTCCCAACTATTTATTTTCTGAGAGTCAGCTAAACGCTGGACAGCCCTGGTAAATAGAGTACTGTGGGCGAAAGGGGCTTTTTATATCTAAAACAAATAACCTCTGGAGAAAAGAAAATGCTGAACCTTGAAAGTGTTTTCTATTTTGGAAGCCTAAGTAAAGCTGTTCCCGAACAGACAACGTGTTATTATGACTGATCTAGCAAAATAGGGCAATACAGAAATAACCAAGCTCCTAATTTTTATATACTGTATCAGCTCTAGGGGACCCTAAAGAGCGGGGCCCGGATCATCCCATCCCTTTTATTTTTATGTACCCTTAACCTACGCTTGTCTGGTGAGATGGCCATTACACCCAGACTTTTGACTCTGGATCCCATTTCTGGCGATGGATGTGGGTCCCAACTTTGGAACTTGTATTAATAAGATATTTCTAGTACAGGCAGTCCCTGGGTTGCATACAAGATAGGTTCCGTAGGTTTGTTCTTAAGTTGAATTTGTATGCAAGTCAGAACTGTATATTTTATAATTGTAGCCCCAGCCAAATTTTTTTGGTCTCTGTGACAATTGGATTTTAAAAATGTTGGGTTGTCATAAGAACCAGGATTATCAATAAAGCTTCATTACAGACACCTGTGATTGTTATAGGTGTCTATTGTAGCCTAAGCCTAACGTACAGTAAGTTACCAGTTACCAGAGGTCCGTTTGTAACTAGGGGTCGTCTGTAAGTCAGGTGTTCTTAAGTAGGGGACCGCCTGTATATCTAAAGCATAAAAAAAAAAAAAAATTGTCTTTCCATTTTTTTTACTGTCTTTTGCATCAAAGAAATACAATGATTTCTGAATCTTTGAGTAGGTTCACATCCGTTTTAGACCTTTAGATCTAGCGGATTCCTGGCATATCCTTACAAAAAGGGCTGTGTTGTATCCCAGTGTATGATCATACAGTCATACAGTGGATAGGTCCTCCTGTTCTACCCCCTCAACCCTGAACCCAGCAGTGTTTGGTTGTTGCCGATATTCTCTATTTCCTTCTACAGACAGGGCACAGAGGAATCCACAGAGTGTGCGCTCAGCGGAAACAGGGTATGGATGCAATAAAGTTGCATCCGCACCCCATAGGCCATTATGGCTTCCGCTGAGCATATACATTACATCCAGCAGAATGGGACCTATACTGTGCAGCCAGAGGCCTCTAGTATATGGATACACCCAGCGTATATGTTGGGAGGATTCCTGGTGTATGTGCTGAATGTATAAGTGATATGAATGTAGCCTAAAACATTATTAATGTGCCGGAGATGGGATTTTGGGGGGATGGGGGTAACGGTGAGGAACCAAAACAATTACACAACAGCTGCATTTACACACAGGAACATTTTGATAAATCATTTCTTTTTAATTATTAGTTGTCACATACAGAAATGTAAAGCTTGGGATAAAGTTTTTTTTGTAATGGCACACAGTTTGACGGGATTACTGTGTTCTCTGTGCCTTTTTGTGTCCCATTATTCACCTTTTCGTGACCACACAGTGAATCCACAGTGTTACCATGGAGATTCATCAAATTTGATGCTAAGGATTAGGTTAGTGCTCATTGACGATACAATGTTAAACGCGATGGAATCCGCACGCGAAAAGTTCAATGCAATGTCATTGTCTATTGAATTGCTAGTATGTACTGCCTGCAGTGGCCTTGTGGCCATTTTGTTTGAAATTTAAACTATGTATATACTCTACATCTGAAATTTTCGGTTTTTGAAAATGTTAAATACAGGGCTGCTCTTTGGCGTTTTATAGGTGTGGTGCTGTTTGTAGAAGCAAGCGGCCACATTTTTCTTTCCCTACACAAGCCGTGTAAGCTTATATGGTTTTCTATGTTCTCTACCTCAAATATGTATATGTAGCCTGTAATATGAAGTATATTACGTCCATAGACATCATTGATATAGAGCAATGATGGCGAACCTTTTAGTGACAGAGTGCCCAAACTGCAACCTCAAACCCTCATTTATCGTGAGGTGCCAACCAAAAATTAAAGCAGTAACTTATCGCTGCCTGTTCTTCAACAATGTTAAATCACACTGGCCTCCTGTGGACACCAACACAGTAGAAAGGAGGGAAAATTTGCATAATTTTAGCTTCTTTCCGGTGTCCCTCTGTAAAAAGAGAATCATGGGGCCAGCATGAGGTCCTCCAAACATAATTAGGCCCTTTCTACACCTTCTCCCTCTAACTACAGTCCCAAATAGCCAAGTAAGTATCACTGAAAGCAGCATCTTTGCTTCCAAGTTGCTTGGAACTGCAGGAAAATTCTTTGAGTCCTGTCTGGTGTGTTGGGGTGTTGGCACGGGTGCCCACAGAAAGGGCTTGGAGTGCCGCCTCTTGCACCCGTGCCATAGGTTCGCCACCACTGATATAGAGCAAAGGGTCTCTCTTACAGGAACTTTTTTTATTTTTTTAGAGTCCCTGTGAGCGATGCTCTACATGAATAGGGTTTGCAGAAATAAGCAAACCCATTCAGAATATACCCTAAAGTACAGATGGTTTCTTTTATTTTCATACAAAATATGCATCACATTTTAGTACTCACCCTTAAAGAGTTTCTCCAGTTACATACAGGTCAACCCCTATCCACCAGGGGTCTCAGTGGGACCCCCCATGGATCACAAGAGCACACTCCGAAATGAAAAGAGTGCATGCACCAGCTGCTCCTTTCGTCACTCGTCTATGGCGCTGAAGGAAATTGCCATGAATGGTGCCGCCAATGCACGTGCGACCGGCTGCTCTCTTCTTCTCTGGTTGCGATGGAGGTACATCTGTGGGGGTCCCATCACTGACACCCCCAACGATCGGCAAGTTAGCCCCATCCTATAGATAGGCTCTAACTTGTATGTCACTGGAGAACCCCTTAAAATTTTTTAATTGGCCTACTTCTCTACTTTACCATCACTTTTATAATCTTGGAATAGATATCCCTGCCCTAGTGCAATGAACGTATGTCGCACAACTTTACAACTTGGATTTCCGTGTTTCAGATATGAAATTAAAGACTTATTAAGCCATGCTTTCTTTGCCGAAGACACCGGGGTGAGGGTGGAACTTGCAGAGGAGGACCACGGCAGGAAGTCCACGATTGCCTTAAGACTTTGGGTGGAGGACCCTAAGAAGTTGAAAGGAAAACCCAAAGATAATGGAGCCATTGAGTTTACTTTTGACTTGGAGAAGGAAACTCCTGAAGATGTCGCACAAGAAATGGTAACTATACTGTACTCTATTATTAAAGCTTTTATCGCCTACATTTTATTGTGTTGGCTCTTTTTTGATGTGATGCTTCAATAACTTACTGTTCCTCTGAAGTACCTCATGTAAGTGGTGGTGCCACAGATGTGATGGCTCCATCAACTTCTGTGGAACATCCGTTTCATAGACGTGAATACTTGGAGCGCTATGCCAAGTTTACAACTTATTCTCTTTACAACTTGTCGTGAGCACATGGGTCCTTTGTATCTCCGTCTAAATAAAGTGGTTACTCTATTGCACCGCTTCTGTCCGCTTCTTCGCGGTTGTTCAATAGATGAATGAAGTTCAGAACCCGTCCATCTTTGTGGTTCTAAAAAGTGGAATGGGTCAGCCAAACAGTTTCATTCGCAGGAATACAAGGAAGCCCTGTTCTTGTGATTTAAGGTTTTGGATGCTTGACAAAGATTCATGGTGAACCGAAACGTTGATGCTTTTCTCATGTGCATAAAGGTTTATGGCCTTCTTCACTGCATCAGATGCTGTGGCCTCTTCTTATTTTGTAAGGGATTTGGATATTGACCAATCTACAACTTTGGCTCAAAGTAGTAAATTGTGTTCCATCCCCTTTTAAAGACGTAATTAATAACCTATTGACTTGTGCTTTACTTCTCTTTCCCTTCAATTGGATCCCTTTAAGACCATATTACTACTGTGGAATGACTTGCTGAAAATCCCACATTATTTTATATAATCAAAAACGTATTCTTTTGCGTACAAGTATTTTATGTTAGATTTATGACTTTGTTATTTACATCGTTCCTGGCATTTACACGATCAAGTAATAAATGCTTAGGAAATGCTTTAACAACAAGGGAGCAAAATTGCCTTTCCTAATTGGATCAATAGCATGTTTGTATTCTAAGGAGAGGACATCAATAGCGGGATCAATCATCCTTCTGATCACCAGGAGGATGACGTTCTGTAGAGAGAGAATGCAGGCACAGCACAAGCGGCCAGCGATGCTGGAATAGTCATCTTCTTAGTCATGGGGCTCACGTCGACCCTGCGTCAGTGAATCGATGATCCTGCAGAATAAGCAGGGAGTGAGATGTGTGTACAGGCATTGTATTTTGCCCAGATGGCTATCATAAAACAAGATCTACAATTAATAGTTGAAAGTGAGAGTTTCCGCTTGTTGTTTATTGACCCCCAAAAATGTCTTCGGAATATCCTAGGCTCTTCCAAGTTATTTTCTAGACTTAGATTGAGTTGTGTTTTTTTTTTTTTTTGGGGGGGGGGGGGCTGATCTGCAGCGCTAGATACAGCGATGCTGGAGAAATAACTAATAACCCCTGGAGTAAGGAGACTTCTTCTATTCTGGCTATGTAAATTACTTTAAAAAAAATACATTACTGTCCAACAATGCATCATTGTTGAAAAGGTCAACGCTGCAGCAAATCTCCCTGCCGCTCAACTTGTCAATGCCCTGACCAGTTGTTAAAGGGAACCTGTTACCAGATTTTAGCCAATTAAACTAGCAGCCCCTCCAGGTAGGGTGTGAAATGTCCATTCTAGAATTCCCTCTTCTGTGTGAAATCTCCCTCATTTACCTATACACTAAAACTTCCACCTCCCACAATCATGTGAAAATAAGCAGAAAAGAGGCATATATTCTCTGACTTGAGTGAAGTTTAGAGGCTGCGGGGGGGGGGGGGCGACTATCACTTCAGATACCCACATCTTCAACTTTATGGAACATAAAAATATGCTTTTTTGAAAAAAAAAAAAAAAATTTAATTTTCTTTTTTTTTCCCCCTATGAACACATTTAAAATTCATAACACTATTTGGGGTGTTGAACCACCAATCCATATGGACCGTGTAGGGTCCCAAATTGACCTGACAGGTTGACTTTAAGGCTTAAAAGTTTTGCTCGGAATTGACTCTGCTTTTTAACTAGGAAACCTGGTTGTCTTAGGTTGCTAGTGAAAAAGGAAACAAAACGCACTAAATCAGCGAAGGGTTTCCATGCTCTTAAATGGTACATCTGTCTAGTGATGCGTGCAGTAAGTGTGCGGTACGAGTAGACCTATCTGATTGATGTGACACTAGGAAAATGACAATATTTGTTAATGTGAAGCTCATGAAGAAAAATATTCGATTATTAAGCAGAATTTGAAAATGTGTATTTGTGCCATATAAGTTAGGTACACGGCGTGCATTGATTTGTAGCGTGGTAAGTCAATAGTACAAGTCTCTAAGCCGATCAATTCAGATTTTGATAGAGATGATAATAAAGCTGTCTTTCTTTAAGGTTGAATCGGGATTTTTCCATGAGAGTGATGTAAAAATTGTTGGGAAGTCGATACGAGATAGAGTGGCGTTAATCCAATGGAGACGGTCGAGGATTCGGGAAGAGAGCGGTGAATCAGAGGGGCTGGAACAAATGAACGTGCCGCAGACACCACTTGCACCATTAGCCCATTCTTCCCATATAGGTCAACATACATTGAATGAAACCGATGAGCTTGAGACTGACCAGCACTCATTTATGCCCAAACTACCCGCCAGCATTACTTCAGTAGCATGTAAGTATCTGTGCCTGCCATAAAAGCCTGAATACAGGGCACTCACTATATTGCTGTACTTTGTCCATGGTGTCATCAAAGGGGTAAAAGAAGGGGAACAGAACCTCACTAGTACTAGAATTAAGATTTTGTTGCCAAGGTAGAATTGTTATAATTGTGCTTATCTGTTAAATCCGTCTCCACCAGCAAGATGTGTTATTGGTAATTGGGGTTGGGAAGTAAGAGTTCTCCTTACGGAGACTGCCAATTAAGGCCGCCGTGTGGAGTCTTATAGCCATGCATGCTCCACTAGGGGATTCTGGGAAAATATGCGAAGTTTTCCGTGATGAGATGCGGAAAACCACGCCTCTTTTTGGCTTCCTTGTAAGGCAGCTCCCTTGACATCAAGCATGGCATTCAGTAATTTACAGTAATTTAAAGTACATTATCCATATAACTTAGACTTAGTGGTGTAGAGGGATTATCTCATCTTGCCATTCATACAAGGAAGCTATCATTTTTAGCATTTGACTCTAGAGCTTTCAGTTGCAGAAAAGATTTTGCAGCTCTTACTCCCCTCTACAGCAATAATCCTCAGCAATTGAAACCACTGTCTAAATCCCCATCGAATAGCATCCCCTCAACCTTTTGCCAATACCACTTTTTAAAAAAAAATTTTTCCTCCCCTTTAAAAATTCCATTTACAGAGAAATATCCGGGTTTGTTAACTGCATGACATATTTTACTTCCTAGTGATAATTTCTAAAGGAAATCTACCATCAGAGTCAAGCATGATAAACCAGGGACACTTACTCATAGATCCACACACTGTGACTGTGGTAATCCTATATTTGTTATCCATTGTCTCCTTCCTTCCAAAATTAATGAGCCAGAAGGGCTACCAGTGGTGTTACCAGAGCCCCACCTTTCTGCAGATTCAACGGCTGTTACAATAAGAAGAACATATCTCGCCCAACCACCTGCTCTTCTCCCTCCTCCTTCTACCTGTGTAGTCTGGCCAAAGCAGGAAATGCAGTGTGAGACCTGCTCTGCTCATTGTTACAGCCTGTGAAGCTATAGTACTAATGGGCTCTGGAAACACCCCCTTCCCACCCAGAGCCCTTCTGTCTCATTAAAATAATTATAAAAGTTAGAAGGAAGGAGGCCATGGATAACAAATATAATACAATTACCACAGTCACAGTGCCTGTATCTGTGAGTTTATTATGATGGATTTTTTATGGTAGATTTCCTTTTACATTTAATGTTTTATAAGCAATGGATATTGATGTTGGTTGGCTTTGTCATGTGGTGCAATTTCAGATGATACCTTGATACCCTATTACATACAAGATGTATTTCAACAATCTCATGACCTGATACAGAATCATGCATTGTGGTCAGCGGTTGCATATTTCCAGTAGGACACATGTCAGCATTAATGTACACTTACCGTACATACATAACTAACTTGTCTAAATGTCCAAGTGCTAATAGGGCAGAACATGTCTATTACTTGGGAAGTGAATGCAAGATGTATTTGGAGTTCCAGAGGAATAATTATCCTAATTACACTCATTCACCATGGACATGTTTGAAGGATGGTTTACTGTTGCAGGAAGACAGTCATATCTCTTTAACAAGCTCTTTAAAGCAAGAAGAGCGGAACTGAAGTTGGGATTTTATCTACTGAACGATCCCTTCCAATCGCACCCTATGTAACAGCCAAAACAATTCGCAGGGATTTTTTTTTTGTTGTTGTTTATATTTTAGAGGTCCATTGCTTCATTCAGCCCCTACATTAAGAATCAGTAGATCAGTGGTATGGCAATAAATGATGGAAATAGTTGACGTTGGTGGAGGTTGTAAAGGGTCAACTTCAAGGAGAAATCAGCCAAAGCCATTGGTGTCCAGCAGCCGCATCCCGCTCCTCCTTGACGACACATGTACATTAGGCTGAGATGGCCGTTCATAGGGATTGTGTAATATAACACCCTCAAATGTGTATGAAAGACAAACCTGAGCCATGTGTCCTTCACCGGACATTAATAATGAGCCGTCAGACTTCTTCCAGTAATCTTGTTATATGTATTAAAGGGGAATGAAAAACCCTTGTAAGCTCATGTTATGTCCATATTACTCCTATACCGAGATCTCGGATTGCGTTTGATTTCATTACCATACAATGAATTGTCTTGCTCGTACTAGGTCTCTAGCGGCAGAAAATGTCAGCCGGTCGTGTAGCCATTAACCACTCGAATTCTTCAGGACTTTCTAATTTGTTTTGTAATAATAAAGACAATTCAATATTTTGCCAGGAAATATGATTATTATAAAACATTTACTGGAAAGGGCCATAAACGTAACGTGGACATGATCCTCATATTTTTAGATTGATAGTGGGTGACCGGCCGCCCTTGTGGTTCCTTTCAAACCCCTTGTGTCTATTACGCAGACAATATGTCCAGTCACAATGTGCCGCCTCAGTAAAATGAGTGATGAAACTCCATTTTATGGGTGGGAATCATCAAGACTACTTAAGTTTCCTAGTATTTATCAGGTAGGTCATCAATAGCTGTTGCCTTGCACTCCCACTGATGCTATTAGTAACCACAGCAGTTCAACAATCATCAACCCACCCCCCACCCACTGTATAGTCCTCTTCCATTATAACTAAATGCAGATACAAATACAATCATTTCTATATCTTAAATGGAGAGTGACTATATACACAGCATGATGATACGAGATCCAACCATTTGTTGGGGCACACCACCAACCAAAATAGCACAAAATGACACTAAAACAGTCATATTATACATGTAGTTAATAATATAGATTCTAAATTTATTTTACTCACTCAGTGTGAAACCTGGGCCTGTTTCGATAAATACAAAAGGGATATCCTGGCAGGAATGGTGGAAAGACGCACACGAAGTTCTTCCTCAACAGTTCTGTTTCTCCCTGTTTTTTGTATATGGTGCTGATTATTATGTGGCTCATATACTGCAAAATAAAGGGGTACAATGAGAAGTACTATGGCCATGAGGCCAGAGTACAAGTGCCAGCTCGTATACTCAGCATATGAGCTGGTACTTGTAATACTCCAGCCTCATGACTATAGTATTTCTCATTTTACATTTCTCTGGAAAAAAAAAACACAGGGGGCACCATAGTTTGGGGAACTATCCCCGCGACACACCCGACCATGTGTCGCTGCACACTAGTGTGCCACGGCACACTGGTTGAAAATCACTGGTTTAGGATGATGCTGAGAGGTACTTCTATAGACCCATAG
This sequence comes from Engystomops pustulosus, assembly GCA_019512145.1. NCBI lineage: Eukaryota > Metazoa > Chordata > Amphibia > Anura > Leptodactylidae > Engystomops > Engystomops pustulosus. The sequence continues at coordinate 76,665,344 of CM033649.1, forward strand.
GTTGACCACCCTTGACTCCTCTGCGGTGCTTGCAGTTGGTACATTACCCTGCAGAGCAGAGAAATCATGGTCTTGTTTGTAGATTTATCCATGTGAATGGTTTTTGCTTTTTTTAAATTTAAGCCGAAAATAAATAAATACATTTAAAAAAAAAATAAAAAAAAAATATATATATAATATATTGTGTGCATGTGTGTTCTTGTATTTATTAGCCATACGTGATAAATGTCTTTAGTCATTTTCTTCGTTTCTACGTTTTCAGTATTAAACTTTTAATGTAAATGTCAGCTCCGTGTACGGATTTATTTGCGCCTAGTGTCCAGTCCATCTTGACAGTAAAGATTAATTATCCCTTTGTGACGGAAAACTAAAGCTGTGTATAACTGATATTATATCTTTTTATAATGCTTGCAGCCTTGTCGTGGACAAGAATAATGTTATTAACCAAGACCAAAGCTAAAATCTAACAAAGACCATTAAATACCTGTGGACTTCCAAACTGTATAATAGTATTATAAGTCACATACACCGTACATAGGACGTATGCACACAGCCTTATTACAACTCTGTGCAACCTCTGAGGGTATTTATATGCCACCTATATTCCGGCAATATCCGAATTAATAACAAGATAGGTCCTTAAATTTAATTTGTATGTAAGTCAGAACTGTATATTTTCTAATTGTAACCTCAGACCAATTTTTTTTGGTCTCTGTGACAAGTGGATTTAAAAAAAAATGTTTGGTTGTCATAAGAATCAGGATTAACAATAAAGCTCAATTACAAACACTGTTAAAACTAATCATTGTAGCCTGGGACTAAAGTACCATAAATTACCAACATACGGAGGTCTGTTTGTAACTAGGGGTCATCTGTAAGTCTGGGGGGTTTAAGTCGGGGATTGCCTTTATAGTTATAGAGCCTTAAGATAACCCTACAACGTTTTGCCTAATACTTTGGATGAAATAAATTCCTCTGGACTCCCCTCATACAGGAGAACTCTTATATTCAAGACCACATGCATGTGTTATCAATGAGGTGATGGGTTTAATGGTGACGGATATGATTGTGGTTGATCTTCAAGACCTTCGAACCACGGTCGGGCTAGTACTCGTACCAACCTAAAATTGTTATGACGTTGTAGTCAGATGATCCATTGTACGGCTTGGTAATGTTGCCAACATATGGGCCATGCTTTCTTTACCAAATACGGCCATCTGAATGGGCCCCTGATGTGCAATAAAGCATTACTATGGACCGTAACCGTGACTGGCATCTCCACTTTGATGTTCTTTATTGGCTTCAATTATTATATTTGATCTATATAATTGCCTCAAGGCCGGTGTAGGCCTGCAGTAGGGAAAGTATTTTATAGTATATGATGTAGGTAGAAAGTCGGAGCATTGAATTTCTACCTGTACATATGGACAAGCTTGGGGAGTAGTATAATTATTTGCGGATTATATTCATTTATCTTGGTTTTATATTTTATTATTTGAAAGCGTGTAATTTAGTTTTTTATTTCTGGCTTTGCTTTGACAGCTGACAGCACATTTGACAGTGGTCAGGGGTCTACAGTGTATTCGGATTCACAAAGCAGTCAGCAAAGTGTAATTTACTCCTCTCTGCCAGACACACTACCCCCTGCGGTCCAGCGAGTATACAGCCCACCTATCATCGAGGGTCAGGCCCTATCACAGAGCCCTCAACATCAGATGGGGCAATACCAGCAAGCTGCAGCTGTAAGTATGGCTTTATTACCTAAGGAACAATGAATGGTTTATTCCAGCCTGAAGCATTTATAACTAGAGATGAGCCGACCCGATGGCTGTTCTGCTGCCAATCCAGCAATAAGTCCGGGTTAGGGGGCCGAACCCAACCATCGGGTCCTCTCATCTATGTTTATAATCACTCCACTGAATTGATGGGCGGGGGGTTGGGGGAAGTTATCTGGAAACCCAACTAATCTCTAGAATGGAGGATCCTGGCTCTCCATTCCCTCCTAGCCACATGACCTCTTGGCTACCACCGTGCAAGAACAATAAATACTTTTAGCTGGAATTGCCTTTTATGGTTTTATTTGATATTTACACTGATGAAGATACTTTTTGATCTGTATTTAAATTTTTTTTATCTGTTGAAAATTTAACAAATTATTGTTCCACACTTTGTTAAAGAAATTTTTGATTTAAAGGTTTGCCTGAATTGTCCACAAGACTTCTTTAAAGATTGGTATAGTAAGTCTTCTATGCATGACCGCGACAGTCAAAGAGGATCTACTCCATCAGTTGTTGAAATGTCAGGCGCTGACAGCTGCTATATGTCATGTTTAAAATGCCCTAATGTTGGCTGTCCAAAGAAATTTCTGGATAGTGTTAACTTTGACTCCTGGAGCCTATTTCCATGTGAGAACAACCCATCTCAAAACATTGACATGTCTTCAGGTTTACTCTGCTCTGACAAATCTCACGTCATTGACCAAAATCTCCTTCACGTGATTCCACTTTCGTGTTTCGCACTCCGCAGACATAGCGATCCTGCTGTGACCTCTAGTGCAAGAACAGATTTGATGGATTCAATTTCTGCTGAATACCTAGCAGACACTAAAAATGGCAAACCGTCAAGGTCAACGAAGGCTACCATACACAACTGCAACCCTTGCAGAGAGACTTCTCCAGAAAGAAGACCCCCACCAAAGTCATCATCTTTTCTCTCAACATCTTTGAGTTCCGGTTTACCCGATCTTGAAAAATCTTATATGGCCCTGCCTCTTCACAGAGGACGTGGGCAGAGCGTAGATCTTTCTCATCTCCATGAACTACTCAAGGTTATTATGACTCAAAAGACGAAGACAACTTATTCAAGAGTGCCATCGTCAACCATGTCGAATGTTCATGAATCGTACAATCTTGAGAAACTAGACAACTATTTTGTACCATTTTCTGAGGATAATAATTATGGAAAGTATTCAAGCTGCAAGGTAAAGTCTCACGCAGAACGTGGTGGGATGATGTCATCTACTGGAAGAAGTGACTGCCATGTGGTAGGTCATATGACTGTTTCCCTCAACCCCTGTGTCTATCTAAGGAATGGACCAAACCACTTATATGTCATCTGTATTGACCCCCTTGTCTTGAACGCCAAGACTGTTGCTACCTTTCTCCCCCGCCATCCCTTCTTGTCATGCTTACAACTCTAATTATTCCATGATTTCTGTGAATTGTTCTTTTTTTTTTTTTTCTCAAAAGCTTATTTGTGGGGAGGGGAGGTATAAAAAATGATCATTCAGTAGCATCCTTGGCTAGTGTGATTACACATGCAGTGCTGCAGAACCATCCTGCCTCTCTCATTTCCTCTCCGCATGAAGCAATAACCCAGGCGGTTTGATTGAGAGCAGTAATTAAAAAAAACTTGCACATTCAGCAAAAAGAGGCAACCAATAAATTAAGCATTGAAATGTGGTCTCTCGGACAGAAACCACTCTCCTAGACCTTTTTATCAGCCAATAATTTCTTCCTGCAGCCTGGTAGGCATTTCCTGCCCTTTACAGAGTGGGAAAGCAACACATATTATAGCATTAAACTGCTGAACGTTGCTCGCTGCTCGTCTTTGAGTTGTTTAATTGGCTCGTTTACCGAGCCAATATTTTAATCACATTTGGCCATGTGCAGTCATCTCCTGTCTCCAGATGTCTGTCCAAAAAGATATTCAATTATTCAAATCATATGCCCCTGAATATTTAGTATCCATCGGATGGGATTGCCCTGTCTGCTCATGCATGTGGCTGTCCCGCAATCTATTTTTACGCTGTTGATAAAGAACATTCTCCAAGAGGCGGAAATTAACCTCCGCTCCTGCCGTTTCTCCAGCTGAAGGTTGCTGTGCCAAGACATCAAGCCTCCACGATCTGCCACTATCATTGAAAATGTGAAGAGACAAAGACTGAAGAAAGTAGCTGTGTACTGTTATCTTGTGACACTAGGAATTAAGCAGAGAAGACCTGGTGCCATTTGCTATCATCCGAAGAAATCTAGGTTGCAGGATTTGAGTTATGAGATTTTAGTTAATTGATGTACTCCGAGTTCAGTTTTTTTCACAGTGAATTTAAAATTTGACCAAACCAAAACTTTTTATTGCTCAAACGTTGATAAATGCAGGGATTTCTTTGAATAAAACTTGATAGGTTGGCATAGTCAAGAATACCATAGGAGTAGGCGCTACTAAAGATCCAGCAGAAGACGACCCAATCTGAAGCAGAATTGGATTTTATCATCTGGTGATGGTTATAGATACTGTATACACTCAAGTTTAAGCCGACCTGAATATAAGCCGAGGTACATGATTTGGCACAAAGAAACTGTGAAAACCTATTGACTCAAGTATAAGCCTAGGATGGGAAATACATTGGTCACAGCTTTCGTCTGCTTTATAGCCAGCCAGACCCCAGTATATAGGTAGCTCTTGCCCCCCCCCCCCCCCAATTTATAGCCAGCCCATGCTCCAGTAAATAGCCAGCCCACTCCACATCCACACCCCCTCAAGCACATAAAAAAAAAATAAACTCACTCCTAAGCTTTTCCGATGCCCCCTGCAGGTTGTCTTTTCTTCCAGTGGCAGGTCTGCGCTTGCTGGCGTTGCACAGATTATGACGTCATGGCCTTTTTGCCATCAGCGGGTACGGACTTGCCTCTTGAAGAAACACGACCTGCAGGGGTAAAGGGGGGCATCGGAAAGGTGAGTATTGACTGGTTTATTTTACAGGCTCGAGTATAAGCCGAGTTTGGTTATTTTTTTATACGGTAAATTAACCTGTTAACAACATTACTTGTACAACAGAAGAATATAATTTAAGATGTTCAATATATACAGTGATGATAGGCCCACATAATCAAATGGGCTCCCTAAGGCCTAAGATTTGGGGTTTACGAATCTAAAATTTGATTGCAATATGTACTGTCCTTCCCTTTTCCCAAAATCCGGGATTAGAAAATCCATCATGTTTTTTACCAATATTATCCTTTTCTGAAATGTTTGTCACGGTTTCCAATTTTAAGTTTGCAGATAACGTCTGAAACCCTTCCTAAAGATAATTAAGGAATGACATTGATTTTATTTATTATCCCGTTTCCTTTTTAGCATGGGGTTTCTAGTGCCCCTACATTGCACTCTGGACTTCCACAACATCATTACCAAGACCCAAGCACATCTTACCCGGTTGTGCAGGCAACCACTGTTGCATCTCACCAGTTTGCGCCTGCCACACCTGTATTATCCAGCCAGGTCAGAAAGTAATCTGTATTTAATTATATTATATATCGCTTTAAATTTAATTATTTAGTTTGCTGTATGTTAGAAGGAAATGCATGTTAAGCAGTGATCTCCTGATAGTTGTGGGGTAATTGGGCTAGTTGAAATTAGTACCTTTTTATTAATCCAACTGTACCAAAAATTTACTCCAACTCTGACCACATGTTGTTCCAGCCACTGATTTGGGAGTGGTAATAATTGGAAGGGGCGAAGTCAGCAGGACATGGTCACTGGAAGTCACTTGACCCAGGGCTAGCGGGGGCCAGCGTCCCATTGGGACCCTATTAGGATCTTGTATTTACCAGGTTAAAGTTTGGTATAAATTGCCAACCCTTTAAAGTAAGGAATAACTGCAAGGTGTTTCTCCAACTCGAAGATCCAGAATTGGTTTTACCTGTGATGTCTCTCCTTGCCAATAAAACCCTTCCTCTAAAGTCTCCTTAGGAACCCCAGCAGAAAGTTGTAATCTCTAACAATGAGACTCCATATATTCACTGATCACCAAGGCAAACATTCCCTAAATGTTCATTTCATTGCTTATTCAAATGTATAAATATTGGAAGGATAATTTATTATACTTGCTGTCTCTGCTATTTCTAAGCTAACGGCAATGTGGGCAAAGGTGTGAGATCTGCCTACTAAGTTAAATTAAATACTAGGTTAAATGTTACTCTAATATCATTATTGCAATGTTTGTTTTTGGCCAACAGCAGCCAATTCAGCACCAACCTATTCTACAGCAAATTGCGTCCGGGCAGACGGTCTGTCCGATGCAGCCTACCTCCCACACGTACCCGCAGTACCAGCCCTCCCTCACTCCAGCACCACTGAAACCTCTACAGATCTCCACTGTCCCATTTCAGCAGAACCAGGTACCTGTATCCCAGGTAAAACCAAGCAAATGTAGTATTTACATGATGTTTCATAATAGTATCCCATGTGTTATCTGCTGCATACAACAAACGGAAACAATTTCACAAAAATATGTTTCTATAATAGCATCCATTTATTAGTTATGAGTTGCATCCATTCTGTAATTGTATTCAGTGGGCGCCTCCCTAATATTTTAGTTCTTGTGTCACTGATATAATGTACTTGTGTATCAGTATTGTTATCAGTAAACATTAGTGTCCTTTCTGCAGGCAGTATATTATAGAGCAAGAGGAGCTAAGTATATTGTACATGGTGTCCCATATGTAGTAGTTATTATAGAGCAGGAGGAGTTAAAGGGTTTTCCCACTAAGACAATATTTTTAAATATACTCAGGATGACAAAATAACACATTTTCTAATTGACAGTTATTAACAAAAAATACAGCATTTCACAGATTTAATTACAACCTGTCTCTATCGATCCTGGTGTATACAATTTTGGTTGCCCTGGGATCCGACTGTAAATCTTCTGACTATGCGCAGGGCAGATTCTTCTCATAAATAGCTTCTCCTATCTGCACGTTGCAGTGCTCTCTGCCCCTCCCCCATGTATTAAATGACCAGCTCAGACTTACTCTGCAAACTACAGACAGATAGTGGGGGAAGGAGGTTTAGTAGAGCTGACTGTGTGTGTGTGTGTTGTACTCGTAGCTGAGATATAGCCGAGATGAGGATGTCCTTGTGTGTTATATCCATCTCCTGAATCTCATCATCCCTCATTTCTGATCTGTCTTGTCCCTATATGTCAGATACTAGTGAGTGTTCAGAAGCTAAAAGAAAGTGTAAATAAACCCTGTACCCTAATAATCTAAGAACATTATCGGCACACAGCATCTCATGAAGATGGGATCATGAAGTGTCTGGAATTTTACACTGACCATCAATAAATGATATGAGCTAAAACCGCAAAACTGATAAAAATTGTAACAAATGGTTGTTAAAATGATCTTGATTGTGTAAATATCACTAGGGGATTACAATTTGAGAACTTAATTTATGGGCAAACCCCTTTAAACAAATGTTTCATAGTGTCCTATCTGTAAGCAACATGTTAGAAAGCAAGAGTTGCAAAACATATTGATATTTACTTTTACAGGGAAATATTCACTATAAATGATTTTATTTATATCTCCGCTCTTTCTAGTCTTTTTTGTCTATCTCGGTATGCAGAGTCCTCCATGGCTTTGAGTCTTTGCGATAGTCCTACAAGGCATATTTCCCACCTATCCTATTATATATAGTCAATGTTTGCAGGACTTTGCCCCCTGCTGTCCTCCAGGGCACTCTCATTATGAATGCTGGAGACCTCTGGGAGATGTACTCTATGTCCATCACTCCATTTATTAGTGAGACCAGGATTCTCCTATTCACGGGGGTTCCGACATTCAAAATCCATCAAGCTTGTAAAACTTGGCACAACACCTTTTAATTGGTGAAGCGACCATGTTTAGTGTATTAATGGTAGATCGTATATTTTGCAGTTTTAATTGTTTATTCTTTTGGTAAATTTTGAGTTACTTTTGCATTTCCTAGTGGTATAGATCAGCTGACCCTGCCTTGGCTTTTAATGAAGCGCACAGTTATCATTACAACTAGGTTATGATGAAATATGTGCAATAATTTTGTTTTTGTTTTGTGCATTGTTTTTCAGCTTCCTCCGTATCCTCTCATTCCAGCAGTTACTCCTCTCACAGGACTCGAGAGCCTCCCTGCCAATCTCTCTGACTTACCTGCTGTCTGTATCACACCCCTGCCTGCTCCCTGTCAGTATTTCCCTCCAGGTGTGGTTATGCCCAACCTTCCCGTGACTCCTGCAGGGCCCCCACCAGGGCAAATAGTCAACCCGCAGTTGGTGCTACCCTATGAAACCAATCTTATGCAAAATATACATGTGGCTCCTATACCTTTATTAGCAGTTGTTCCACCTGGTGGGCCTGGATTACAAACCCCACAACCGCTACCAATGCATCCCCAAACACAGGCGTACCAGGCCTCCTTTCAACAGATCATTCAGAGTGATGTCCCTTTGGTTAATCACTCACCAAGCGTTCCGCCCGTGTCACAGCAACCCCATCCACCTCCTCCTCAGTCACATCATCCGAGCATAACCCATCCTCCCGATCAGACTACATCTGGGGCTGGGAAGCAGGTAATACTTTGTAAAATCCCAATAATTTCTGTTTACTGTCTACTAAAAGAACAATTTGAGAAGCCCAACTCTTTTCGAACACAGGGGCATGGGCAAGGACACAATCGGTAGGTCCGAGAGATCACAATATAGCAGAGGAAAAACAATGTCATACACATAGGATGCCCTTTTTTACCCAAAAGGGCATGCTGGCATGTTCTGGTTGTTATAACATGTCGGTCGTATGTGTTACATCCTTACATTACATGGGGATGTGGATACAAGCATCAGAATGTAAAATAGTGGCTCATTTTGTCTCTCTTTAAATAATTGTGGTCTAGATTTTCTACAAAGTTCTAGGATTGGGTTCTTGCCCTGCAACTTTCACAATTTGGGGCCCTTTACTAGCATCTGCTCGCTCCAAACATCCTCATAGGTGGCACTAGCTTTACCTCTGGGTACTGGGTGGTATTATTTATTGTGATCGTAGGGGGGTAATGATGGCTGAGTTTTGGCATATTTGCATGATTATTTCTGCAGACTTTTTGGACTGCATACAACTTGCAAGATACTTGGCATATGCAGTAAAAAGTTCCAAATATCCAATTATCCCAAATATATGTTCTCCTGTGGATACGGGATAACTAGCTGATGGGTGAGCTTCCTACTGCTGGGATCCCCATCGATTGCTGTTGAATGAAACGGCATGACAAGCATGCTCTCTGCAGATCCATTCATCAGTATGAGAATGGCAGAAATAGCCAAGCGCAGCCCTTGGTTATCTCTGATCACTCCTATAGACAGCGAATGGAGTAACTAGGCACATGCTGGTCTTTTGGTTTCATCTATCATTAAGAGCAGGATCCCCTTTCTCTGCTGGGTTGGGGGTTTCAATCTCGTAATCATGTGGGTCCTAGCAGTCGGGCCCTTGTTAGTTACTTATCCCCCATCGTGTTGATGGGGGATAGCTTAAATACTTGGGGCAACTCCTTTTAACAACATTATGTAAGAGTGCCAAATCAGGTGACCACATTATGTATAATGTCTTTCCAGTGTAGATCAGAAGTGGCCTCTTCAGAAGTAGGTTGTTCCATTGTCTCTACCCAGGCACAAACTGACCAAAGAATGAGGAAGGTAGACCTTTTGTTCGGCCAAATATATGCCTTCCACAGATGCACTATACATTTTGCCAACTCTACCTTGCTTCTCAAATCTAAAGTGTTATGCACAAAGCCAGAATGGGGCTTCCCCTGCACATCCCAGTTTTATCTTGGTGGTGGGTCTCCAAGTTGTCAGTTTTTTTTCGACCAGATCCAAAAAGTCAAGTTAAATCCCAAATACAGAGACAAAATGTACCACTACTTTACATACATGGCAGACCCTTTTACTTAAAGGTGCATGTCAAGAATTGGTTCAGAGGTTGAACATCCCCTTTAACAAAAAAAAAAGATGCCAATGCTATAATACTTTGGCATGGGTGATCTTTTTTTCCTTTTTATTTTTGGTATTCTTCCTCTTCCCATTATACATTATCATTTTTGAAGATCTGTTAATTTACCAGTTAATTTGCCTTTAGTCGATTTTTATTCCGGGATTGCTATGAAAGTAATGTAACTCCTTAGAGAAATTTATTTTAATATGTTTAATGCTAATGTGTTTTTTTTATGTTGTGACTTCAAATGCTTTTTTAAAACTTGTGCCTTTTTATATCTGAATTTAAGTATGCCCCCTGTGTTGTACAGGTCATTGGTCTTCCGCAGTATTCAGTGGAACTGGGCACTCCTATAACAATGATGCCTGTAGCCTCTGTGATGTCTCCACCTGTGCACCTATCAAGTGATACTCCCCCACCTATGCAAGGGCAAGATCCACTTGCACAAGTATCCTACCCTCATGCCATAGCGGAGGCAACATTTGCTGAAAATCAAAGTATGCATATAGTATCTGGCCTGCCGCAGGTTACTGATCCTCATAACCAGGCCCACTGCTCAGCCACCCGGTCATACACCGAATCCAACCAAGAGGTGCCTTGTTTTTACAATTGAACTACGAGCCCGGATTATTTCTGTGATTTGAATATTTCTTTACCTTTTTATGCCTTTTTTTTTAATTTAACTATATTTTAATCTTTGCATCCTAGGACACTATTTTACCAGAGAATATGTCAACCTCTAATCAAAACTATGACAAGTGAGTTTTATCTAGATGTTTCTTTATAAATCTCCCGCTGTACCCAAGTCTTATCCAAAGTGCATCAGAAAGGAACACGTCATATGTTTTCAAAGGAAGATTACGGGGTTGCCATCATACAGAAATGCAAAATATATCCCTATGATAAGCGTTTGTAAAAGTGGTTGGAGAAGTGAAAAGTAGCACCACGTTTTCTAAACTTTAACTAGAATGTATTTGCCAAAAACATTGTTCAATTCAAGTTCCCCATTCTGTCGCTTCACAATGTTTGCTAGGATCAGAACATGACTGCTCACATTTCAAGGTTTTGCTACAAGTGCCTAACTTGTGCTCCTGCACAGTGTAACAGCCTGTGAAGCTACAACATGGAGGTTCATGCTGAATTTTGGCGGATGGCTTGCTAGCTGGGACTTATCAGATATTTACTGGTGGGCCCAGCTGGGTGTAGAGGGGATGCAAGAAGAGAAACAGGAGGCTCTGACCTCGTGAAATATGTTAACCAAACGTGAAAAGTTAGTAATCGTTACTGTTGCCGCTCATCTTTTAACATGCGTGAAAATTCATGTCGGTTCCTTGAAGACACGCTAAGCGCCAAGTTCATCTCCTGTTATCTCCCCTGGGCTTCTCCATACAACACGGAGGGGCATTGGTAACGCCAGTAGTTTTTCTCCGTTCCATAAAGTAATAGGATCAAGTCCAACTTCTGAGACCACTACCACTTGTATACTTGTGTATAAATTGCAATTGTGATTTGTTGCAAACCTCTGCCTCATCCATGTAACTGGGTAGGTGTTGCAGTTGTGTGTGTGCATGGGGTGTCCTGGTCACTGCTCTACAATCTACAAATGGAAAAATATAAAGGGGTCACAGTGCCAATTCATTCTTTCAATCGCTTTAGGTAGGACCTCCAAATGGTTTTAATATGATGGCAAATCCTAGTGATGCCTACCTAAGGCAGGTTGGTGTAATGCTAATTATAAAAGCCAAGAACTTGTGAAGTAATTATCAATATTTCCATGATGGCAACCCCCCCCCCTCGTGACTTGTCAGATGCAAATTAGTAAGATTGCCTCTTTATGCCACTCTTGTAGCTATATAGGTTCAGATGCAGCATCGGGTAAAGAAATGAGTGACGGTTATGAGGGCATCCATGGCAGCAGTAAGCAAGATGGGAAACCAGTACGGAAACATCATCGGAGGTCGTCGCGCACTCGCTCACGGCAAGAAAAGACCAATAAACCCAAACTAACCATTCTCAATGTAAGATGATGCCCAATACAATAATAGACAATGAAGGTTTGACACTTTTCCTGAAATTCATGACTTTTTTCATTTTTTTGGGGGGGTTATTTTCCACCAGGTGTCTAACACAGGAGACAAGATGGTCGAGTGTCAACTGGAAACGCACAACCATAAAATGGTGACCTTTAAATTTGACTTGGATGGTGACGCACCAGAGGAGATTGCTACATACATGGTAACTGTTGTAAGAAATATTGTACAGTTCTGACTAAGAGGGAACATGGTACTCTTTTATATATTTAATGGTTATTATGATGCTCCATTTATAGGAAATCTAAATAATAATCAATCACGATAAACCAGGCACAGCGAGTGTGGTAATCTTATATATGGTATCCATTTCCTCCTTCCTTCTAAAATCCACTTTTATAATTTTGCTAATGCACTTGAAGGGCTACTGGGGTGGTTCTCAGAGCCTCTCCCTGCTTTGTCTCTTACACTGTCCCTCTGCTCCTGCTTATCAATCCCCCTCCCTCTGCCTAATGCAAACTCACCGCAGCACAGAAAGTTTTAGTAGCAAGGAGGGGCTCTGGGAACCGCCCCCTATAGCCCTTCTGGCTCATTAGCAGAATTGAAAAAGTTGATTTAAGCAGTAAGGAGGCCATGAATAACAATTCCAGTGCACAATTAGCACAATCACAGTGCCTGGATCTAAAAGTCTCCCTGGTTTATTATGCTTCAAATAAATTTGTGTGTTGCATTGTGTGTCACAAATTTTGCTACTTCGATGAGAAGTCCTGCATGCACCAATATTTTTTTCCTGGAAAGAAGATTGAACCAAAGTGTGTCCAATTTTGGTTACGGATTTGGCAAGCGCTGCGTAATCTGTGAGCGCTATATAAATAAAAGGAATTAATTTAGTTAATGAATTGGTACGCATGATGGTGCTAAAGGTGTATAGCAGACTGCAGCACATTCTGGTACCCAGTCCTCAGCTGCAGGATGATGCATTAGTGGGGTGGGTTATACAGTATATAGGGGGCACGATTCCATGGTACACCAAAAGATATCCAATGAATAATGTCAAAATAAAGTTATATTTTCTCTAAATGCAAAGAACATTAAGGAAATCTTCGCTTTGGTCGAATTTTTTTATGTCTTCAGACTTCTCTATGACCATTATTTTTTGTTTTTCAGTTTTTGCTGTAAATGTTCCCGCTGGGGCTCCCAGATCATAGATCATAGATATTGTAGCATATAATAGTACTGTGGGATTTTGTGAGATTGCAGCATATTGTGTTATCTCTTTCCTTCAGAAGCTTTGTAATTGCAGCTTTCCCATTGTAACCGCTCTGCTTTCGGTATTAACATATTTGTACGCTTCCAGGTGGAAAATGAATTCATACTGCAGGCCGAGAAAGAGATTTTCATTGAGCAGATGAAGGATGTTATCGACAAGGCAGAGGACATGCTGAGCGAGGACACAGAAGGAGAGAGAAGCTCCGATCAAGGGGCAAGTCCTCAGAAAACGGACTCCTTCAGGGTGGAAATGAGGGAGGTACAGTGCACATATTCTCTATGGGATGCTTGACGCTCTCAGTCATGGATTAGCTGGGACATGACATCTATCCCTAGCAAGAAACAAACTGCTGTCCACCCCCGGCTCTCAGCACCTGTCTCCCTCAGCCGCATAAATTATAGATTTATTGCACAGACATTTATTAGAAGCGTGACCACAAAGGAGCAGGGTTGTGCTCAGAATAATTCTGACCTGCTTCTTAGATGTCCACTGCAGATTTTTTTTTTTTTTGATAGGTTTTTACAGATTTGTATATTTTGCACATACTGGGGACATTGGAGATGTTGTAAACCTACCAGACATAGTGGATTTGTAAGAATAAAATATGATATTACATAGAAATTTTTGCTGATTAGAGAAGTGAAAACTTAGTGGTCACCCATGTGGTCTGAAGTTGGCAATGTGATCGGTGAGGGTCCAACTACTGGGACTTCAATGATCATGAGCAAGGGACCTCCACGATCTAATGACCAGGGAATCCTGTTCTCACTAATTCATGAAGCGGCAGGACAAACATGCATCCTGCCCATTCTCCGGATCACCGGAGGCCTGTTGTTGTGATTGGTGGCGTTCCTAGCAGTCAGACCCTCACAGATCACCAATCAGGATAAGGATACCGTCTAAACTGGGGATAAACCCTTTAAAGGGAATCTACCATCAAAATCAAACATGATAACTTGGATAATCAGTGAGTACATGTGTTGTCCATGGCTTCCTTCTTCCTAAAATCACCTTTTAAAATTATGCTGCCAGAAAGACACTGGGGGCGTTACTTGAACCCCTCCTAGCAGTAGCTTTACAGGCTTCCCCCTTTCCTGCGCCTGCAGTAATCTCACAAAGGGACAGGGAAAAGCCTATGAAGCTGCACAATGAATGGGGTTCTGGTAACTCCTATATAGCCATTTTGCTTCATTAGTATAATTTTAAAAGTTGATTTTGGAAGGCAGGATGCCATGAATAACAAATATAAAAATATGAACACAGTCATGGTGCATGGATCTATGAGTAACTGCCCCAGTTTATCCATGCTTGATTTTTGATAGATTTACTTCAAGGGAAAAAAAAAATTAAATGCAGATCTAGGTTTATAGAAGTGGACAATGGGCAGGGCCAGCATAAGAGGGCAGTAAACATGTGACCCTTTGTGGGCAGAGGATATATTTCTCCTATGATACCCCTTGGTTGAATGACCTGGTGAAAATGCCTATCATCTATCTGTCTAGTTATCTTTCTGCTATAATTCGATATCCTTTTTCATAACAATCATCAATCTACCCATCTACCCTCATCCTGAATGTGACTGTTCATAAAATAGTTTTGGGATCCCACTTTTAGTTTTCCCCACTTTATCTAAAACTGGTCCTGATGATGGGACACACATGGATGTGCCATGTATGATGGGGCAGTTTTCTATATGTTACCTGCTGTAAACGCACATTTCTTTTTTTATAATGTTGCATCACTTTTTCTTTGTTCCCTAAGGAAAATCCACTCAATCCAGTAAAAACCCCAGTATATCAGCAGAATGGTAGGATATTTGAATCCCTATTTAGAATTTACTTTGAAGAACTGCAATTTTGACTAATTGTTTTGTCTTTTCTTAAGTCTTACATACAGGAAAGAGGTGGTTTATCATCTGTCCGGTGAAGGAGTGCCCCAGTTCTGCAGAAGCACCGTCTCTTAATGGAAACCAGGAAATTCACAGTAATGTCACTGGTGAATTTAAATTTTATTCCTATTTGTAATAATCCTGTATTTAGAAGATTTTAGGGCACACATGGGGGGATTTAGGAGCTTAAATGGAGCACGGAGGACAGCATTTGGGCATTTGTGGCTCTCTATAGAATGCAATGTGGATGGACCCCTTCCAGTCAAACAGTTATGACCCCCTTTTAAATAGTGCAACAATCCCTTATTTGTCACCAAGACAATAGAATTGGCTAATCCCAATCATTTGTTTTATATAGTTTTTAGTGACTATTTTTGAGTTTTGAGCCCCAAGTGTTTCATGCACTGTAACGTTTCTGCAGTGCATAAATGAATATATTTTAATACACATTGCGATATATCGCCCTCATCTACATATTCCCCATCAGAGATGAATGAGAAGAAAAATGATGTCTCAGAACCTGCAGGGCAGCCAGCCGATGTTCTCGAATATTTTTCTCGGTAATAAGTGTCTCTTCCTGTAGATTGGTTTTGAGAAAGTCAAACATTCTTACCATGAGCTGCTTCCATCCCATTCCAATTCTGATGGAATGACGTGTAGCTTTAGATAATGGATGGAAATTGATTAAACGGAGGTCTACTGAAGAGAGCCAGACCTACATCCTGGATTTCCTTACTGTGGTCTGCATTGTGTTTTTGTCGTCTGTCAGATTTCCTTTTCTCTACAAAACACATAAAAAATTTTACAATACAGTTGCTAATCATGTATAGCAGAGAAGTCATGTCAGATGTATGTAGGATTAGGTTGATTTTAGATTTCCACAATATGGGTGTGTTTAAAGGGAACCTGTTATCAGAAATTGGTCTAATAAACCACTACCAGTATGTGATGAAGCAGCTGAACACCTTCTAGAAGATGTTTCTTTCATGACCCAGTGTGGTGGCATCATCCAGAAAATATACTTTGAAGTGAGATGTGAATTGGTTGTAAAAAGTCAAGGAGGCGGAGAGTTTAACACTGAAGTCAAGCTCTCTCTTCCTCAGGACAGCCCCTTCATTGTAACTGATGCTCCTGCATCCAGGGACATCACTAACCAGGTCTGGCACATGATGTCAATCACAGGAAAGGAGACATTAAAAGGTGGGGGGGAAACTTGACTTTAGTGTTGGTCTCCAACCCATTCACTGTATACAACCAGTATACATCTTCAAAGGTGATTTTATGGTTGATGTCACCAAAATTGGCCAGATAGAAATACTATCTAGAAGCTGTTTGGATGCTTGCCAACATACTGGTAGTGGTTTATTAGGCCAGATTTTGAGGACAAGTTCCCTTTAAGCATCCGTATTATGTTATTCTGACATTCTTATTTACATTTGAGTTATCGATGTATCATCTGGACCCTGGAGATCACATGGACTCTGATTATTGCCCATAGTCTTCAAGATGAATTTTAGATGAACTCAGCCACAAGATCTCATCAAATGCAATGTTGGGTCAACACTTCATAGGCAAACCTTGACAAATGTGTCATGTTTTTAGCCATGGACCTCATGCTGATCAGACTGTCCAGATCCTGTACAATGATACATGGACTCCTTTAGTCTAGTGACAAAATGTATCATCATACGCTGCTCTCGGTACAGTAACATATCGCAGTCTAGAGCACACCTCCATGTACTTCTGTATAATGTTGAAAACATACAAAACTAGAGCAGGGCCTTGCATACTTCTGTGGGTGGTGTAAAATAAGTGGATTAACATGCTTAACAATGCTTTTAAGCTGTAAAAAATCAAGGCTGTGGTTATGCCATTTAAAGCCCCAAGATCTATGAAGTTGATAAAACAAAAGAAGCCCCAGTAATTATATAGGTTCCATATCTGACTAAACCCAGCAAGTTAAAGAACATGTAGTTCTATAGTGTGGGTGGCGACACATTAGCTCGGTGGTTGTCTCAGCTGCCTTGCAGTTCAGATCCAGCTGAGATTCCTCCTACGCTCCTAAAACCCACCCATGGTTAATGAGCTTTCTAAAATAATTGAACATGTACATAGAGTCCGCCATTACAATTTCCTGCGGCAGAGAGTTCCATAGTCTCACTGCTCTTACAGTAGAGAATGCCCATCTCTGGTGCAGCCCCTCTTGCAAACCGAGATGCTCCGGCCTCTTGATCTGGTGGCTGGTTGCGCAGCATTTATGTCTACACCAGGTACCTACCTGCACACTGGTGTAGGGCAGAAACTCCCTACGTCGACTCGCCATCCCCCCCGGTCATGTCCCCTTGGCATGAAGCTGGCACAAATATATATGATTGCAAGTGCTGCAGCCATTAAAATTTTAAATCCCCCTTTCCTGCGGCATAAGACATAAATTGTTTTACTTCTTTAGAATAATTTAGTTTAAGGACTAACCAAAACAGATTTTAAATGGAGCATTCCATGCCCTTTTGGAGCCTGTCCTCACTGAAAAATGTCCTTCGTGATGAAGGGGTCCCTTTAACACTTTACAGACAGTCCCTAGATTGTATAATCTCTTTGAAGATCTGAATTCTAAAAGGAAATATTCTCTAGGCATGGGAAGACTTAACAATTAGTCGCTTCCTTTCTCTGAAGAGGGTGAACCTTAGAAGGTTTTCGGATATACTGCTCACTGCAGGAGAAAGAAGCAGATATAGACAGATAAACTGCTTTCCTTAAAGAAGTATATTACAAAATTTACTGCACTATAAATTTCTGAAATTAAAAAAAATGGCTTTGAAGGATTACTCATTAGATAGCATATTAGTTAGGTTGGCCATACGTTGGATAACGATATTACTTCCGACAGCCCCATGCACATTCGGAGTCTTGTCTTCAAGAATAATGTTGTTGTCTATCGAGGAGACTGGGGATGACTTCATGCAAATTATATTGTTGGCCGGCCCTTCTGAAATGGTTAGGTATACATTTAATACAAACTTTGTACTATAACATTTATTTTTCTAGCTCCACAAATACTTTTTCTTGTTGATCAGTAGGAGCACTAGGGATTTGACCCATCAATTGTTTAGATGACATTGGGTAATTGTTAAATCTTTTACAGATGAAAAGAATTCGGAGGATTGCCAAAATGAGTGTCCTACAAATGAGGATAAAATGAACCCAGCTTTGGGTCAGACCATTTTGACTGATGCATGTGACCAGTCTACAGGAATTCCTGCTTCCATGACACAGTCCTCCTCAACAATCTCATCATCTGATCTACAGACTCTTCCAGAATCCCTTTCCTTCCTTCAAGGAGATTCTTTAACAATTGGTACAGCTGCGGTTTTGCAAACCGTGATAGAAGGTCAGCCTGACACTGTAGGCTCTGATGGACCTTTGCTAAAAGAGGCACCAGTAGCACCTGTGGTTCCTCAACCGGAGAACAAAGCATGTGGGTTACCACCTGATCAGTCCCGGAGTTTAAAAACCACAGCAGTTCAATGTGAACATGTAACATGTGACAATAATCATACACAACAAGTTCCTCAGGAAAAAGTTCTTGACCTAAAACCTGAGCGACCGGTGTTGTATGAATCCGATAATGGTTCTCCTGTTGTAGTCCAGGTAATGTCAGACTCTGGTTTGACTGTTCAGGGTATCCCAAGAAATGATCAATTGCATGCTCTTCAAGAAGTATCCCCTGCATTGCAACCTGCAATGGCCCAAGGCTTAGCTTTGCCAGTGGTGAACTCAAATCTCCAGCAGTCAGGTATAGAGTCTGATGGAGAAGGTCCACCCAGGGTGGAGTTCACTGACGACACAATTAAAACTCTAGATGAGAAGCTCCGTAATTTGCTGTACCAGGAGTATACTCCAGCGAACATGTCTGCTGGAACACCAGAGAACTCTGTCACTTTAGAAAACGCACCAGAGGTGATCAACTCGCAGCCACTCAACCACGACATGAACGGAGAACCTATAAATCTCTATAAGATGCACTCTGCTCTACATGTGGAAAATGGTGGTGATGTTGTTTGCGATTTACTGAACCAGAGGGTAAGTTCATTTTTGTGATGCAGTTTTTTTACACTATATCTTGGTCATGGTAACTACACTTGGTACATAATATGTAGTGTGTGCGCTTTAGATATGTTTACATAGCTTTTTCCATGTTTTCGTTAATGTTTTATTACAGGATCATCATTCCAAATCTCGTCCACAGGATCTGTCCTCTCAAAGGGGTCGTCCACTTTGAGCAAACAATTGATATTGTGTGTAAAAAAAATTTCCATTTTATTTTTCTGTATTAATTCCTCATGGTTATATATCTCTGCTTGCTGCCATTCTAAAGGAATCCTCATGATTCCATGATTTACTTCCTGTGGAAGTCAGACTTGGTCATGTGATGTCACACGGGTGCATGGCTCGTTATGACACATAGCTGTCATTGCGCTATGTATTACTAATGACCTGTGTGACCTCACGTGACCAGGAACCAGTTTTTATCCAGATAAAGTAAACGATAAAGCTTCCAGTTGGATGACAGAAAGCAGAGATCTAGAAAACCTTGCGGCATAGATACAGAAAGTATATTGGAATATTTCATAACTTTCCATTCCGTCAACAAAAATTAATTGGTGAAAGTGGAGAGTCCCTTTAAAGGGTCAGTAATTTTTCAACAAACGTTTCATAAATGAATAATTAAAGGTGAATATAGGACGTAAAATGAAGGTTATTTTGCTAGCTAGACTTACAGAAGCCTACGGTCATATTACAAAGAAGCCTATGCAGAATGGAGGGGGGCGGAGTCCCAGCAGCTAGGTCTCCACCCACCAGCTCCGAGACAAAAAAAATACACTTTACTGATGAGATGATGCCCCAAAATGTAGTAACTCTTCATGTACAGATACTGGACTATTGAGCTCTGCAAATCTTTTTTTTTTTTTTTTTTTTTTAATTGCTGTACAGTCCATTTGTTTGAGTGAGCATGAGCTGCAATACCAGATAGACCATGAACAAGGGTGGTGCTCTCCAGGGAGGCTAGGGGTGAATATTTGTAAGTATTGAGAGTTTGGGGGCTTATACAGCAGAAATACTTAGATTTCATTGGACCTAAATGTGAAGACACATTTTTTTTTTCTCTTGCGTACATCTGAGGCTTTTTTTTTTTATAAATAAATAATTTTATTTACGAGCCAAAAGCTCTTTAAGGCCGTAATAGGCTTAAATTGATCATATGATATGAAGGTTCTTAAATGTTCAGCCTACACCACTACACTGGTAGCACATGACAAAGAAACAACAGAGAAACAACACCGCTTTCTAGCTGATTTTAACAACCACATGATATGATCTCATATAGCAATTAGGTTTTTTTTCGGTCTGACCTTTAAAGCTGCTTGGCATGTACATGATCCGCTCCCTACCGCTAAAAGTCCTCAAAGCCTGCAGTAAACATTAGAGAAGTGTCTGCCAAATGACGGTTTCGGCCAAAACTTCTACTGGGTACTCAACTTCTGACTAATCCTGCATAACTAAATATGATTTGGGACAATGAGGAGCCCATACAGATTAAAGGGGTTGGCTACTTTTCAATAAATCTGTTGCATTAGACATGTCTTTGTGTGTATATGTATAGGTCTTTGCCTCCTATTATGGCTTCGGCCTTTCCCCTGTTCTCACCATGCTGCCCTCTATCTCAATGCTCTAAGACATCCTTTTGGCATCACCCACTGTATCTTTCACCTCACAGTCCATCCTCACTGACAGAGACAGGAACTGGGGGCAGAATGGGCCTTAAAAAGTTACTGTAAAGCTTTTTTCCCCCCACAATTCAATAGCTCTTGGAATTTAAAAGAACTTTGCGTATTATCTTTGTTATCCAGCAGTTTCTTTGCTATAGCCCTCAGATTACCTCAGTGCTGCAATAACTGCTTCATGGGAGGGGCTGCTGCCCCCTGCTCACAGTGGAGGTGGTCATGTGACAGAGCTCTTTGTGTATGTAGCAGACTGTATGTGTTCAAGACTGTTCAAGACAGATGTCTCCTGTACAGAATAGTGAGGTACAAGATCTCCCCTGTTCTTTATCAGTCCCTCCATCCCAGTCTGTGATTCTACAGAACTTTCTCTGTCTGTTTCTGTACCTTATGCTGCAGCCCTAGCCCACTTTGTCATCAGCACTGTGCCGATAAGCTTTAACCCCTCAGTGTTAATACAGCACAAGCTATAGTCTTCATGTAACTAGTTTACTTGGATTTCTTTCACTTATTACATGTTCCTGCTCCTCCATGTGATGTAGTCTGCCAGGGTAGTCACCATTTACATCCTGTATGTGCACTGTGCAGTGTTCAGTGGATTGACTTGTTGGAAACTAATTGATAAGGCATCATGGGATCTGTGGGCAAGCTAACTGGCCTCAGCTTGA
This sequence comes from Engystomops pustulosus, assembly GCA_019512145.1. Lineage (NCBI taxonomy): Eukaryota > Metazoa > Chordata > Amphibia > Anura > Leptodactylidae > Engystomops > Engystomops pustulosus. Next base: position 76,686,780 of record CM033649.1, read on the forward strand.
GGGCATAGACTGACAGACATTAGTCTCTGCACACTTTACCTCTGGTGAGGAAAGATTTTTGTCAAACACTTTAAGAACAGAAAATACCATAACTTTGGAAAGAAAAGGGCGAGCAGCTCAAAGTAGGCATTGTTCTGTTTGTTTGTAAAGGGGGATTTGCATATATAATAATTAGGTAAAATCATTATAACTTTACAGTTACACTTTAACTCTCCTGCTACAGCTACTCCTATTCGGCTGAGCTCTGACATGTAAACAAAAAAGCACAGAGGGTCTGCACACAGCACAAAAGTAGGTAGAAGGATTGCTAATTCACTTAATAAACATTCTAGGATTATCCACAAGATAGTAAAGGCACGTGGTCAATTTATCTAAAAGAGTGTCCAACCCCTTTTAAGTTTGCCATCAAGTGTTTTGCAGACTTACATATACACATTATATGGTGGACTTGGCCAACCAGCATTTTTATACTAAAAAAAGGATATAATGTCCCAATGCATATGTTCAGCAAAAATTTGACATGTTTAAAATTGACAGATTTGTCCATTAAACAGTGAACATATATTCCTGTGGATCCCAGAACACCAATACAATTATTTAAATACGATGAAAAATAACTTATGCAATTTTTATCTAAATATTTCCTATATATATAGGTGATGTTAGGAATACCACATACAACAATGCGCATGAATACGACTTAACATATCTAATAAAAACAAATCACATCAATATTTACTGCATTATAGTTTGTAATGTCAGATAAGTGTCGCAAGATTCTTGTTCTTGAATAAACCACATATGTTGTGTTGCAATTGATATATTCTATGATATTGAATGTGGTGCTGTTACACAATGGATGGAGCTGTCTGCTTACCTTGCCACTGTTCCAACAATCATTTATTGACTTCACGTATCTTATGGATAGGTCGTTAAACAAGTTTTTCCCGGCCTAAAGTAATAACCGTAACCACGCGCCCCAAGGCTACATTCACACTGCCATATGGGGGACCTATATATGGCCGATGTATATACGGCCGATATATATGCCCCATAGACTGCATTGGGCGCACAGTGCCCAACGGGAGCGGTACATCGCAGCACACGTACAGCTCCGTACCCCGTAGAAAGATATGACATGTCTTTTCTTTCTCCGGAATACAGCGCCATGCGCCATATATTCCTATGGAGAGGGGCGGGGGTGAGCAGCGATCTCCCCCTCCTCCTCTCTCCGGCACTGCTGTTTGCCCATCGTGCTACGGTACGGCTGGCAACAGCAGTGTGAATGTAGCCTAAGTGACCCATATGGCAACACATTTTTTCCTAACATCTGTTGGGGTAGAGTTTGGACACCGGAACTTGAAAGTGTCCTCACCCACTTACATTATATTCCTGGGCACCACCTATGTCTATACAGTAAAAGCGGAATGCGGATAAAGAGCATCTTACCGAAAAGCCCTAAAAACGAGGTCTACATCTCTTTACAATGACCACTTTTGTTGAGGTTTTAGACGTTTTTCATCATATTTGAGATCTCAATTGAAAATATTCTGCAGCCCCAAAAAGCCATAAGATCAGGACATATTGTTTTCATTATCACAGAGAATTCCTTGGAGATCCATCTCTGCAAAAAGCGCAGTGCTGAAGGACATAGGCTAGCAATAAATTGTTACACCTCTTGAATGGGTTTGCAGTTCCAGCTCCTAATGACAACAGGATTGGAAAGCAATTTAGCTTTGCAGCTTGTACCCAGACGGATAATATCACAGTTCATAATAATGTGGGCCACATTTTTAATCAATCCGATAAGAGACTTTTATTATAAATGTTGCATCTCCAAATAGATTCTATGCAAATGACGTCCTACGATGGCATAACTGCTGTTCCTGTATTGGGTATCATTAGAGCAATTAAGATCTTCTTTTGGGGTTTCACCATGGAGAAGTGTCTTTCCTTGGAAATAAATGTCAGATTCATTTAGATAAAGATAGATAGACATCCCTTGTGTGATTGCTAAGCGTTGCAGTAATGTTGGTGAACATCTGTGTTACGTTTTGTCAGTGCCGAGTCCGTGGTCCAGGAGGCCACTTTACCTTTGCTGACTTGAATGTTTTGACAGACTGTCAGTGGTAATTTATCAACACTGTTTCTGAAGGCTTCTATTAACACAATTGGAAGGGTTTTTTTCTAAATCCCTGTAATGCATATTTATTAAAGAAGTTGTCCAAAACCCATACTGAACTATTCTCAGTAGCCATTGATCCTTATTCAAATGATGGCTGCTTTATTAACCTAGCCCTAGAGTGCTTCTGCCACCCCCAACCAAAAAAAAAAAATCTAAAGCCGACACCGTTTCTACTCTTCAACAATTCCTTTAAAGGAAACCTACCATGAGGAATCTACCATTAGTAGATCTGATGGTAGATTCCTCCTGCCTGCTTCTGCCCTAATCTGTAATTTAATAATCCTGGAACCTAACTTGTTAAAAACTTTATTTTAGTAATATATAAATTAACTGCAAAGGCTACTGGGGTGTACCGGGAGGCACTGGGGGCGAAGGATACTCCACACTCCAGTAGCCTCTGCAGTTAATTTACATAATAAAATAAAATTTTTAACAAGTTGGGTTACATTCTAGAATTATTAAATTACAGATTCCTCCTTCCTCTGGCCTATTCTACTATCAAATCTACTTCTGATAACAGATTCCTCCTGGTAGGTTTCCTTTAAAGAGAACTTGTCTACTTTACTATCACTTCCTTCAAACAGCCCTTGTATTTCATATGATGAGGGCACAAAACACAGATGAGACCTCCACTCACACACCTACTATTCATACATCATACATGCATCATAACATACGCATAAAAATATGTGGACCACAATGCTCCATAGAAAATGTGTCAACGGCGCTAGAATTAGCTAAGGGTAGGTTTTGTCTTTTGGCCCGTTTCAACTTCCGTTTGTTAACATTACAGATACCAAATGTTTTCTTTTTGTGTTATTTGAATAGGGTCAAGCACAAAGACGGGACTCTGGAGACCAGAAATCAAAAGCGGAAAGTGCCATAGATAGATCTCCCAAAAGGAGATCACATCATGCGGACAGATCCAAAACGATTGGGAGGTTTTCGGTGATGAGTACTGAAGATGAGGTAACCATAACATCTCCGGGTTACATGAGGTTCTCTGCACCACCGGATGTTTATCTGGATAAGCTTCCGCCACAACCAGTCAGGACTTCCGTGCCACGTGCTCACACATCTTCACCTATAAACTCTCTCTTCTGTGGGCACGTGTCTAGTGATTCAGGTGATGAAATCCCTCCACCAAAACCCAAAGATGGCCCTTCAACCCCAAGCAAAGGGGGTACTAATGACTTCATGAAGAAAGCTGCTGCTTTTTTGCATCGAAAGGCCAGTATGCAAAGTCCAGATCCTCCAAATGGCCAGGCCATGAAAATCCCATCAATAAATGTATCGTCTTTTCATTCGCAGTCTTCCTATATGAGCAGCGATAATGATTCTGAGTTTGAGGATGCTGACATGAAGAAGGAGCTGCAGAATCTCAGAGAAAAGTATGTACCACACCTCTCCTGGTGCCTGTTACCTTCAATTTGGTGATTTTGTTTTCCATAAAGGCTTCACTTCACTAGGGAGACCCTCCACCTCCAGGCTAGAATTTACTTACCTGGTGCACTCCATTGTAGCTGACACGTCCCAACATAAATGAATGCAACTTGGGACATTCATTTGCATTGAAGCTGTAGCTCAATAGTTAAAGGGAACCTGGCAGTAGGTTTGGGGCATGTGTTCATGTGCCTGGGGGGTCCTGAAACATTTTACTAGATCTAAAAGAAAATAATCTGACTAGAGCTCCTTTGCTTTTCACACCACCTCGGTAATAGTTGTTATAGCATTCACCAAATACGGATAAGAAGTCTTCTCCAAGTACAAGCCACCAATCAGACTAGGGGCGGGAAGTAAAAGTTCTCCTTACGGAGACTGCCAATAAAGACTGTGTAGTTGTGTGGAGACTTATAGGCATTTTCCACTTCACTGGGGGATTCTGGGGAAAATATGCAAATACGTTTTCCAGGACCGTTTTCCCCTCTTCAAACCTTGGCATTGATTGGCGTCCTTGTGGATTGTATATGCACATTTTAAATGTGTGTCCACTACAATGAAGCTAATTGTTACTGTGATAATACAGGCTACACTGTGTCTGTGTGAATTCTCTGTATTTCGCAAACAAATTGATCAAAGGTTTGAAGAGGGGAAACAAACAGCATTCTTAGTCTGAATGGTGGCTTGTTCTATGAGAAGACTTTTTATCCATATTTAGTGAATGCTATGAAGAACTGTGGAGTTATTATGGAGGTGGTGTGAAAAGCAAAGGAGCCCTGGTCAGATTATTTTATGGCTTTTAATTTTGGACTTTTTGGATTGGTCCAGGACTGTTAGTAGTTCTAATGTCTAGGGACGTGCAGCACTGAGAATCTACAATTTTACCTGGGCGTGTCGCCATGTTCCAGCGATTCCAGGGAGGAATGGTAGTTGTGGGTCATAGCGGAGCCTAGTTTAACCCCTGCAGCCCTTCACCTCTCAGGAACACCCCACCCAACAAAGGTAAGTAAAAAGGCTTGGGACACCCAATCTCCGCTTCATGAAGATATTGAGGCTCCCTTGAAAATCAATGGGTATAAAAGATGTAGTGAAGCTTTGGCCATACTGTATGTATATGACCACCTATGGATAGTAAAGACCAGTACACCAATGTTATTTCAGTACCTTTTGCATTTTGACCTTGGATGTGATTTGGATCTATCCTGTCCCTGTACCTCTGTCTAGCTACCAGCTATTTTTTTTAATTAAAGCGGTTTCTAAGAATTTGATGACCTGTATGTAAGACATCCAGCACTGCACAGAGCAGCTAGATGCATAGAGCCGGATGCAATTGGCCCTGTAATAATAGAAAGACGTGGCTGCATCTGTAGCCATCAATACTCAGACGACCCCTTTAATTATCCCCATCATCTAAGTAGTTGCTTGTTAATAAAATAAAATAGATAGAGATCAATTTTCTTTCTCTATAAGATATTCTGCACAAAAGTTTTGAAGTCCTGGTAGATGTGGGATAATAGAACATGACTCAGAGCGTCTCTTTTCCGCCTACGTTTACTCATTATGTAACAATTTTCAGACTTTCGCTTCTATGATAATTAGTGTATAGGTGTTTAGTAGTTTATTATAGTGGCATTTGTAGATATGATTTTTACTTTTAAGTTTTCCAGAGTTATGTACTTTACTACAATTTTTCAACCACTCACAATTAATTCCCACATGTACTTTACTGTCAGGACATGAATCTGGTTACCTGGTGTAAATGTAGTGTATTCATTAGTAAATTGTTTTGGTGTTGTGGTTGAATGTATTTTGGTTTTATCTAATCCAGACATTAACTTGTTAAATCAAAAAGACCTATTTTATCTTTTTTGAAAATGGTCCCAGTCACTATCTTTGTTTAATAAGTTACAGTATCCTGAAATGCTTACTCTGCCATTCAGCCTAATATTAGAGTAAGGCTACATTCACACAGACGTATTCCGCGATGGGCCGTAGACGGTCAGGCATACGTCCAGCGCTATGGAGAGGAGGTGTGGTGACCCCTCCCCTCTCCATAGAGATGCTCAACGCCGTAACACGGGAAAGATAGGACATGTCCTATCTTTTCCTAGTGTACACAGCGGTATGGTGCTGCACATGCTGGATGCTACCATTGCTGGCCTATGTGGGACGTATGTACGGCCGCAAGTTTTCACAGCCCCGCTGCCACTAACATACACAAAGTTTTGGTTAACCATCAAGGGCCGATAGCTTACACTGTCTGCAGCTTTGAATGATGAACACTGCTGACAGATTCCCTTTTTAAAATAAATTTGTTGGGGCTAATAAGACGACTGCTAGTGGTATCATTGCTGTATGTTTTCTTCTTAAAAATGTCAATTTTTCCTCTTATAAATGTCCATTATTTTGTTTAATAGCATCACCGACACTATTGGTGTCAGTTATTTTAATTTTAGCGTAATAAGGTGAGAGCCAGTCATAATATCGTCCTCCTGGGTTTTTTGTTATGTCTTTTGTGATGCATTTAACTTGTTTACAAACCCCAGTGAGGGCTCGCTTCATCATTTACCACCTCCCACATGTGTAAGTGATGACACGAGCTCCATCATGGGACCGACCATTACTAATGAGTAAATGTCATTGAGGTCAGTTATATGTTATATTTAGTTGTTGTTGTTGTTGTTGTTTTATGTTTTGCTTAGTTTTTTGAATTTGTCAGGGTTTTTCTTTTTTTTTAGTTTTTGGGGTTTCTCAGGACCCTAAGTGATTTTTATACCGATGATCTATACAATTTATGTGTTTTGTAAACTTTCAAAATGTTTGTGTGATGATATTGTATTAGTTTGATGTAATGAGAAATTGTACCTGTGATTTTCACCATATTTGGGTCAGAGTTTGATCAGATTGTGTTCAGAGTTTTGCATGGTTTATTCTGAGTTCATTCCGAGTGCTATGGAACAATGCATTTTTTTTCAGCCATGTCAGATTTCTCCCTTGAAACTTGCACGGATCTTCTGGTTGATAGAAATGCAGTGTGCAGACAAGCGCTGCTCCCTCTTTAATACGAAAGCTTCATTTGCAAGTTTAGTTTACATAAAATTACATTGCATTTACACCACATTTACGCTGTGTTCATTTAAACACAATGTGAATGAGACTTGTGAGCGCGTCATTTCCAAGCACAGGGGAGTACATTGGTGGTTGTACCCGCTATGTGCTGAAAAGAGGCGACATGATGAATGGAGGTGACGTCACAGGACTGCGGATCAGCTATTCTGAACTGGTCAATAGTTTCACCAGGATCTAAATCACCTTTACTTGGTACGGGGAACTCAGAGTACAACCTAGACCTACCGATTCTTAAAAGGTTAAAGTGGTATCCCGGTCACAACATGATCATCCCCAGGGGTGGGACCTCCATAGCTAATAAAAACGTCCGTCCTTGGTACCCCAAAGGAATAGAGCATCTGGTTGCACATGCACCCTCAGTGGTGTAACTGTATACTTGTATACATACAGTATATACAAACCATATACATAACATATACACAAGCATATACAGTGCCATATACACCCATGCAGCATATGCACATACATATAGCACCATATACAGACATACAGCATATGGACTCACAACCAATGTATGTGTGTATATAATATATATATATATTACACCCACACCCAATACACCAGATGCAAGGGCCCCCTGACACTTTGGGACCCACAGCAGCAGCTATGGTTGCTACCGCTCTCTTTCCCCCTGTGCACCCTGATGTTGTATTGTAGTCTAGCACAAAAGTCTGCTACTTCTGTCAGTGCCATAAACAGTAAATGGAGCAGCAGAATGTACCGCTACATTCATTTGGGTACAACAGACCCTCATTCTCTTGATCCATGGGGGTCCTATTGCTGGTACCCTCACAATCAAAAAGTTATCCCCTATCATGTATCTAATACAGTATTATAACGCCACAAAAAACGGTTGTGGTGCGCTTGGATCACTTGGATTATTTATAGATGATAGGAACGGGTTCAATGTCACTGACAACAAGCAGAGGTCTTGAAACTGGCATTAAAAACTTTCTAGGACATTTTATTAAAAATAGATTATGCAATATTAGCCTAAAGCTGGGGTAAAACCCTATTATTATACCTGCCAATACCATGAATACAGTTGTGAATCTTTTCTGTATTTTCTATGTATTATCATACTGTTTTTGTACACTATGTTACATATATCCTGTTTCCTGCTAATTTTTCTTTCGGCTCCCACTAGGCACATGAAAGAAATCTCTGAATTACAAGTGCAGCAGAGGAAAGAGATAGAAGCCCTTTATATCAGGCTGGGTAAACCTCTCCCCCCAAATGTGGCATTCCTTCATGCAGCGCCACCAAGTGGCCGCCGGCGGAGAATCAGCAAAAACAAACTGAAAACTGGAAAGTTGCTCAATCCTTTGGTTCAGCAACTAAAAAGTGGTGCAAGTATGTCACAGCGATTTTTTAATATACAAAGCTTGTAAATGCATGTGGTTGTTGACGCTTTTAGGCTGTGTCCACACCACCATTGCCAACCATCAGCAAATTTACTGACAATCGAGGGAAAAAATAATTTTTAATCGACAAAAGGGAAATTCTGTAGAATTTTTGGATTTCTTCTAATAATTGGATTAATGCTTCATATCTAAAGGCTCTCCTATTATTAGCATCTGGCTGCAATTATTATACAATTTTGTAGTTTATTGAAAAAAAAAAAATAGTTGTCAGTAAATTTTTGTAAACGCTTGTCTTCCGGTTTGGCAACCCTGGTGTTTTTTTTCTTTTTTTTGTATTTCTATTGCAGGTGACATAACGACAGATTGTAATGGATCTCCTTCCAAGGATCCATTGAAGTCTCACCTGGACCCAAAGACCCGTCTTGCAGGTTCCTCACTGACAGCGTCTCCGGGTCGGGCCGTTCAGACACAGCAGCCTTGTTCAGTGAAAGTTACGGTGTCCTCAGATAATATCTGTTCTGGGGTTGTCCGGGATGGTGTTGATTTGCATGGCAGCAGCGGACAAGGTGATCTATCATTATGGGATGTTCCTTCTGGGCTATGTTACCTGGGGCTAGGAGGCTGCATAGGAAGGAAATAGGGGACTGCGTGGCTATGAGACTACACGTGGCTTCGCTGCGGTACTGCAGGGTTTCCAATTCTTGGCACAAGATGGACACACTGAAAATTATCACTCATCCTCATTCTCTGTATGGGAAATCTATTCAGGTACAAAAGCCATAATCGGTGGGGAAAAAAAAAGATTCTAATTACTTTACCAATATCTAGTATTAGTAAAGTAAAACCAACGTACATCTTTAAAAAGATTAGAATTTTGCCATAATAATTATATAGAATTATGTAAAGGTAGGGATGGTAAGATGCTGCATCGTCACTTCTGATCCTCCTGAATTGTATTGGTCACGTCTACTTTAAGAGCCTATCCTTTTAAAATGCATACATCACACCGTACTTAAAGGGGTTGTCCAGTGATTAAGAACTATGGCAACTTTCTTCCAAAACATCCCCACACCTGACTGTGGTTTTGCAGTAAAACTTCATTTATCTGTATACAGCTGTATTGCAATACCGGCACAATCCATGGCCAGGTGTGGCAGTGTTTTTGCAAGAAAGCAACAATGTTCTTCAATCAGCAGAAATCCCCTTTAAAGGGGAGTCTACCAGCTCCCCGTGCCATCAGCTCTAAAAACCTTTTTTGTTTCCAAGCTGTTTTAGAGAACAGAGTTTTTTTTATCATTCAAATTAACTTATTTTTGCCCCTTAGGGCCCTGACTACTGGATGTTGGCCATTGTGCAAAGGCGCAGTAGTGGGTGTTACTGGGCAGCGGAAATAAAACAGGTGAACCTGCAGACACGGCCCTTATTCACATTTTCTTTTAAAGGACAGATCACTGTAAAACAGAAAAGGGTTGTATGAAAGGTTTATAACATTCCCTAAGCATTGCTGCTTTTACTTGGTTTCGACTTGGAGATGATGGACTTATTTTGTTCAATCTCCTGACATATATCCTATTAAGAAATACCTACATTTTCAACAATAAACCATCTATTTGGCATCTCTTTCCCTCTACAAATGTATGTATGAATCGACAGCTGGGAATTTCCACATGGGAATCCTACGCAATTTGTGAAAAAATTTAGTGAAACCCCCCCGCCCCCCTCGAAGGGGAATAGCAACACCCAGTTATCAATTTATTCATAAACTTCTAGGACAAAGGAAATAAACCAGCATTGCTTACATGTTCCTATGTGCACTTCTCCTTTTTGTTTTTACATATTCTCTTCTTTAGTGTTTTTATGGCTTAGTTTTACTAATGATGAGTAAATAATTGTGCAAATGAGCCTGAGGGGCTCTGGTGGGCGTCATCAGAGCATTCCAGTTTTCATCGTGTCTAAATTATTCACTCCCTTTCAGGGTTGACTGCTTCTTTCCTGGGCCCAGCCCTGAAGCCGGTGACATTACCAGGTTCTCAGCAATTCGCAGTGGTATCTGCAGTGTGCAGAAACCCGGCTTCACAGTCATAGGATCTTGTTGGCGGCATCTTGGGTTCACTGCAGAGACGACTGCGCATGTGCCGAGATTTCAGAGAACTGGGTAAAGTCAATGGCTTTCTAGGGCAGGGGAGGCAGGAGATGGATAATAAGCCCTGCAAAGGCTGCAATGAAGAATTGGAATGCTCCAATGACCCCCACCAGAGACCCTCAGGCTCATATGCATAATTGCAAAACAAAGCCATAAAAATGCTAAATGGAACATGCAAAACGTTACATGGGTGCCCTTTCTTTTCCAACCTTGTAAATACTTATTAAGTGATGATTGGGGTATGGTCTCGGTAAAATGGTAGGTGCCATTATAGAAGGACAGCTCTTAAAGTAGAAATGACCATTCAAAATATTTGTACCCAGATTTTATAGCTTCTCCTTGAGATGCGACCACCCATCCCTTGTTTGATGGTAAAGGGCTTCTCTTCTTATAAAAGCTGCTGTGATTTCTGGCTGCGCGTCCACAGCTAATCCTATTTTACCGGTGTCTCTGTTTTTTTCCCCTCTATATTCATTTGCAGGCTGGACGGTTTACCACCAAACGTCTGAGAGAGTGACCTATAAGTCTAGTAGCAAACCTCGTACCCGATTCCTCAGTGGACCTGTGTCTTTATCCATCTGTTTGTATTTGTTCTTTTCTATTTGATGCACCTCATCTCTTCCTGTCCTTCTTTTCTTTTATTGATTTCACCCTCTGTCATCTTCTGTACTGAGGGCTCATACATTCTACTGGCTGTGGTACCCAACCTTGCTAAAAAGAAATTTGCAAACACATTTTTTTCCCCGAAGTTTAAAGGAAATCAAACACTGTAAAATAACAAAAAAGGGCTAGAAATACTCACCCACGCTCCTCTTCATCTTGATCCCGGCGCTGTTGGATGCTAAGCTTGACACAACGGGATCACGTAGAAAACAAACTTATAAGTAGCATCCCAAAATACAGGGAGAAGATGTCCAAAGCTCCGGGCTGCTAATTATGCACGCCCCCGTACCTCCCTCTCCCATGCTGTGAGGTAAGTGGGCGTGCATAATTAGCAGCCCAGAGCGTCAGACAGCAGCTTTAGGCTACTAATTTATAAGTTTGTTTTCTATGTGATACCAGCATGTCAAGATTAGCGACGGACAGCACTGGGATCAAGATGAAGGGGACCGGAGGTGAGTATTTGTAGCCGTTTTTGTGTAATTTTCAGGGGTTGATATACTTTAAGCGGTTTCAAAGAAATTATAAAATAGGGAGATGATTTGGTCACAGTTTCCCTGCCATCGGTTGAGTATCATTGTCTAAAGCTGGCATCCTCTCCTCCTTTGTGACATGCCGAGGCTGCCATTTTTTTGTTTTATATACAATATATGCTTTTGTGTGCACAGCTTTTACCTGGACAGCAAAAGCATGGTGGGCAGGAGCTAACAGTCTGCGCAGCCAGGCACCGAGTGTACATCCCTGTGTTCGTTTTTGGGGGTTTTTTGGATTTTTTTTTTTTAATTTTTGATGTATAGTACTGTGCAAAAGTTTTAAGGTAGGTGTGGAAAAATGCTGTAAGGAATGCTTTAAAAATAAGAAGTGTTTTTTAAAAACTCTGCAAGAAGAATTGATGCTATTTCAAAAGAACTCGTCAGGGAGGTTATTCCAAGCATCCTGGAGAACGAACCATCTTTTGTAGAGGTAGACTTGCTCAAATCCCTCTGTCTCTTCATGTAATCCCAGACAGACTGAAAGATGATGAGATCAAGACCTATCAACACTTTCAGGACTCTTTGTACTTCTGTAGATGCTTAGGAATCGGCCGAATGTTAAGGATTTTTGTCCTGCTTGGTTAAAAAAAAAATTGTAATCCCATCTAATAACACTTCTATTTTTGATAGCATTCTTACATTTTTAGAATCTTTTTCAAACCCATCTACAACATTTTGCATAGTGTTATAGTGTTTCTAAATTTATGATGGTTCTGAGCTTGGACTATGGGAAGAGGCAACTCATCCCTAAGTACACGTATATTCTATGTATAGGTGGGGAATGAGCAACTAAAATGGGCCATAGAAGAACAAATTACCTCGACGTGAATACTAACACTTTTTCATGAATTTTATCATATTCCTTACATGCCATTTAATGATTTTATAAATATTTACAACATAACTAATAATCCATTTTGTTCAGCCATTGAAGTAAGATCTGATCAGTGTTTTGTTGCCTAGTTATAATATAATTGGCCGCAGGTTTCCCATTTAACCAAAGTCCCTAGTGATATTTTTCTAATTTAAAGGGAACCTGTCTGCAGAAATTAACCCAATAAACCACTACCAGTATGTTGGGAAGCACATTAACATGTTTCAGATCAGGTTTCTTTCAAGACCCAGTGACGTGGCATCATCCAGAAAATCTACTTTGAGAGTTTAGCACTGAAGTTAAGCTCCTTCTTGCCTTGGGACAGGAGAGCTTGACTTAAGTGCTAAACACTGACTATATACATCTCACTTGAAAGTAGATTATTGGGATAAAGCAATCACATTGAACTATGAAACAATCATGATCTGGAAGGTGTTTAGCTGCTTGACAATAAACTGAATATTTATTAGGTCCATGACTGCTGACAGGTCCCCTTTTATTTCTAGCTCATACTGTTTATATACAATTCTATGTTGTATGGTCAGTAAGTTTCTGTCAAGTAATTTCAGTAAATATAAAAATGTATAACATCAAATGGACAGAAGCGTCAGGTTACATAGAGGTCCTATGGGAGGGAGTGAATAAGTGTGGAGTCACAACAGCTAGGTCTCCACAGGGAAAACTAACAATGCTATACTGGTGCAGACTGCCCTACTGATTCATTTAAAGTGTGTTGAAAAGTGAGTTACCCTTTATTTCCACTATAACGAACTTATAATGCACAACTCCATGTCCATGGACCATAGTTTAAAGAGAACCTTTCATCAAGTTCATGCTTTTATTTTTAAGCTAATGATGGGTTCCCATAACCTTCTTGATACTTCCCAATAATTCCCAATCTGATGTAATTAACATTAATGGTTCCACTCACTTTTAGAAGTATATAAAAGTATACCTGGATCCATGCCAGAAGACTGCAGAGTCCCTTTTGGAGTCCCTGATTTCCTCCTCCTCATCATCATTATCTCCTCTCTGCTCTGCTAGCTTTTCCTCTTCCCTCCTCTCTCCTGCTGATGTGATCTGACTGAGATTTGCTTGGAGCATGGGGTCAGCTAATGGTTTCATCAGGGAGAAAGGAGGAAAGGGGAAGCTCTCGCACAGCTGTGAAGATATATTGATGATGATTGCAGCCTTGTGATGTACTTCCCAATGACTTAATGCAGTTTGTCCACAGGGAGCCAGCTTAACATTTATATACTTTAAAAGTGAATGGAACCAGTAATGTTAATGACAAAAACAGATGGGGAATTAGTATTAAAAAAAAAATCTATGGGTGCCTGTCATTAGGTGAAAATGTGTGATCCTGATGACCGGTTCCCTTTAAAGTAACTCATTATCTGTACCAATAACTTAAGCTCAGATCAATGATTAGGGACTACATGTAATGGCATATTATGGGATTTTTATAAAAGGTAAAGGAATTGGGTGGCCAGGATGAATGCCTTCAATATAGGACTCTGGTTTGAATGCTTCCCCATCTCTCTTTTCCTGCTCCAGTGGTGACATGCTACAGCCAGTGACTGGATTCTGTGGGACTTTTAGAACTACCCAATTTGATAAGTGGGGTGGGGTGAGCAGGAGCTTAGTGAGGAGATAAAATAAGGTTCAGACTATAAGGTGGTAAATGGGTGTTAAGTTGCATATACTATTAAGGGGGAGGGGAAGAGAGCTGGATAGAACCAAGAAGAGTCAATGATGGAGGCTGCTAGAGCCAAATGAAAAGTTTATATCTCACAATTGTTTCGGTCACTTTAGTGGCAACTTATATTTGATAAAACACAATAAAACCCTGCTCATGCTTTATAATGACAGTGACAAGCAGATTCCCCCTCTAGTTTTTAGTGTGTGGGGAGAAGGGATGTAACCTGAGGGGGTAAAGTGGTTTCTTGGTGGAGGAAAGATGTACTGTAGTGTAATGTTGTACTGTTCCTACACTTTTCTATTTTGTGAAATATTGTGGAAAAGTTAGGCATAGTTTTAAAATAAAAAACAAAACAAAATATATAAGTAGCATATATTTAGGTATAGTAAAGGAAATCTACCATCTAAGGCCTCATTCAGACGCCCATTTCTGCGGCGGGATCACCTCCTCCTCTCCAGCGCACGGCGGGCATACCGCCGTGTGAATGTACCCTATACCAAGCATGATAAACCAGGTTCACTTACTCCTAGATCCAGGCTCTGTGACTGTGTAATCTTCTTAGATTTTTTTTATCCATGGCCGCCTCCTTCCTTCTGGTTCATTAGCATAATTTTAAAACTTGAATTTAGAAGAGCTAAAAAAAATGGATGGTAACAAGATGGGACCTCTCATAAAAAATAGAAGTACGTTCACTGATTATATAAAGAGGGATTGAACTGTGAGTAGTGATTAAAACACCTAGGTGTTGACATGAGTAGGGACTACTGGCATATCACACTAAGCTCAGCTAACCGTATACTACTCATCTGTAGCTATCCTAGGGCAATCCCGACTGTGTGCCGCTCCCTAGTCATCCTCTCTTAGGGCACTTTATTAGCAACTAATCTCAATGATCGGAGGTGACAAATTTACCGATCCTGGGTCATTATTTTTTAGGCTTTTTGTATATCGTGGGAAATACACACACATTGGGTATGACCGCGATTTTATTAATTTTAATGCAGCTGTGAATAAGTTAGTTTAATCACTACTCACAGTTCGATCCCTCTTGATATCATTAGTGAACGTACTACTTGGGAGATTCACAGAGCCCCTACTGTTAGTCTGTTTTCCCTTCCCCCTCCCTCTACTTGATGAATATTATATGAATATTACAGCCCCTACAAGTCTTGTATCCCATCCTACATATGGGACTAGAATCAAGCTTCCTGCAGAATGGAGAATGTGTCCCTTCTGCTGCTTTCAATCTGTGGGTTCAGGACCTTTTTGGAGGACCTACAAAGATCCTGAAATGACTGTGGGTGACAGCCATAAAATTTGTAGATGGTTTGGGCGACCATGGGCCCTTTAGAAGGTAGATTTACTTTAACAAAATCTCTTAGACAAGTGCTGAGGCTACTAGTCCTTTACGGCGATGTGAACAGGTAGACCAAGTGTAGACAAATTTTGGACAAATTTTGGTATGTGTGGCAAGAGGTGTTTTATCTTCCCTTATACAAGCCAGTTCTTTTAGACCAGACTTGCATTTAAATGAATCGGATAATTGTATAGTAGTTTTCAGAAGTAGACAAGGAATCTGAGACCAATTTGGCTATTTGTGGCCCAAAGCCCCAGAAGGAGGGTCATGTGATCTCTATCTTTCCTTGAGCCATAACCCTGCCAGGACCTTCACCCTACATTGACGAATACTACCATAAGGTTTTGGCAGGGCTAATGGACAGATAGAGATATGTGCAATGTCTGAACGTGCCTCTTTATTTTTGTCATGAATTTACTCCCCATTGTAGTTTAGTAGTTCCCTATCTCTGTAGATTATCTTCTCCTACTACTAAAAACCTTCAGAAATTGTTCTGTAGTTTTTGTTTCTTGGAAAAGACTCATAACTACTTTGTATTCTGTTACCTGAATGGAAAGCCTTGTCTGCTGTTGCCCTTTTTATTTTTCCGCTATGCTTTTCTACGGCTGCACAGGGGCTGGCTGCACAGATGTGTTTTGTGTTCTAGTATTGTTTGTGACTTGCTGTTGTGTTTTTGCCTGCTTCTCCTTGCCCAAAAAAAAACTGCATATCCGTCTGTCTTTCCAACCTGTTGCCTGTTGATTTCTGCCTAACCTTCTCTGTCTTGTACTGTTTTGCCTTGTAGGGTCCACTCTGAAACGGCTATGTCTAGGCAAAGAGCACAGCAGTAGTAACTATCCTGTTCTTACTTTCCTTGTTTCTTGGCATCATTCCCATAGCATGGAAATAGCTGTTGTTGTTTTTTATTATTAGTCTCGTGCTAGCTTGCTCAGTAACGACATGAGAAAAGGTTTTTTTGAGCATTGCGCCTTAGACATTTACTCAGGTGTTTCTCGGATAATCCACGCACATGCGCTATAAGCCCTGGTGTGATTATCTGCATGCCGTGCTTGCACTTGTTTTGTCATGTGATTAGTTTCTTGAATACGTTGTTCCTTGGTCTCTGTTTTCTCATTCTGGTCAAAATGTGGATTGCCATGTTTAGTACTGAGGCCTTCAATTTGTAATGGCTGTACATAGCCTTACTAGGACACATACATCGGCGTATGGATAAATACCCCCCTTTGATGGCCCCACGACCCTCCGACACAGCCGGATACATCAAGAGGTTTCGGCCTCTCGATGTATCCAGCGGACTTCATCCTGACAAGCCCAGAGCGCCCTGCATGGCAGAAAATCCCCAGAACTTGCAAGGATGGGAAATTTTATGCTTGTGGATTTTGCCGGTCAGTTTTGCTATGAATTAGCAAAAAAATTATTCGGATCCGTGTACAAAACTGACATGACTTGAAAGAGATTGTATTGCTCCGCTATAAAAATCTCCCAAGAATCTGGATGATGTGAATTTACCATTCTAGGGGATGTCCCAAGTTTAGAATTTGGTGATGGGTGTGTGTCCTACTTCTGGGAGCCCCAAAAATCTAGAGAACAAGACTGCAGGGATCCCATTCTCAGTCATTGATGGAGCAGCAGGACAAGCCGAGGCTAATAGAGTGCTTTGATCGCTTGCACTCCTATAGAGTAGAATGGAGCGGCAAGGAGAATGCTTGTCCTAACGCTTCACCCATTAGTGAGAACAGTATCCCTGGGGGTCCCAGCATTCGGACCCTCACAGATCCCTTTCTTATCCCACAGTATAAGGTATAACTTCTTCTAAACATGGGACAACCATTCCAATGCATTTGAGCCAATGGCGTAGATTTATTTGTTTTTAAATGTTTTCATTTACTGCAAGAACTGCAAAACTTATTTGCATATTCCTTACCCAGAATCGCTAGCAGAGCATGCATTGCCTTTACAGACCATATTTTCAGGCGTTCAGAGTTTTGAAGGCAATCTCCATGAGGAGAATCCATCCCTTCCTGACCTAGAAGAATGGCTACATGGTTTTGAGGCATTTATTTGTTTAGTCTACTTATGGGATATAATTGTGTCCATTAACATAAGCTCAATGTTGGCGGGACCCATAAAATGTCAGGGGAACTAATGAATGGCCACTACCTACATGAAGACAATATTTAACAGAATGAGAATACATATGACGGAATGGAAATGTTTGATGGGGAAACCCTATTATAGGACTGTTGTGATCGCTCTTTCTGTGTTTGTGCAGGATCCTCCACTAGCAGCCTCGCTGTCGGCCCTGAACAGTCATCCGCCCCTCCTGTGTCCGCACCACAAATCCAGGCTCAGTCTAACAATAGTAACAACAAAAAGGGGACATTCACAGAAGACCTCCACAAGCTGGTGGATGAGTGGGCAAGTAAAACTGTAGGAGCAGCACAATTCAAACCATCCTTAAATCAGCTGAAGCAGCACCAGCAGCGGCTGGACCTGGAGCACAAGCCCACACCCAGCAACGAGGACTCAAGCTCAGTAAGTCTACTCTTGGGTTTGAAAGCACACCTGACACCAGATTTTACCCCATTAAACTAGCAGCCCCTCCCTCTGGTAGGATATGAAATGTCCTTCCTAGAATTCCCTCTTTTTATGTAAAATCTTACCTGTTTTATCTATAAAATATTTCCTCAAGTCTTGTGACAATGAGCTAGAGAAGAGTTATATTTGCCCAAGATAAGTTAAATTTAAACCCTACAGGGGAAGTGGCACTTCAGACATCCCATGCTTTTGGTGTTATGTTAAAGACCCGCATCTCCTCTTTCAGATCACAGATTCAGAGGCTTGTAGTTCTGAGAACTATTGATCAGATCACATTTCCAGTTATGTCTTTAACCACTTGTATCTCTGGTTCTGTAGCAATGCAATTCTTATGTTTTATATGAAACCAAGAGCATGTTACAAAGTACTGCAGAACCCCCCCCCGTCCCCAGCAGCTTCTATACTTGACTCATCTTGGGCAAATATGGTGGTAAAATAAGTTTGGTAAAATTGGACATATTGGACGGGGGTGGACGATTGTCCAGTGCCCCATTCCATATTAGCCTTACAATGGTCTATGGATGCAAGTTCTGTGGCTCATCTGTAGGATATTCATTTTGACACCTTTCCCTATAGTAACAGAACTGACCTTTTGCCCATATAAATGGTGGTTGTATGGAAGACGTGGACTTCTTAAAGGGGTTGTCCGGCATCTGCCCATGATGAGACCACAGGAGAAAGTTGTCACTTTATTATTTCTCATGGGAAAATATTGATAAAGGGCAGAGTGTAGGAGAGTAATTCTCTAGACGACACCAACTGTAAAGCTAATGTGCCATGGTTATAAAAGGTGACCCGTTTTAAAGTCCGTCCTCCTCTGATGTTGGATATTGTTGTGCAGTGACATATGATCTAAAGTGCTGAAAGCTGTTTGCTTTTCTCTGTGTTCCTTAGGCAAGTCAAAGTCTATCAGAAACAACAACAAAGTACAAAACTCCTCTGACTTGTCCGGCCCCCATGGGACTGATGTCATCCTCCATCCCAGCAGCCCTTTCTGGAGCATCACAGTCTGGTATATTACCGCCTTACATGATGCCCTTTTGTCAGTATGCAGGAGTATTCCCGGCACCGGTGTACGGAGTGCAGTGGGCTGGAGCCTCAATGCCCACAATGGCAGGAAGTCAGCTGATTTCCCAGTCTGCCAGCATGCAGATATTCCCAATGTCCTTGCCACAGCCAACAATGAAGCAGTCTCATTCCAACATGAGAATCACGTAGCTTTGAGGCCTTCTATTGTACGAAAGTCCATATTTGAATTGTCTGAGCCTGCCCACGCCTTGTGTGTCCTCATGCCCCGCCCCTGCGGAGCTGGGTAAAGTTGTACGATCCGTAGCAGCCCTCTTCAGCTCTGTATGATGCATGAGGAGTATGGTACGACGGCAAGTCTTGGCCAAACCCACATGTCCCTGCACACCACCATACTCTGCACTCCACAATCACTGTGAAGGTCATGCGTGTAGTGTCTCATAGCCCTTATTTCTTGCTCTACATTTCTGTGTTTTATAATTTTACACATTCTGAAATGTTTAGTACTTGAACTAAAAAATATAAGGGAGGTTTAGTGCCTTGAGTTATTTCCAGTTTACCTGGGAAAACCTGTGTGTAAAAAAAGAAAATGGAAAGAACAATGCTAGCAAATTTTTTTTTTTCCCGTTCACCATTTTTAATATTTTTTTTTTTCCTTATGTACTGCACACGGCGATACATATACACTGCACTTTTTATTTCTTTGTCTTTCCCATGTACGATAGATGTTGTGTTTTATATATAACAGTACCTCTTCCCATCCCCCCCAAACTTCATAAAATTAAACTAAAATATATATATATTTTTATTTTTAATTTAAAACCTGTAAAAAGCGTAGATAGACACTGGCTTTTTATTTTAATCTTGAAAATTGATTGAAATGACTTGACATTTACAAAATAAAATGTGTTTCCAGGTACAAACTGAGCTACATGGTTATTGGACGAAGGCATCTGAGAACATTTTTTATGTGTTTTTTTTTTTTTTTTAGCCTTCAGCTTAAATTTTATCATTTTTGTTTTTGAACCAAAGGTCTATTTGGGGCAGATTCCCAAGGCTTTGCCATTGTAATAACGCATGGGCAGATATCTCTGCTGAGGGCTCGATGCTTCTCTTCTCATCTTTTGGTCACCTTTTGCTATGCACATAAATGCAATCCATCAATTTACCAGAAACCAAAAATAATTTATTTTACGAATTCCGCATTGGTACTAGTATCAGTTTTGATACTGGTTTCAGATTCGCACTCAACATGTTTAGACACTTTGGTTTGGTTCCTCAACTTTGTCATAGACTTCACTAAAAACCTTGGGAATATACCCGATTTTAAGGAAAAAAAATTTTTTTTTTTACTTTGCACTTTATTTGTTGCACAAGTTTACACTCTTCTCAGTATTAGCGCACACACCCGCTGAAAATTTTTTATGCCCTTTTTTTGCCCTTTTTTTTTTTTTTTTTGAGCATCCTTTTGCATATGAACAAATGAAAACAGGAGAGTCTTCACATTTCTGCTCACTTTTCACCATTATTCCTTTTTTTGTAAGATTGAGGCTCTCTCTTCACCTAGAATCTAATTTTTAGTTTTCAGCTCTAGTCCTGTCCACTCTGGGACTGAGTTCATTACATCCTTTTTTTGGTGTGTGATTTCATTTTTATTTTATATAATATATATAAATTTTTTAAAAGCCTATCCATAATTTTGAAAGAGACATCAGCAATACTTCATTGAGCAGATATTTTGCATATTCTTTACAGTTCTAGTGAATAATCCTAAATTTACTCAGGCCTCTATTAGCTACCGCACAACTAATGGTGAAAGATGACCAGACGAGGATGGCCACTAATACCACTAGTACTTCCGGTGTAGACTACTTGGTGGATTTCTTGCTGGTCGTCTTTGATCACTTGTTGGTATCACAGCAGTCTGCTCACTATGACTGTATGAGTGATCAACCATCAGACATCTAACAGGTAGTCAGACGGGATAACCAGATACGTTTCTTTTTCATGATATTTTGGATTCTCCGCTGAAGGCCTTGGAGCCTCATTCCGTGAAGCTGTGAAATGTATCTATTCCCCTCCCCACCCCACCCCGCTCCCTATCTCCCGCCTTCAACCATTGTAAATGTCTCCATTTTGTTGGTAATCCCTGACTGTAAACACATCAATTCTGTTGGAATTGACTTTTATATTGACCATTCTGCAGGGCGTGAAACCTTCTAAGATCGGAAGAGATTTCTGTTCTCTTCAACATCTTGAATTAGTTTTTAAGATTCCTGTCTGTGCTTCATGAGCAAACATGGGAAGTATGTCCTGCACTCTTTTCCCTATGCTTGCACTGAATCTTACCTTCCAAGTCGCTCTTGCCTGATTGTATAAACTGCCCTCCTCTCCTGTATGCTGACACGGTCAGTGGCACCAATGCCTCAATATTGTACAATAATACAGAATAAACATTTTGTGCTTGAAAACATTTTCCGAATGTGTCCTCGTTTTTTGTCCATTTCCCCCCAATTATCATAATTATGAAAAACGGACAAAAAATGAAAAAAACTGATGCGTTTTCAAAAAAGCATGCGTTTTTTAAGGCACTGCCTAAAACGGCCCAAAAACGGGTTCAAAACGCCACGTGTGCCAACACCCTGAGGCTGCGGTAGCACAATCCGCTAACAGGGGGATAACCCGATCGCATGTGTTTCTCTGGAAACGCATATGCGATTGGGCCGGGCCCGGCCCCCTGTGCGCTAGCGTCGTGTTATGAACGCAACGCTAGTGGAATGTGTGACCTCGGCCTAAAGGAAGCACTTAAGACATAGGGGCATATTTATCATACTCTGGCGCTAATTGCGGCAGCATATGTGGTGCTCCCACCCCCAGTATGCCCCAGATCTATCAGAAGGCTCCAGCCTCCGCAGGGATGCATTGCGCCGCTTGGGTATTTCTACGCCAGGTCTGAACTATCATATATACAATGCCGTGTTGAACACTTTATAACTACTATTACTTGGTTTTGCTTCTTTTTCTACCTTTCTTCTGTGGTTCTGACATGGCACTAGGATGGCACATCTATGGTGCAGTAAGATGGTGTGCACCTTATATGCCTGTTGCGCCATCTTCTGGCCTGACTTCTGCTTGCAGGATTGTTTTAGTCTTGCTCCATTCTTTTCTAACACTAACTCACGCCCCATTACTTTTTAGAACAGTAGTGTCTCTCTCAGAGCCAAGATCTTCCTGTAAACAGACACTGATACATGAGGACGGTGTTACATTGTAAGCTCTAGCGAGGGCCCTCATTCCGTTTCATTGCAATTGTTGTTACAGTGCAATGTCTTATATTGTGTGTTTGTGTATCTCATCTGTACAGATGCTGCGGATGAAGATTTGTAAAGAGCAGCAGAATACAGAAGGCATTACAAGTTCTGCTCCATATTAAACTGCTATTCATCTGATAGATACCTGAATGCCAGAAATTGCATGAATCATGTGAGTTACATAACCAAGGCCATGTTTAGTTGTGTTCAGTTCTCCAACAGATACGTTAAACAATGCTAAAATGGAACCTTGTACATAGTGTCATCTATTTAGGCAGCATGTTATAGTGCAGGGGGAGCTGAGCAGATTATATATAATGTCCTATCTGCATGGAGCATGTTATAGAGCAGAAGGAGCTGAACAGATTGTACATTGTCTCATATCTGCAGGCAGCATGTTATAGAGCAGGAGGAGCTGAACAGATTGTACATAGTGTCCTATCTACAGGCAGCATGTTATAGTGCAGGAGGAACTGAACAGATTATATATAATGTCCTATCTGCAGGGAGCATGTTATAGAGCAGAAGGAACTGAGCAGATTGTACATAGTGTCCTATCTGCAGAGAGCATGTTATTGAGCAGGAGGAGCAAAGCAGGTTCTACATAGTGTCCTATCTGAAGGCAGCATGTTATAGAGCAGGAGGAGCTGAGCAGATCGTACATAGTGTCTTATATGTAGGCAGCATGTTATAAAGCAGGAGGAGCTGAGGAGAATGTGAATAGTGTTCTATCTATATGTTATAGCATCTGATTTTTGCAATGGAGCTCCCTGTAATTTCCAAAAATTTTAACCCTGTTCTGATACACTTTAGCAATCCACTTTGAAGGAAGGAGCTTGACCATAAGTGTAAGAGAGCCTAGGCTGCAGTTTCACCAGAAGCTAAGGTCACTGTACGCCCTCTGCTGGTAGATATCAGGACTATCATCATAAGTATGATTCAGATACTGCTGCAATGCAGTTCTCCTCGGTGCGTATGAACCACCACTCCCGCACTCTCCAAGTACTTCAACAATAATGAAACTTTTTGAATGAAGTTTTTTAATTAATAGTACAGTGAAATATTATTAATTTGTTCTTTTTTCTTTAGGGTCATAACATGTCAAACTTACTCAGTTTTGCTAGGATTTCTAGCTAGATTTTTAGCTATTTTTCATTCTTCCTCATCTTGCATTCAGATAGGGATCCCATCCCAGCAACTGAAATTGCTGGTTGATGCCCTGAAAGATTATTCTAGAAGATCTGTTTATGTATTTAAATTATATGTATAAAAAAATATATACATGTATCAATGTATACACACATATACAGGGCCACCATATGGTCAGCACTTACAAACCAACCAGTGGAGTATTAAACTAATTGTAGAAAATAAGGAATTGTATTGCAGCGGAGCCAAGAGTCGCTCAGCAGAGCACCTCAGACTCATTTGCATATCTTGGAGTCATGGTGAGTGGGCAGAGCCACGTAGGTGAGGGGCAGATTTTACACTATGCATTCCCAAAACTATGGACATAGAAGCAGAGCCCTGACAAAGGTGAAGGAAGCAGGGGTGTGCAGGGCATATTAAGAGGTTCTGCAGAAGCTGAGGTGTGTATGATGAGGTTCTGCAGCAGCTGAAGTGTGTATTATGATGATCTGCGACAGCTAAGTTGTGTATTATGGGGTTCTACGGCAGATGAGGTGTGTATTATGAGATTCTGCAGCAGCTCAGGTGAGTATTATGATGTTCTGCAGCAGCTCATGTGTTTATTAGGAGGCTGTGTAGCAGCTGAGGTGTGTATTATGATGTTCTGCAGTAGCTGAGGTGTTTTGTAGCAGCTAGAATGTTTATTAGGAGGCTCTGCAGCAGCTGAGGTGTTAATCAAGGGGCTCTGCAGCCGCTGAGGTGTGTGTTATGATGTTCAATTTTGCTTTTTATATTACAACTACGTAGAGATGACTATAGGTAATAGACTTATGTAGGGGCCTCAGAGATTCATGCTTTGCTTCTGGTTATGAGAATAATGGTCCAGAATTACTAAAGCTCCTGGGACAGTTTTCTGTTAGACTTTGCATGTTCTTTGATGTACAAACTACTTGCACATGTATTTGAGAAGTGTCCGAAACACATATGTGGCACGGCTGCACTATACCTGATTTGACACAAAATTCTGCACATGAAGGGCCGTTCCTGTGCCCAGTTTATCAAGTAGCGTCCGACAGAATTATGTCCCACGCCCCATTTAATGGTGCACCAAAAAAAGTGGTGCACTCTGTCAGGGCAGTGCAGGGGAGCTAGATTCATGAAGAACGTGCACCAGAAATCCTGAATCTGGGGCCCCTTACAAACAGCACATAGCACACGCTGCACTGGCATTAGTAAATGTGGGACAATCTCTCTTCTCCATTCTTTTTTGTTCTTCAATAAACTAAGAATTTATTTGTGACTAATTTCTTCTATTTTCCCCGATCAGCAGGTGCTGCTACATATCGACAAGGCAGAATCTGAGTAAAGAGATCATTCTGCCCCTATAGATGGTCCCTCCTTGTGGTAGAATATTCGTCATACTTTTCCATAAAATAGTGGTAGTCTGAGGTTTCAGCCTTTGTTATGAGATACATCAGGGCACTTTACTTTTTTCTTACATTTTGAATAGCTCTGCCTCTGTTCTAAGCTCCTCCTGCTCTATAACAATTTTTTTTGTCTTTCAGGTTCATGACTACATCTCTGCTGCTGCTTTGCATCCTGCAAGTAAATTTGATTACATTTAAAGACCCATCCAGAAGGGGCGCACCACACCCCATTTTCATTCCTAGTCAGAATGTGCAACGTCCCTGCCAATGCGCATGGCAGAGAAGTAGTTGCGAATAAGCCCTTCTACTACCCAGTACATATAGAGGTAATTGAGCAGCGGTAGATACAGGCGGTCCCCTACTTAAGAACACCCAACTTACAGACAACCCCTAGTTACAAACGGACCTCTGGATTTTGGTTATTTACTGTACTTTAGTCCTAGGCTACAATAAAGAGCAATAAAAGTTATAAATGATGTCTGTATAAATGAAGCTTTAGTGTTAATCTTGGTTCTTTTGACAACCCAACAATTTTAAAATCTAATTGTCACAGAGACCAGAAAAATTCTGTCTGGGTTTACACAATTATAAAGTATACAGTTCCGACTTACATACAAATTCAACTTAAGAACAAACCTACATACCCTATCTTGTATGTAACCCGGGGACTGTCTGTACTGCCTAGATAGGCAAGGGTTAAGCTGATCTGACTGTTGATGTTATTATCCAATGTCCCTCCATATTTCTGGCACACACCACCTGCTGGAGACCTGCCAGACTGTAGGACAGCCCTCTGGTCCCCATACCAAGCACCGTGACACTAGTGTGCCTAGGCCGCAACCGCCAGCCAGTCCGGTATTCCGGGACCCGGCTGTATCCAGGCCCCAAGAAAAGGCTAGGCCCCGGTGGGGGATGTTGCAAATGTAATCCATATAGTGATCTGATGTTCTGTCCTGAGTATAGAAAACATATCACTTGAGTCTTCTTTCTCCAGCTCTTCCTCTTCAAGGCGAAATTGAATCAGACCACAGCAATGGGCGGGGAACATGCACACAACATGCACACATATGGGGAGAGTCCATCACTCATCTGTCATGGGCCGAGAATCACAAATTAAGCGATCTCCTGTGTTCACAAATATTACAGCATAGGCAATTTTTTCAATCCCCTTGATAACCCCTTTATAGGATTAGTGGAGACATAGACGACAAATAAACTTATTGCAAATATATCCATTGGATCCCCATTATGCTGTTGTGTTTGGGTCCCTGACATTTTTTTCCCCAGTAGTGGATTAGAATGTATTGGTGGATTGGGCAGTAGCCAGGGCCCCAAACCTTCTAGGGATCCCATTGCCACCCAAGCCACCCACCAAATTTTTTTTTTTTTTTTTTTTTTTTTTTTTTTTTAATCATTTCCTGCTTTCGATCCATATGTACACAAGAACCCCTTCGGGACCTTTGAAGATCCTCCAACGGTCCTGAAACCGCAGATTTAAATGATGCTTCTTCCATTCCCCAAGAAGCTGATTCTAGTCCCATATGTAGGAAGTGAATTGCAGACTTGTAGGGGCCATAATATTCATACAGCCCAGGGCCATTGGCAATCTTTATCTGCCCCTGCCTAGCCCATATTTATTTTAAAAAAGCCAATGGGGCACATTTACCGGTGCTGATCCACCTAAATCCGACTGCGTGCGCCAAAAACCCCTGTTAAATGTGGCGCAAATCGGAAATCACCGGGAAACCTGACGAAAATGTGGTCCGCGGACCCTTAGCAAATGAGCCCCAATATATTGCCCTATTTTGATACTAAAAAAAACGCAAAAAAACCTTACTTACTCCAGTGCTGTAGGTTAAGGGAGTTTCCGCTGCTCTGCTTTATAAAAGGAATAATGTCCCGGAGTTAGGCTAAATTCACACTGCCGTGAGCCCGCCACACCGTAGCACGGCGGGCACACGGCAGCGCGGGGAGAGGAGGAGGAGGTGAGCGCAGCTCACCCCCGCCCCTCTCCATAGAAAGTAATGGCTCACGGCGCCGTAATACGGGGAAAGATAGGACGCACGGTGCCGTAATACGGGGAAAGATAGGACATGTCCTATCTTTCCCCGGGCTACGGAGCGGTACGGTGCCGCGCGTGTGCTGCACCGTACCGCTCCCGTACAGGGCCGTGAGCCCATAGAAGTGTATGGGGGACGTATATCGGCCGCATATACGTCGGCCGTATATACGTCCCCCATACTGTAGTGTGAATGTAGCCTTAGTTAGTGTTCTTTTCAGGTACCTTTCATTTTGCCAGGAAAAAACTTCTGTGGGGGGAATGGGAGAATATCTGATTTCTTTTTACATTTTGCAGCATAAATGAAAGGATGAGGGGAAAATGTGAGTGTGACCTGGAAAAGCAACATAAACTGGTACTTTATAAGATGTGGTTTCTATGAGTGGGAGTACAGAAATAGGGGCATCACAGGGGGGGGGTGCTACAGAAAGTGTACAAAAGTAGAGGTTGAAGAGAGCATTATTAGTTGGTTAGCTACATTAAGGTTCATAATATTTGGGATGGATGAGGAGTATTGCAGAGTTTGGTGGTTGGCTGCAGGATATGAGGCATTATACAGTGGGAATGACGGGAAAGGACATTATACATTGTGGGGGCATTTTACAGGCTGATGGTCCACAAGAAAAGGGACATGATACCCATTGGAGTGTCAGAGAAAATGGAATTATACTATAGGGGTTATACAGTTTGAGGGTATAGGGCAGTCGTGGCACACCTATGGCACGGGTGCCAGAGGCAGCACACAGAGCCCTCTCTGTGGGTACCCAGGCCATTGCCCCAGCACAGAGTTCACCAGACAGGAATCATGGCCCCCTCCTGCATTCCCAACCACCAACCACAACACATTCTTGGTTGCCTGAGACTGCAGGTTACATGAGGAGGTGTGGACAGTTACCTATTGTGAGCCCCTATTTTTCCCATTATCCTGGACGGATGCCACAGTGATAGTCCAAATCTCCTTCCATCTTTCAACGTATTGGCGTCCATAGTGCGCTTATATGATTTAAAGCTGAGGCAGAACAGTTAAAAATAAGCTACAGCTTAAATTCTCATGTTGGCATATTATGATAAATAGGTGGGTTCTCATTGTAGTTCATGAATAAGGGCAAGGCCAAATTATCCTTAGCTCTATTGGAGCACCAGCACTGGGCAATCTGGAGTAGTTTGCAGGGGCCCCCGGCATGAATCTTCGATAGCTCCAATGATTATAGGATGGAAGCTACAATCATAATCCAAAATTCCTTTCCTTCTTTCTACTATATTGGTGTTCTTTGGTGCCAATACAATTTAAACCTGTGAAAGAGCAGGGAGTAATAAGTTACTGATTAAATTGTCGCATTGGCACGTTGCAAATAATATGTGGGTTTTGTTTGTAGTTTGGGCACTCGATGTCTAAAAGGTTTGCCATCACTGCTCTAGACTGTGACAACACTGTGTATTAACTTCACTGTGCTGTGAAATCACTGAGTATTAACCCTCTGTGCTGTGACATCAGTGTGTAGAAACCCCCAGTCCTGTGACATTGCTGTCTTTAGTGAGATATGTGTAAATTCACCAACATATAGGGGGCACCGGCGTTTGATAGCGGCCATGCCACCCCTCATCGTGTCGGATACATTATGCGTAAAAACTATCAAACGAAAGTTCCATGGTTCTGCAAAAGATCTCAGGCAATGGGCGAGAACGCCATGCCCATGCCCTCCATCGGCAGCCACACCCCTCTACACCCCCTTCACGCCCGCATGGCGTGGAGGTGGCGTATTCACAATTTTAATTAAATGAATCACAAATTCTTCCACTGCTTCTATGCCAGAAAACTGCGTAGAAGAGCATTGCAGTAGGGATGAAGTCTGTCCTAATCGTGTATTCTGCCTCCCGTTCCTGATGAACGATTCTTGTAGGCAACAGGAGGCAGGACAAAGTGGAGGAGTGTGGGACAAAATGGGGAACGCCGGGACAAACACCCAACCCTCTGGGACGGCAGGACAGTCCTAGTTTTTCAGGATGGTGGCTATGTATAAGTGTATAAATGTCTATATGAGTGCATTAATCATAACTCCTAACTTTTGGGTTAGAGAAATAAGGCCAAAAAAGCTCCTCCCTTTTTTCATAAACCACACCCACTGCCCCCTTTCCCCTCCATCCCCAAGCATAGTACAATATCGATATTAATGGTCCCCACATAGTGTAATAATAATGCCAACACCAAAGGACCCATACAATACAGCCTAATGCAACATATAATTAATTTTATCCTCCCTTTACTTTTGTTCCCCTACTTTTATTTTTCTCCCCTTCACTTATATATAATACTTTCTCTCATATTTTGGCCTCTGTCCTCCATGCTCTGCATGTTGTAACCTCCTGACAGCTCCCCACAACATTATTGATAGAGATAGATTTGAAATCCCAGATGAAGTAGATAGGGGGTGGTGTCGCCTGCAATGGTGTGCAGCTATCAGGGGAGTCAGAAAGTATCAGGGCCCAAAGTTGGGCTAGTCTGACCCTGCATACAGCATACACAGTCACATATACACTTCCATACACTTAAACACTCATACACACACATACATACATATATGTATCACTGTCACACAGTCTTCTTATTCAGGGGGGATAGGTTCAGACAGGGCCGGCTCCAGGTTTCAGTAGGCCCCTGGGTGACAGAGCCTTAGTGGGCCCCTCCAGTAGCCACACTGCTCCTCCATTCCCCTGTAGACACGCTGCCCCCCTTCCTCCCTGTAGACACACTGCTCCCCCCTGTAGAGACACTGTGGCCTCCTCCTGTAGACACACTGCCCCACCTCATGTAGACACACTGCCCTCCTCCCCCTGTGGACACACTGCCCCCTCCAGGAAAGAACAAAACCTCACCTTTCCTCGTTCCCCCGAAGCAGCGCCTGCAGCCGCCATATTTCTTCTGCATATGCCTGCCATACGCGCTGGCTCTGAAGCACACATGATCTGATGACGTCATGATGTGCGCTGGCTTCAGAGGAAAGGCGAGTTTCGAATTCTGCCTCTATGCGGCGCTCCTGACACTGCGGGCCCCGGGCAATGGGATTGGTGAATGTCTGACTGTTGGGACCCCACTGATCACAAAAATGGACACCAGCAATGAGAGTCTAGTTTTCACTTATTGATGGAGCAACAGGTGGTGCATGTTTCCTGCCACTCCATTTAATATTATGGGAGTGTTGTAAATCACGGAGCACAGCGCTCCAGTATCTCCAGGACTCTATTCACTTTGTGAGTGCTAGAAATACAGGAGCAATTTGCCTCCCATAGTTATGAATGGAGCAGCAGGACGCGTGCTTCACCAGGTACTTCAACCCATTACAGAGAACAAGATCTCCGTTCTTGTGATCAAAGGTGATCCCAGCAGTTATACCCCCACTAATCAGATTGTTATCCACAGGATAAACTACACTACAAAGCTACCGTAATACACTGCAGATTTAATTGTTTTCTAGTGTTTCTAGAGGTGCTGTGAGATATCACCCCAGGCTTATGGAGATTCACACTCTGATGTATTGGTGAGTATTGTAAGTGAAGAGTCATATTAGAGGTTTATTAAAAGCAGCAGGACTGTGAAAAACACATTTCTAGTCCAGGATTGTAGTTGGGTACCACGGGACTGTCCTCACATTGCTGTATTATTTCTGCATTCAAACTGCCCACCTGTAATATCTAACCAGAATCCCACTTCTGCTCTTACTCAGGGCAGAGGGGAGGGGC
>CM033649.1:76717478-76786212 GCA_019512145.1 Engystomops pustulosus
TAGTTGGGTACCACGGGACTGTCCTCACATTGCTGTATTTATTTCTGCATTCAACTGCCCACCTGTAATATCTAACCAAATCCCCACTTCTGCTCTTACTCAGGGCAGAGGGGAGGGCTGTGATGTGTTTCAATAAGACATCCCAAGCCATAAGCAAAGGGGGACATAACTTGGCATGGTGGGGACCTATACGCTGCGCCTTTGTATGTAGTAGTATATCATTTAATTAGTTTGTTCTGCTTTTGAGGCAAGAGTAGGTGGTCTAGGGTGGTACTGTGAGAGGGGACCCGCAGTATTTATCATTAATGGGCTGCTAACTATACTAGACTATCTATATAGACTATGACTATATCACTAGACTATAACTATATACTAAGAATATAACTATATCCTAAGACTATAGCTATTACACAGGGGCTGACTGGCTATATACTAGGGCAGTGATGGCGAACCTTTAGAGCCTGATGTGCCCAAACTTTCAACCAAAAGCCACTTTTTATTGCAATGCCAGCGCAGCAATGTAAGCAGTAATTTATTTCTCTTTGTTCATTGACAACTTTCAATCAATCGTTCGCTCCTAAAGACAACCAACGCAGTTGAAAGGGGGAGGGCAATTCGCCTATCATTGTAGGAAGATTCTTTTGAGTCCTTCTGGTGTGCTGGGTGATGGTCTGGGTGCCCACAGAGAGGGCTCCGAGTGCCGCCTCTGGCACCAGTGCCATAGGTTCACCACCACTGTAGTAGGGGGATGAATTTATATATCCTCGATGGAGGCTGTGACCAAAGCATTTCCTACCCTAGGCTTATACTCGGGCCAATAGGTTTTTCTAGTTTTTTGTGTTAAAATTAGGTACCTTCAGCTTATACTCGGGTCGGCTTATTCTCGGGTATATACGTACCTCAGGCAGCAGAAAGGCTGGATGCATCCCCACAGATAGCAACATTGCCCGGCAGACCCCTTTGACTGGTGTGTGTCCTTCATAGGGCCCAATAAGTATTCCATACAAAATACAGCAGCATCCTGCATCCTAAATACGTTGACATGTGACATGGCCTACAGTACTATAGTCAGATGTGTATTCCCTTTAAAGGATTTTCCATCTTCAAAATCAAACAACCTGAAACATCTAGAAATTAAAACAAGCACAAATTTGTGTATATGAAATGTATACAGTATATAGACTTATAGGATGACATATACATTATATACAGTGTCTGCACATCTCTACTAGATAATGTATATGATTTCTAAACATTATATACAGTGTCTGTACAGGATAATGTATATCATACGTATACAATATATAGGCATCCAGGATGGTGCATACAGTATATAATATACGGTACTGATGATGTATCGATTGTATAGTGTGCGCCTCGTGCAGGATGATGAATACATAGGGGCAAGGATCATGGCACGGCTTATGACACAAAACTTTTGAACTTAATATTTTTTTTCTGACAAGTAACTTTCGCATTAAACCAAAATTGAGTAAAATTTTATCATTTTACTGCCGACTTGCTTAAAGCTTGGAGACATATAACAAATAAGATTTAAATGAGGGTGGATATTATAAAATAATGATAATAACTGCGTCTAATTTCATGGGATTTCCCCATGATGATGGTGAGGAGGAGGTTTTTTCTCTGGGGATTTTCTCTCTCATCCCATGGGCGGCCGCCAGGGGAGCAGTCTTATTATTCTCTCTATAGTCAGAGGCGCCGCTCTTTCACCGGTCACTTCCAGCACAGAAGCGGCAGCACCGGAGCCCGGCACGGCTCCCCAGCCCTCACACAAAGACCCTGTATATGTCACCCAGCACCATGGCCACCCGATCTGAGAATATGGAGATGAACGGCCGCCGGGGGAGACGGAGCATCTGCGGGATGACGAGTAACGGGGGAGGGGTTCATATGCGGTCGATGGGGGCCAGTGTCCCTGATAATAGTGGGGTGCAGTCGGGTCGGACGCACTGCTACACCCCCTTACACAGTGCTAGGTATAATCAGTGCATCCCTTAGTAATCAGTGCTGGGAGTCCCCAATAGTCAGTGGCACGCCCCCCCAATGTGCCTGCACCCCATAGTGATCAGTATTACACATCCTCCCATAGCAGGGGACAGTATACAGGGGCAGTGATGGACACCTGTCCACTCTAGCTTCTCTGTGCTGCAGGGTGTTGGTCCTGGTTACACATAGGCAGTGAACATTGGTGGTGCTGAAGTAGTACTGTAGTAGAGCATAATTCCTGGAAAACCCCTTTAAGCTGAAGTGCATGGCCTTGAGGTATACAAACATGAAATTCACAAATTTCTACCTACCCATGACTCTTTGCTTACAATGTAGTTGATGCTTAGTGTACGGATGCTGCACTCTTTAGGTGGGTTTACCTACCGTTTGTAGGATAGTTTATGGTTACAGTTCTTGCTGTAACACTAAAGCATTTACTGAACTTGTTTGGACCATATGTTGGTTGTGTTTCCTAGGGACCTGCACCCCTGGCTTCATAGTCATCTGGTCCTCTGCCTAATATCTTCCATGTAGTT
Source organism: Engystomops pustulosus (assembly GCA_019512145.1). Lineage (NCBI taxonomy): Eukaryota > Metazoa > Chordata > Amphibia > Anura > Leptodactylidae > Engystomops > Engystomops pustulosus. The sequence goes on from CM033649.1 coordinate 76,720,025, forward strand.
CATTAGTGTTATAGCGAGGCAGGGAATCACATCCTCATATTGTAGATGACTATGGAGGTCTGGGTCCCTGCACAGAATTCATTCTGGAGATATGACCAACGTATTCCATGGATGAACACACGTGTCTGATAACAGTCTTAGGATAGTGATGGGGATCCAATACCGTAGTAACAACTTTCATCAATCTGTTGTTTGCAACTCTGCTGACACCCTTATCCACACAAAGTCGAAAGCTTTGACTGGGTACCTAATTTCCCGACTTGGAAAACCCCTTTAAATAGTTTTGGTTAGTCTCGTGAGTCTAGTACTTGTGGGTTGTGTTGTGCTAAATTTTTTTTCTTGCCAATACAAAAAAAATAAGTGATAGTCACAAGATGTTTCTATTAATTTCACCCAGTACAAGGACCCCACTTTACTTATTGATTTCTTTTTGGATTTTTATGAATTGTTGGACTTTTCCCTCTTCTGGATCCTGGTTCCTGCATCATGTTGTACTTCCAGTCTTTGGTACAAGTGACGTCCATGGTCTGAGGAGCCACGGATTGGCCTTCAGGACTGATGGCTGGCGCATGTGCCGGAGAAACGCAGTTCTGGAGCCATAACAGGGTAAGTACACTTGTCCTTTTATTTTTGCTACCTCCTTCCCACACCCCAAGTGTTTGCACAAACACAAAACTTTAATCAGTAGTGGACTATAACGTGAGCATATTGGGCGGTAGCCACCCACAAACTTGATACTGCTATAGAAGGTAATAAGGGAGAGGGACCTCCAGCCCTGTAAGCCTGATAGATTTATGCATCTCTTCTCACACTCTCACATGCATACAGAGAACTTCCAGGACCTTTTAAGGTCTACAGAACTGAAAGCTACAGAAAGGGGCTCCCCTCATTCTTCTGGAAGTTTGGTTCTGGTACCGGTATGTAGGCAGTCATTTTCAACCATTAATAAAAGAAAGCGGTGGGGGCATAATTTGCATACACTAAACATATGACCATGTGTAATCTAAGGTTGGCCCGGTAGAACCATGGGTCGGGGTGAAGTTGGCCAGTTAGAGGTCCGTAAAATATTAGTGACAGACCAATGAGGTTAAGAAAAAGATTTGAAATTTGTACAATCTTTTTATTCATTTTTCATTTGCTTTTTTTCATAACACCTATAAATTGTGTTCGCTTTATTTATTTATTTTTTGTATGAACCTATTTTTTTTTTTTCATTTGACGCCGACTGGTACTGGTGGCTATTCATACAGATGTAGAAGTGCACGTGGCTTTGCAGGTCGCGTGAGATAAACCTTGTAAATCCATGCACTGGAATCTGCTTAGTGTTACTCTGTGTAAGCTTTTCTCACATTCCTATTACATTTTGTACTCGTTTAGTTTTTATGTCCTACTTTAAAGGGCACCTACCACCACAAATCTACCTATAAAGGTAGATTGGGTGGTAGGTGGATCAATGGGACGTGAGGATCGCCCTTTTAAGGGCTAATCCTCACGTCCCCACACTTTTTTGATAACTTTATACACATATATTCAAATTTACTTATGCGGCTACCGGGGCGTGGAGTAGCCGCATCTGAGGTTACAGAGGCGGCTACTCCACGCCCCGGTAGCCCACTTTACACCCTCCTACTCACCCATCCTCGGCGCGCAGCTCCACATAGCTGCGCGCCCTCGTCCGGCGATCCTGCCGTCTGCGCATGCGCAGAAGAGCAGGCCCGCGCCTGTTTCGGAGCAGTGACCGCGCAGGCGGTAATCAAGTAATTTTATTGAGCAACAAAAAGTAGAATATTAAAAACACAAATCGTGGTAAAAATACCCACCGTGCATGGACGAGTGTACATGATAGAAAAAGCCAATATAAATTGTGTGCTCCATGTGCAAAAGCAGGGAAAGACCCTTATGTATAAATGGTAATATTATATAGGGATAAATGCAACAGTACATTAGAGGTGACCCCACACAATTTCATAACACACTTATGGATGGAACAAAACATAGGCAATAAAACTTTGCTATAAAGCTTAGTACATAAAGATGTCACCAGTGATCGTCCGCACAGAGAAACACCGCCCCACGCGTATCGCCTACTGTACTTGTACGCATCCTCTTTTTCTTTATATTCTCTATGTACATTTGCTTGAGATGCTGTTTTGAGTTATCTCTTCACCACATTTTTTGTATCATTCCTACAGGTTGTACGCAGCTATGAAACAGGTTAAAACCACCCAACACATACACATGGTTAAACGTTCTAAAATGCAATCATTTTTTAAATGGACTGAAACTCATGCTTTAAAACGGTCTAAAAACGGCGACGTGTGGCATCTCACCCAAGGCACATGCATTCTGCCCATTGCCAGCCGTACGCAGCACAGCGGACACACGGCAGCGCGCGGGAGAGAACAGGTGAGCGCTGCTCACCCCGCCCTCTCCATAGCGATGCATGGCGCGTAATACGGGGGGAAGATAGGACATGACCTATCCTCTCCCCGGGTACGGTGCCGCACTGTAGGGTGCCGTGCGCCCCTTGTCCGTCTGTGGTGGGGACGTATAATCGCCCGTATATAGTCCCCCCAAGTGTGAATGTAGCCTTAGTGTGGGTCCTGAACTTCATGTGAAATGGGTTTTTAGCGGGGTGCTTGGATTACCACTATGAATGGAAAAAAATATAAAGGGTGCTAGGGTCTTAATGAAATGGAAATGTATTTAGATTTGTTTCCAACGTGATTATTTCCCACAGTAACTTCAGTAATTGCCCCCCCCCCCCCGCACAGTTTCTCAAGCCAGAATTGTAGAAAGGGGGTTTCACACTGGAAAGTACCGGATCTCTACAATATTACTCCACCCTACACTCCACTTCTCTCTTACTAATTGTCAAAAGATCTGCTTATCTTGTGCTGAGACAGTACACTAGATTAGTCATCCACATTAACCTTTTAACCCCCTGGTGATTATAGTCCGTAGTTAATATTAAAGTTCCACCCAGGCCATGTGCATGCAGTCTCTATAATATATTTCTCATATCTTGGAGAAGTTGATTTTAACCCCAGAAATTTCTTTATTTTCCATATATAGGCGCCATGGATAAATCTATAACTACATAAACACTGTACTGTGTCGCCATAATGCCCGAAATTTAGTTTAGCCTGGTTTACACCATAAACAGTACAACAACAAAAAATAAACGTACACAGTGTTTTGTCCGCAGTATGGTGAATTCATGACATCACAAGCATTAAGAAAAGTACTTTAAATGTTTTGGCACATTGATACATTGGTACGGAGCACTATGGTTCCTGTATACAATTACTGATTTCACTCCCTGGGCACAGAGATTGCAGCCTGCATAGGGTGTGGGGATGGTATTTCTAATCCAAACATATTACATGAGATGTGGAGTAGTCCATAGATCTCTATGTAATATGACTATTTGAGGACCGGCATCAGTTAAGTCATGTATTGTGTACAGTCGTGGCATCTTATCCATGGAGACACTGACCTCCAGCGTAATAGTGCAGGGGGCAACCAGAACTCTTCTAAGAAGGCACGCGCTCATCCAGGTGCTTACACTATCCATAAGAATTGATGAATGATATGCCATATGACACACCCATACAACAGTATATTTTGTTGTAGGAAGCCGGCGCTCAGTATATTGGATCTAGTCTAGGATTTTAGGGTCTATAATTTTATCATCCGTATGAGTTTTTTCAGTTTCACCATCACTTAAGGACATCTACCCCCATGGATCCAGTATGTACAATAAGCACAGTTACACACTGGTGTGTGGTCCCTGGAACAGGATATGTCCTTCATTTATCTTCTAAAGGCCTAGTTTCAGTGAAAATCCTCTTTTTAAATTATGTAAATGAGCCTCAAGGGCTTTTGTCTATGTCACAGAATGCCCTTCTGGTTAGTCTTCTGATATTGTGCACACCTCGCTAGCCTCCTCTCTCCCAGAGAGATGGGACGTCAGAGCTTCTTGTGTGATGTAGACAGGAACCCCCGAGGCTCATTGCAATATTTTTTAAATCAGCTCCTGGTGTACATTACTGCATCCATGTGTGATTTTCCTTTATATTTGAAACAGGGACACTTGCTCCAGGTACCATGACTGTGTTAATCTTCTTATAGTTTATTATCCTAGCCTAGCCTCCTTCCTTCCAAATAACAATATTTATGCTAATTAGCCTGTAGGGCTCTGTGGGTGTTTACCAGAGCCACCCCGTACTGCATATTCACAGGCTGTTACACTGTCTCACCCTTCCTATCCTGTTCTCTCAGCACTGCAGAGGACGTTTCAGCACACATTAGGAGGGGGCAAGTGCAGCTGCACAATGTAACAGGCCTTAAGGTAAGGCAGCCATTTGGGGCTCTGGTAACCCTCCTCTTTCCCATCCCCTCTCCCAAAGTGATATTAGAAGGAGGTGTTCCATGGATAACAATATAAAGATATACCACAGTCATGGTGCCGGGATCTATGAGTAAGTGTCCTAGGTTTATCAAGATTTTGATGGTAAATTTCCTTTAAATAGGGATGAGCTGCAGTACCTGATACAGCCTGTGGCTCGGGGGGGTGTCTGTTCTTTAGAAAAATTATCTGTACTAATTAGTACAAACCTGAATAAGTCTCAACTTCTTCATCAGTATTTGTTTCTCTGAAATGGCTGATTTATATTGCATATACATTTTCTTTATATTTGTACATATATTATATTTGCATTATTCCAAAGTAATCTTTGAAGCTAATGTAATCGGCAGTGTGTATTTAGAGGAACATGTAATCGAGTGTTTATGTGTAATGATCAAATTCCCTTCATTCCATAAAGCCAAATTCCTTAAAATCCAAACAGATTCCACGCTCTCATGAACTAGACCATTCAAACCACTTGTGAGTTGTCAGTAATGGCCTGAGGGCTTCATTACCCTTGGCCAATTTGTGTTTTAACACTGGGAAGTATTTTGTATGTACTTTCGAATTCTTGTCTTTCACATTCCATAGTCCTTTCATATACCGAACCTGTCTGGGATAAAACTCCTGCAGATTTCCTCTCCTCCTTTTAGTGTTTAGTCTTTTGTACGCCCTTAAAGGGAACCTACCACCACGATTCTACCTATAAAGGTAGCAGGGTGGTAGGTGATGTATGGGACCATGGAGGATAGCCCTGTTTGAGCTAATCCTCACATCCCGCTATCTTTGTTGAATCTTTATTACCCTAATATGTAAATTTTGTACAAGCGGCTACTGGGCGTGAATAGGCGGGCATGAGATCTACACATCGTGGCTACCTCCACGCCCCATAGCCTATTTGCCCCTCCTACCCTGAGATCTTCGGCACATGCGGCAGATCGCAGCCCGTGGCTGTGCGCGCCTCTGCCTCGAAGCCGGAGCTACTGACAGGCGCAGAAACTCCCGGCTTCTCGGACGAGGGCGCGCACTACAAAGCATACAATCACAATCCGACCATCATGCACCGACCAATCTTTCTACTTTATAGGTGAATCGTGGTGGTAGGTTCCCTTTAAAGGGTGTTGTCATGTTATGTTAATGACACACGTTTGTACATAATAGAGGGGTCCCAACTGCACCTTTATAGATAATGGGGTTCCACTGACCTCCTTCCCACATACCCGGGCCGTACAGAGGGTTGGCCGTATGGCATGCGCAACCCACTCCAGGTCTATGAGCGATGCAAGTGCCAAAGCAAAGTAATGAACTAGTTTTTGTTTATTTTATGTATAATGATGCTTTTTTTGTATTTAAAAAGATTTCTGATCAGGAAGTTAGAGGTATTGCTTTTGACGTTTTTTTTTCTGCTCGGCTCACTCCAAACTTTAGGCTTAGATTTTTCCATTTTATACGTGTGCAGAATCTACCGATAGATTTCAGTGTTTTACATTTGTGTAGATTGAGATTAATGGAATATCTGAATTTCTATGATAAATGCACAAATATAGATGATGGCAAATGTGAAGGCCTATTGCTAATAGGTATATACAGGCGTCCCCTACTTTGGACCCCAACTTACAGACAACCCCTAGTTCAGACAGACCCTCGCCCACTGTGACCTCTGATGAAGCTCTTGATGCTTTACTATAGTCCCAGCCTGCAATCATCAGCTATAATGTGTCTGTAATGACGCTAGCTTATTGATGCATCCTTGGTCCAATCCAGCAAAATATTTTTGAAAACTTCCATTGTCACTGGTGCAAACTTATTTTTTTGTCTGGAACTACAATGATAAAATATCCGTTGTTCGACTTGCATACAAATTCACTTAAGAACAAAACCTATCTGGTATGTACCTGGGGACTGCCTGTGTATAACCCGTGTCCGACACTGCAGCTAAACCGTATTCATTTAAAAAACTTTAAAGGGATTGTTTACTTCGCAATTAATTGATATTGTTTGTGTATTGAATCGTTCTGTATTAATGTCTTTTTCTGCATGATTCTTTATTGATTCTATCTCTGCTTGCTGTCATTCTATGGGAAGCTTTCACAGTTGATTTCAGTGGACAAATTTGTCCATGGTCATGTGATGGTCCACACAGGTGCACAACTCATTACACACCACATAGCTCCAATCACTCTCTTGAATTCGTGCACCTGTGTGACCCCACATGATCATTGACAGATTTCTGTCCTTGGGGTGGGGGAATGGTGAAGCTTCCATACACTGCTGGATCGTAGGAACTTGTGTGATGTGTAATTGATAAAGTAATGGAAATTGTATAACTTTCCATTAGCACCCAAACAATATTCAATTATTGCTGAAAAGTGTGGATCAACCCCGTTTAAGATCTCCATAAATCCTCTTTAGAGAATCCAAGCTGCTTGTGGTTGCAGGGTTTTTTTAAGTGATCCTAACGCAAAGAATCAAGTTAGGTCTGTGATGGTTCTTTGGGCTCGACCCACCATAACCCTAGGTGTGCGCCTTTTCCGTTTTCCTGTGAGTTGCCAGCAAATTTCAGCAGCACTTTGCTACTGGGACGTCCCCAGCAGAAACTAAACCTTGTGCTCGGGCATCATGGATACGTCATCCTGTATCCCGTGCCACAGACTCCATCATAACAAGGGAGCGATGCCAGGCGAGGCCCATGAAGATAGCTTTGAATCACCAAATGTTAAAAGGAATATTCCATTCACAGCCAGTGCCAGGCTATCGCTGGGTTATTCCATAACTTGTGGAGTGATGGGAGTTCACTGGCTCCTTCTTAATGTTCCCCTTGTGACACAAATTCCATTGAACCAGGGCTCTGTCACAGCTCCTCTCGCCCATGCCCTGCATGAGAGGAACACAGTTTTGTAATGGTGAAATATTGGAGTAGTACTACTAGAAATTATTTAAAAAAATCATTTTAGCTTTTTATCCATTTGTATTTTCTCTGGGGTCCCGTGACTCTCAGGATAAGAACGACTTATGATTTACACTGATCACATGTATAGACACAGGACAGAGGTAAAAATGGGAATTAGTTTAATTATCTGCATAATCATATACCCAATATGAATGACAAACTATTAAGTTCTTATTGGGGAAGTCGCTTGTTGAAGGATTAAAAGCAGCAGGACTGTGAAAAACACATTTGTAGTCCAGGATTGCAGTTGGGTACCACGGGACTGTCCTCACATTGCTGTATTATTTCTGCATTCAAACTGCCCATCTGTAATATCTAACCAGAATCCCACTTCTGCTCTCACTCAGGGCAGAGGGGAGGGGCTGTGATGTGTTCAATAAAGACATCCCAGAGCGATAAGCAAAGGGGGACATGACTTTGCCATGGAGTGACCTATAATGCTGCCTTTGTATGTAGTAGTATTCATTTAATATAGTTGTGTTCTGCTTTGAGGGGGCAAAGTAGGTAGGGTCTAGGGTGGTACTGTGAGAGGGGACCCAGCAGTATTTATCATATAATGGGCTGCTAACTATATACTAGACTATAACTATATACTAAGACTATAACTATATACTAAGACTATAGCTATATACAAAGGGGCTGACTGGCTATATACTAGATCAGTGATGGCGAACCTTTTAGAGCCTGAGTGCCCAAACTTCAACCAAAAGCCACTTATTTATTGCAAAGTGCCAGCGCAGCAATGTAAGCAGTAATTTATTTCCCCATGTTCATTGACAACTTTCAATCCTTCAGCCTCCCAAGGACATCAACGCAGTTGAAAGGAGGAGGGCAAATTCATCTATTGGTGTAGGAAGATTCTGTAGGAGATTCTTTGAGTTCTGTCTGGTGAACTTCATGCTGGGGTGATGGTCTGGGTGCCCACAGATACTGGGGGCAGTGCTGTATACTACTGGGGGCAGTGCTGTATACTACTGGGGGCTGTGCTGTATACTACTGGGGGCTGTGCTGTATACTACTGGGGGCAGTGCTGTATACTACTGGGGGCTGTGCTGTATACTACTGGGGGCTGTGCTGTAATGGTAATGTTGTTGTTGTATGCCTTATGTTTATGAGCGACAGTTTTCCTGCTATATACCTGCATGTCATAAGAATTTAAATTAAAAAAAGGACCATGTTAAATTCAAATGTTTTTTTTAAATTTTTACCAGTGTTTTGTATGCATTGGAAAAGGGGTAGTCTTATACGGCGAATATATCTTAAACTCTATATTTTAAACAGGAAAGTAGGGGGGTCGTCTTATACACCAGGTCGTGTTATACGCCGGAATATACGGTAAACAAAATAAGATTTTAATGAGGGGTGGATATTATAAAAATAATGATAATAACTGCGTCTAATTTCAGGGATTTCCCCAATGATGATGGTGAGGAGGAGGTTTTTTCTCTGGGGGATTTTCTCTCACTCCCAGTGGCGGCCGCCAGGGGGAGCAGTCTTATTATTCTCTCTATAGTCAGAGGCGGCCGCTCTTTCACCGGTCACTTCCAGCACAGAAGCGGCAGCACCGGAGCCCGGCACCGGCTCCCCAGCCCTCACACACCCGGTATATGTCACCCAGCACCATGGCCACCCGATCTGAGAATATGGAGATGAACGGCCGGCCGGGGGAGACGGAGCATCTGCGGGATGACGAGGTAACGGGGGAGGGGTTACATATGCGGCGGATGGGGGCCAGGTGTCCCTGATAATAGTGGGGTGCAGTCGGGTCGGACGCACTGCTACACCCCCTTACACAGTGCTAGGTAATAATCAGTGCACCCCTTAGTAATCAGTGCTGGGAGTCCCCAATAGTCAGTGCAGCCCCCCCAATGTGCCTGCACCCCAGTAGTGATCAGTATTACACATCCTCCCATAGCAGGAGGACAGTATACAGGGGCAGTGATGGACACCTATGCACTCTAAGCTTCTCTGTGCTGCAGGGTGTTGGTCCTGGTTACACATAGGCAGTGAACATTGGTGGTGCTGAAGTAGTACTGTAGTAGATTTCCTGGAAAACCCCTTTAAGCTGAAGTGCATGGCCTTGAGCTACACAAACATGAAATTCACAAATTTCTACCTACCCATGACTCTTTGCTTACAATGTAGTTGATGCTTAGTGTACGGATGCTGCACTTTTTTAGGTGGGTATCGGTTGTAGGATAGTATCTGGGTTACAGTTCTTGCTGTAACACTAAAGCATTTTTACTGAACTTGTTTGGACCATATGTTGGTTGTGTTTCCTACGGACCTGCACCCCCGGCTTCATAGTCATCTGTCGTCCTCTGCCTCTGGATGTTATCACAGTCCTGTGCTGTAATAATATCTTCCATGTAATTCATTAGTGTTATAGCGAGGCAGGGAATCACATCCTCATATTGTAGATGACTATGGAAGTCTGGGTCCTTGCACAGAATTCATTCTGGAGATATGACCAACGTATTCCACGGATGAACATGTGTCTGATAACAGTCTTAGGATAGTGATGGGGATCCAATACCATAGTAATAACTGCCATCAATCTGTTGTTTGCAAAGGAGTATCCGCCCCGAAACGCGTAACCAATGTTTGAAATCAAATTTTAATCATTCGCAATAAATACTAATTAGCTTTTATACCAAACCGTGTGTTGGTAAAAATTTTCTGGGTTACAAGCGCACCCATCTGTAGCGCCACATTTTCTCTTCTGCGGATACTCCTTTGCTTACGGTTCCATTGGATACCGGTTCTTGTGAGCGCATGGGAAGCTGCTGAGGTAACCCCACGAAGGACTCATCACTAAGGGCAACTAAGACCCTCACATTTATATCTGCAATTGGCCAAGTGGCCACCAGGTGAGCACCTCCTATTACTTACCTGAAAACAAACCTCCCAAACGTTATCACACAAGGCGCCGTCCTCTTTGGTTGTCTTTTTTGTTTTTTCTCTCTCATCAATCTGTTGTTTGCGACTCTGCTGACACCTGACCCAACACAAAGTCGAAAGCTTTGACTGGATACCTAATGTTCCCGAACTTGGAAAACCCCTTTAAATAGTTTTGATTAGTGTAGTGAGACTAGTACTTGTGGGTTGTGTTGTGCTAATTTTTTTTCTTGCCCAAATACAAAAAAAAATAAGTGATAGTCACAAGACGTTTCTATTAATTTCACCCAGTACAAGGACCCCACTTTACTTAATTGATTTACTTTTTGGGATTTTCAATGAATTGTTGGACTTTTCCCTGTTCTGGATCCTGGTTCCTGCATCATGCTGGTACTTCCAGTCTTTGGTACAAGTGACGTCCAATGGTCTGAGGAGGCCACCTTCCAGTCTTTGGTACAAGTGACGTCCAATGGTCTGAGGAGGCCACAGATTGGCCTTCAGGACTGATGTCTGCCGCATGTGCCGGAGAACGCAAGTTCTGGAGCCAGAACAGGGTAAGTACGCTTTGTCCTTTTATTTTTGCTACCCCTTCCCACACCCCAAGTGTTTGCACAAACACAAAACTTTAATCAGTAGTGGACTATAACGTGAGCATATTGGGCGGTAGCCACTTTAATCAGTAGTGGACTATAACGTGAGCATATTGGGCGGTAGCCTTCTAGAGGGTCTATAGCCACCCAACAAACTTGATACTGCTGTAGAGAGGTAATAAAGAGACAGGCACCTCCAGCCCTGTAAGCCTGATAGGTTTATGCATCTCTTCTCACACATGCATACAAGAGAACTTCCAGGACCTTTTGATGGTCCTATAGAACTGAAAGCCTACAGAAAGGAGCTCCCCTCATTGCCCTAGAAGGTTGGTTCTGGTACAGTATGTAGGCAGTCATTTTCAAACCATTAAAAAAAGAAAGCTGTGGGGGGGCATAATTTGCATACATTTAAACATATGACCATGGTAATCTAAGGTTGGCCCGGTAGAACCATGGGTCGGGGTGAAGTTGGCCAGTAGAGGTCGTAAAATGTTAGTGAAACAGACCAATGAGGTTAAGAAAAAGATTTGAAATTTGTATGAAACAGACCAATGAGGTTAAGAAAAAGATTTGAAATTTGTACAATCTTATTTATTCATTTTTCATTAGCTTTTTTTCATAACATATATAAATTGTGTTCGCTTTATTTATTTATTTTTTGTATGAACCTATTTTTTTTTTTTTTTCCATTTGAAGCCGACTAGTACTGGCGGCTATTCATACAAATGTAGAAGTGCACGTGGCTTTGCAGGTCGTGTGAGATAAACAGTTGTAAAATCCATGCACTGGAATCTGCTTAGTGTTACTCTGTGTAAGCTTTTCTCACATTCCTATTACATTTTGTACTGTAGTTTTTATGTCCTACTTTAAGCTAAAATGAAATGAGTGAGAGATGGAACTTGGCTCTCAAATAACAAGGGGCACATGTTTTAAATGTTTTATTTTATTTGTTTATTTATAGGGTTATTCCTATCTCATACTGTCTCATGATATTTCACTAGGTTATACACTCTCGTTGTAAAGCTGCATTTACACGTTCCATCTGGAACGGGGAGGGGCTTGGCCCAATCCCATATGAGTTTCAATAGAAACGCATGCGATCGGAAACAGGCACCCAATGTTTAGCCCTATGGTTTACACTGGGCGCTTGTTACCGATCACATGCATTTCTATGAAAATGCATATGCAATCGGCCAGAGTTCCTCTGTGTTCCGTATGGATTGCGTTTTGAAAACGCAATCCAGAGGGAACATATGAACACAGCCTTAGGGTGATGCCACACGTTGTTTATGGACCGTTTTAAAGCATGCGTTTTCAGTCCGTTTAAAAACGCTTGTTTTTTTGAACATTTACCATGTGTTTTGCTGCTTTTGACCTGTTTATCTTCATTTCTAGAAGTGGTACATAAAGAACAAAGAAAAAGAGGATGCGTACAAGTAATCAAGTAATTTTATTGAGCAACAAAAAATAGAATATTAAAAACAATTAAAAACACAAATCCTGGTAAAAATACCCACCGTGCATGGACGAGTGTACATGATAGAAAAAGCCAATATAAATCCCCTGACTATGGCTCGTGCTGGTATTACAGCTCAGCGCCTCCCCTGACTATGGCTCGTGCTGGTATTACAGCTCAGCGCCTCCCCTGACTATGTCTCGTGCTGGTATTACAGCTCGGTTCCATTCATCTACAGCTGAGCTGCAATACCGGCAGAGAGGGGCCGTCTACCAATGGGCAGCAAGGTGGAACGATGTTATATGTATATATAGAAATATGCTAGCAGACGGCCAACAGGAGGGGTTCCCATAAAGGGGAGGTGGTCCATATTCACGTACTTAGGTAAGAATTGCTAGCTTGTATTAACCCCTTATCACCCACACTAGTTTTCAGCTCAATGACCAGATTCGATTTTTGCAAACCTGTCCTGTCTCACGATAATTGGTTATAACTTCGGAACGCTTTAACATATTCCGGTGATTTTGAGAAATGTTTTCTCGTGACACATTGTACTTCACGTTAGTTCTAAATTTAAGTGATAAGTTTTGCGTTTCGTTCTGAAAAAAAGTGAAAATTTGGCAAAAGTTTCTAAAAATTCTTCATTTTCCAAGTTTGAAATGTTCCGCTTTCCAGACAGGAAGTAAAACTACCCAAAAAGGTTGATAATTAACATTTTCGGAATGTCTGCTTTATGTTTGGATGATATTTTATGCGTCCTGTCATTTTTCTAGGATGTTAGGAGGCGCAGAACTTTAGGTGCGATTTTTCTCATTTTCATGAAAATTGCCAAAACTCACACTTTAAAGGGCACCTACCACCACAAATCTACCTATAAAGGTAGATTGGGTGGTAGGTGGATCAATGGGACGTGAGGATAGACCTTTTAAGGGCTAATCCTCACGTCCCCACACTTTTTTGATAACTTTTATATTATATAGGGATAAATGCCAAACAGTACATTAGAGGTGACCCCACACAATTTCAGTAACACACTTATGGATGGAAACAACACATAGGCAATAAAACTTTGCTATAAAGCTTAGTACATAAAGATGTCACCAGTGATCGTCCAGCACAGAGAAAACCGCCCCACGCGTATCGCCTAACTTGTACTTGTACGCATCCTCTTTTTCTTTATTCTCTATGTACCTATTTGCTTGAGATGCTGTTTTGAGTTATCTCTTCACCCATTTTTTGTATACATTTCTACAGGTGTACGCAGCTATGAAACAGGTTAAAACCACCCAAACACATACACATGGTTAACGTTCTAAAATGCAATCATTTTTTAAATGGACTGAAAACTCATGCTTTAAAACGGTCTAAAAACGCGACGTGTGGCATCACCCGAAGGCTACATGCATTCTGCCATTGCCAGCCGTACCGCAGCACAGCGGACACACGGCAGCGCGCGGGGAGAGGAGGACGAGGTGAGCGCTGCTCACCCCCGCCCCTCTCCATAGCGATGCATGGCGCCGTAATACGGGGAAAGATAGGACATGACCTATCCTCTCCCGGGGTACGGTGCCGCACGTGTGCAGTACTGCTCCCGTAGGGCGCCGTGCGCCGGGACGTATATCTGCCGCATATACGTCCCCCATGTGGCAGTGTGAATGTAGCCTTAGTGTGGGTCTGATCTTCATGTGAATGGGTATATATCGTGGTGGCTTGGATTACCACTATGAATGGAAAAAATATAAAGGGGCTAGGGTCTTAATGAAATGGAAAAATGTATTTAGATTTGTTTCCACGTGATGTATTTCCACAGTAACTCAGTAATTGCCCCTCCCCCCCCGCACAGTTTCTCAAGCCAGAATTGTAGAAAGGGGGTTTCACTGGAAAGTGACCGGATCTCTACAATATACTCCACCCTACACTCCACTTCTCTCTTACTAATTGCAAAAGCTGCTTATCTTGGCTGAGACAGTACAATAGATTAGTCATCCACATTAACCTTTTACCCCCTGGTGATTATAGTCCGTAGTTAATATTAAAGTTCCACCAGGCCATGTGCATGCAGTCTCTATAATATATTTCTCATATCTTGGAGAAGTTGATTTTACCCAGAAATTTCTTTATTTTCCATATATAGGCGCACATGGTTAAATACTACAATACACTGTACTGTGGTCCCATATGGCCCGAAATTTAGTTTTAGCCTGGTTACAGCCATAAACAGTACACAAAATAAAATGAAAGTACACAGTGTTTCCGCAGTATGTGAAATTCATGACATCACAAGCAATTAAGAAAAGTACTTTAAAAATGTTTTGGCACATATGAATAACATTGGTAACGGAGCACTATGGTTCCTGTATACAAATTACTGAATTTCACTCCCTGGGCACAGAGATTGCAGCTGCATAGGGTGTGGGATGTATTTCTATCCAAACATATTACATAGAGATGTGGAGTAAGTCCATAGATCTCTATGTAAATATGACTATTTGAGGACCGGCATCAGGTTAAGTCATGTATTGTGTACAGTAAGTGGCATCTTATCCATGGAGGACACTGACCTCCAGCGTAAATAGTGCAGGGGCACCAGAACTCTTCTAAGAAGATGCAGCGCTCATCCAGGTGCTTACACTATCCATAAGAATTTGGATGAATGATATGCCATATGACACACCCATACAACAGTAATATTTTGTTAAGCCGGGCTCTAGTATATAGGATCTAGTCTAGGATTTAGGGTCTATAATTTTATCATCCGTATGAGTTTTTTCACCCATCACTTAAAGGACATCTACCCCATGGATCCAGTATTGTACAATAAGCACAGTTACACACTGGTGTGTGGTCCCTGGAACAGGATATGTCCTTCATTTATCTTCTAAAGGCCTAGTTTCAGTGAAAATCCTCTTTTTAAATTATGTAAATGAGCCTCAAGGGCTTTTGTCTATGTCACAGAATGCCCTTCTGGTTACGTCTTCTGATAATTGTGCACACCTCTGCTAGCCTCCTCTCTCCCAGAGAGATGGTGACGTCAGAGCTTCTGTGTGATGTAGACAGGAACCCCCGAGGCTCATTTGCATAATTTTAAAATCAGCTCCTGGTGTACATTACTGCATCCATGTGGTAGATTTCCTTTATATTTGAAACCAGGGACACTTGCTCCAGGTACCATGACTGTGTTAATCTTCTTATAGTTATTATCCATAGCCTCCTTCCTTCCAAAATAAACTAATGATTATGCTAATTAGCCTGTAGGGCTCTGTGGGTGTTACCAGAGCCACCCCGTGTTGCATATTCACAGGCTGTTACACTGTCTCACCACACACATTTCAGCACACATTAGGAGGGGGCAAGTTCAGCTGCACAATGTAACAGCCTGTAAAGGTACAGCACATTTGGGCTCTGGTAACCCTCCTCTTTCCCCATCTCCCTCTCCCCAAAGTGATATTAGAAGGATGGTGTCCATGGATAACAAATATAAGAAGATTACCACAGTCATGGTGCTGTTCTTTCAGAAAAATTATCTGTACTTATTAGTACAACCTGAAATAAGTCTCAACTTCTTCATCAGCAATTTATTTCTGGAAATGGCTGATTTATATGCATATAAATTTCTTTATATTTGTACATATATATATATTTGCATTATTCCAAAGTATCTTTGAAGCTAATGTAATCGGCAGGTGTAGTTTTAGAAGGAACAATGTAATCGAGTGTTTATGTGTAATGATCAAATTCCCTTCATTCCATAAAGCCAAATTCCTTAAAATCCAAACAGATTCCAACGCTCTCATGAAATGAGAACCATTCAACCACTTTGTGAGTTGTCAGTATGGCCTGAGGGGCTTCATTACCCTTGGCCAATTTTGTGTTTTAACACTGGGAAGTAATTTTGTAATGTAATTTCGAATTCTTTTCATTCCATAGTCCTTTCATATACCAACCTGTCTGGGATAAAAACTCCTGCAGATTTCCTCTCTCCTTTTAGTGTTTAGTCTTTGTACGCCCTTAAAGGGAACCTACCACCACGATTCTACCTATAAAGGTAGCAGGGTGGTAGGTGGATGTATGGGACATGAGGATAGCCCTGTTTAGAGCTAATCCTCACATCCCGCTATCTTTTTGAAATCTTTATTACCCTAATATGTAAATTTTGTAAAGCGGCTACTGGGGCGTGAAGTAGGCGGGCATGAGACTACACATCGTGGCTACTCCACGCCCCAGTAGCCTATTTGCCCCTCCTACCCTGAGATCTTCGGCACATGCGCAGAACGCAGGCCCGTGGCTGTGCGGCCTCTGCTCCGAAGCCGGAGCTACTGAGCATGCGCAGAACTCCGGCTTCTCGGACGAGGGCGCGCAGCTACAAGCATACATCACATCCGACACATGCACCGACCAATCTTTCTACCTTTATAGGTAGAATCGTGGTGGTAGGTTCCCTTTAAAGGGGTGTTGTCATGTTTAATGTTTGACACAGTTATGTACATAATAGATATGGGTCCCAAACTGCACCTTTATAGATAATGGGGTTCCACTGACCTCCTTCCCACAGCCGGGCCGTACAGAGGGTTGGCCGTGCATGCGCAGCTGCTCCCCACTCAGGTCTATGGGAGCGATGCAAGTAGCCAAAGCAAAGTAATGACTAGTTGTTTTATTTTATGTATAAATGATGCTTTTTTGTATTTAAAAGATTTCTGAGCAGGAAGTTGAAGGTATTGCTTTTGACGTTTTTTTTTCTGCTCGGCTCACTCCAAACTTTAGGCTTAGATTTTCCATTTTATGACGTGTGCAGAATCTGAATAGATTCAGTGTTACATTTGTAGATTTGAGATTAATGGAATATCTGAATTTCTATGATAAATGCACAAATATAGATGATGGCAAAATGTGAAGGCCTATTGCTAATAGGTATATACAGGCGGTCCCCTACTTTAGGACACCCAACTTACAGACAACCCCTAGTTACAGACAGACCCCTCTGCCCACTGTGACCTCTGATGAAGCTCTTGATGCTTTACTATAGTCCCAGCCTGCAATAATCAGCTATAATATGTCTGTAATGAAGCTTTATTGATCATCCTTGGTCCAATCCAGCAAAATATTTTGAAACTCCAATTGTCACTGGTGCAAACATTTTTTTTGTCTGGAACTACAATTATAAAATATACAGTTTCGACTTGCATACAAATTCAACTTAAGAACAAACCTATCTTGTATGTAACCTGGGGACTGCCTGTGTATAACCCGTGTCTGGTACTGCAGCTAAACCGTATTCATTTAAAAAACTTTAAAAGGGATTGTTGACTTTCAGCAAATAATTGATATTGTTTGTGTATTGAATCGTTCTGTAATTTAATGTACTTTCTGCATGAATTCTTTATTGATTTCTATCTCTGCTTGCTGTCATTCTATGGGAAGCTTCACAGTTTATTTCCAGTGGACAGAAATTTGTCCATGGTCATGTGATGTCACACAGGTGCACAACTCATTACACCACATAGCTCCAATCACTCTCTGAAGTCGTGCACCTGTGTGACACCACATGATCATAGACAGATTTCTGTCCTTGGGGTGGGGGAATGGTGAAGCTTCCATACACTGAGATCTGGGAAACTGTGAGAAATTGATAAAGTATATTGGAAAATTGTATAACTTTCCATTACACAAACAATATCAATTATTTGCTGAAAGTGGACAACCCCTTTAATCTCATAAATCCCTTTTAGAGAATCCAAGCTGCTTGTGGTTGCAGGGTTTTTTAAGTGATCCCTAAGCAAAGAATCAATGTTAGTGTCTGTGATGGTTCTTTGGCTCGACCCGACATAACCCGTAGGTTTGGCTTTTCCGTTTTCCTGTGGAGTTGCCAGCAAAATTTCCAGCAGCAATTTGCTACTGGGACGTCCCCAGCAAGAAAACTAAACCTTGTGCTCGGGCAGCAGTGGATACGTCATCCTGTATCCGGTGCCACAGACTCCATCATAACATGGGAGCGATGCCAGGCGAGGCCCATGAAGATAGCTTTGATCAGCCAAATGTTAAAGGAATATTCCATTCACAGCAAGTGCCAGGCTATCGCTGGGTTATTCCATAACTTGTGGAGTGATGGGAGTTCACTGGGCTCCTTCTTAATGTTCCCCTTGTGACACAAGAGTCCATTGACCAGGGCTCTGTCACAGCTCTCTGCCCATGCCCTGCATGAGAGGAACACAGTGTAATGGTGAAATATTTGGAGTAGTACTACTAGAAATTATTTAAAAATCATTTTAGCTTTTTATCCATTTGTATTTTCCTGGGGTCCCGTGACTCTCAGGATCAAGAACGACTTATGATTTACACTGATCACATGGTATAACACAGGACAGAGGGTAAAAATGGGAATTAGTTAATTATCTGCATAATCATATACCCAATATGAATGACAAACTATTAAGTTCTTATTGGAGCGCTTTGTTGAAGGGACACTCCAGTCACAGCTGAATTATTGCAGGACCTAAGCAGGACTCTAGGTTCTAGGAATACAATGAAAATGGGTCCTGCTCCTCCCTTCCCTTCAGTGTCAGAGATTGGGAACAGCCAGTTGGGGCTAAGCTGCAATCGCAGATGCAGCCCACGTATAAGAGTGGCAACATTTCTGTTAAAAAGCAGTTGTGTTTTTCTTCAAATATACATAAATATCCACTTTTAAGGGGTTTTCCAGGAATTTTCAGTTCAGCTCTAGTATTTTTTGACTTTGGCACCTGCGCCCTTGCAGAAGTACTGGGGGGGGGGGGTCACAAGACCGTCTTTAGCCAATGAGATGAGTGGCCTCCCTGGACCAAGGGCTGTCATTTGTGATGTCAGAGGACGTGCCACCAAGTGGTCTGCGGAGGCCTCTCATTAGCCGTAGCCAGTCCCATGACCCTGTTGAACGTCCGGCATGGGGCAGACACTGAATAGCACTGGAGTGATGCTGGATTTGCAGCAGGATTTTCCATAATTTCTGAAAAGCCCCTTTAAGCTACAGCACTAATACATCTTAGTTGAAATGTCTCTTTCAGCCTTGCGGGAATGCAGCCATTGTCATCTGCAGACAAAATGTGACCTCATTTGTGTTGAATTTGTTGTAAGTGACTGCAATCTCTTTACTTATGACCTTGGATCACAATGTTGGCATTGTTCTGCCTCACTGATGCCCACCCCCAAGTTTCGTTTGTGGTCATTCTAATAGGAATGTAGAATGAATTGTATACCAGGCAATAAAAAGTCCTGGAAAGAGATCCGGGGACACGCTGGTTATGGCCTGTGCAGGACGCTCACTTGTAAATCTATTCATGGAGCTGCACTTCAGGTCATCACTTGTTGCTGTTATTCAAGTAGAGACAAAGGGAATCATTAAAAAAAAAAAAGAATTCAGAATCCCGGAATTAAATATTGTTCTGTATTGACTCATTGATATGTAAATTGGATGAAAGAGAGTGTTTTCTATAAGTTTTTCCATTTCCAGATTAATCAGCTCACCATCAGATCAGTGACATATTGGGGCACATTTACTTACCCTTTCTTGGCAGATTCCATTAAAAAAAAGAAAAAGTTCCAGAAAAAAGATTAAAAAAATGCTACAGCCATATAAATTAGGTTATTATTATTTTTATGGTATGTTAAAAAGCCAAAAACGAAAAAGCAAAAAATCTTACCAAAAATTGATCATTTTCTCTACCAAGAAAGAGTTAATAAAACCTCATCAATTAGCTATAGATGCCCCCAAATGATGTACCTTAAAAGTGCTTCTGGATGAGGCTCCTTTCATTCTATGCCCGGCCGTGCGCCCATACAGCAGTCACCATTACATATGGGGTATGGCCAAACTTGTCAGCAATTGGGTATTAAAGGACACCTGTCATCAGGTCTCTGCCACTAGTCCTGTCACCACTACCTGTTGGAGCAGCTCACAAGGATCCCATCCCAGCCTTTATCTAGTTATTTCATACATTATTCATTGTAAAATCATCTATTCTTTATCATGTAAATGAGGCTGGTCACATGGTCAGAGGCAGTGATGTCACCCCTGTTACCCCTCCCCTCTCCTCCCCCTGCTCATGTCTGTGTGTAATGTATAGTAAAGCATTGCTAGCGTGTGTGCTGCATCTGCTGACATGCTGCATCCTCCTAATATACAGGTGAGAGACACAGACATCAGCTACACATGAATCTGACATGTTCTGCTATAACATGGCTGCAGCCTGGAGCTGCTGTATCTCTCCTATACACACACACATACACACAGGCTGCAGGGGGCGTGGCCACCAGCACCAGGAAGCACATCATTATACAGCCTCACATCATTATACAGGCTGTCAGTCATGCACTGGGGGTGTGGCTGTGCCTCCCACTCATGAATAGAGTGGACAGCTTGAATATGCTAATGCTTCATTGGACATTTCACAGGTCATTTGCATACAGCTTTAGGACCTCATTGCTTAGGTTTACAGGCATGTAGAGGGACAATGAAGGGATAGAGGCAATGCTCTCTAATGGCAGTTTATGAAAATATATTTAGTTTAGGGGGGTTATTTTGCATGACGGGTTCTCTTTAAACTTTGTGGAGTTAAGTTTGATTGTATTATAAGATAATGAATGTATAATCTGAATAAATTACAATGTATAGATCACACCTACATTTCATTTTGTTTTAACCCCTATATAACACCTAAAGGGTTAACAAACTTTAAAAGTTGAGGGGTGTAGTTTCCATAATGGGGAAAATAGACTCCTAGAGTCTTGAGGGGGTTAAGCTCTTCACATGTTTGCATTATCTTTTATGTGAAGATATATTGTAGTAGTAATAATAATAATAATAATAATAATAATAATAATTATTTATTTATATAGCACACACAGATTACGCAGCGCTGCACAATGCATGACAAATTGGTCCGTGTTCCCATGGGGCTCACAATCTAAACAACCTAACAGTATGTTTTGGATTGTAAGATTCTATATGAAACAGGGAAGGGACTATTGTTCTAGTTTGTAATTAAAACAAATGGAATTTCTTATTGGAACTAAATTTCGCAAAGAAGACAATTTCCTGCTACAAAACTGTCTAAGTCAGGAGAATTCTGGCCGATGAAAATTTTGACCCAGAAAATAAGGACACAAAGACGGCATTGACTAGAAAGAGGATCAGTGACATTGAACAATTCTGAGGAGACCTTCCTGTGGTTTTAGGGTTGTGATAACATTGTTCCTGTTTTTGGGGTTTGCACAACTTTATTGCTTATGGCTGACATCCTATGCGGTGGGAAAGATTTTTGTTCTTTTTTTTTTCCCCCCCAGAATCCAAAATCTGATTAAAATAGAGAAGAAATATTCTTTTAACTACAATTAATTTCATTTATTTATTTTTGAGTGGTATAGAGGGACTATTAGCTCAGGATAGAAATCTAAAATAGCTTTTAGTAGACCAATGTCTTAGCAAAAAGTTTTTCCTACGCAATTGAAATTTCCTGAATGTGGACCATTTCTGGTCATCGTTAGCCATGTTTATGAGCTTAAAATCCACAATTCTGAGCCAAAAAGTGGTACATATTACACCAATTTGGAATTAATCTAACATTTTTAGTGGACAGTCTTATGGGAAATTTTTTATGTTTATCTGCCCTAAAATTTTCATTATTTCTGGAATACTCACATTGTTGCCGTCATGTGTTATCTATGTTTGTCCACTATGTAAGTTGTCACACTAAAATTTTTAGATGAAAGTTAGAATCGTCAAGATGTAGACCTATGGACCTTGGTGGTTGAATGCACAGAGAAGACATTGGATATGGGTACACAGGTTACAATTAGACTGGTACAGACAATGCCAGCATTCAGCACTCGGGTCTGGAGCAGTTTCTGTGCTCGGATGTCACTAGAGTACTGCATCATTTAATAGTCCATAGATCAACGCGCTATTCAATCCATTTACCCGAGAAGTCATCATTATTTTACTTGGACATCCACCCGTCCATCAGTTGATCATTCTAGGTTTGGATTCTCTGTTTTTCCCAGATTATTGAGCATCCGTGTTATACATCTACAGGCTGCAGAACTTGCTCTTACATAGTACTGTAGCTCACATTCTGGCTATTATGTAGAGCCCTTAAATGGGCCCATTACTAAAATGTCCTAGTGGGTCTTTCATACAGTATTCGGCTACATTCACATCATGTTTTATGGATTCTTTTTCTGCCTCTGTTTGCGCGGTATACATTGCATCCTGCAGGAAACATAGGATGGAAAGCAACAAGCAACACTCATGTGCAGTATCCACTCAGTTAATGGCCTGTGAGAGAATGGATGCAGCAGTATGGCATCCATCCCCGACCTCCGCTGTAACTACGCTCTGAGAGGACCTCCATTTATATACATGTCCATGTACGTTAAGTCACCCAAGAGACGTCCTTAACGTTGGCAGCTGCCAATCATTGGCTTTCAGTAGGGAGAGGTGGTACAAAAGGACATATCCCGCTATATAAGTACACAGTGGGATACGTCCTAGCCCCCTTATGTATGGAGACATACGAAAATATCTTTACAATAGAGGGTTAAAACAAGACAGGAATGTAGCCTAATTGTATTGTTAAACTGTTCTCAGAATAGTTCATCCTGTAACATTTTTTTATAAATTGGGTCCAAAAGACAGCAACAAAATCTCCAGTAAGTCTGAATTGGTAAAATAACCTTAAAATAAATCTCCCCCAATGGTTTTGAAGTGCAGTGTGTTGTACCATTGTCTGTAGAGATGCCAAGTTTTCTATGAAGAAATCCGCATGACTTGTGATCGTCACATTTGAGGAAGTTTGACATATAGCTCCAAAAAAACAGAACCAAAAATTCACAGCTAAAGGTCACATACAAGAAATGTGTTCTGTAGTTATATGTAAAGGGGTTGTCCAGGATTTCAGTACTGACGTCCTAAATAAATAATAAAGCAACATTACAAATAGCATGAAGATTAATATTAAACCCCTACTATTTTGTGTTTACAGCTGATGTACATATTTATAAGTCTCCATGGTTACAGACTACAAACTCTGTCTGCAGTCAGATCTTCTAGCCATGTATTACTTGTTTTTTTCTGAATACTTCTCTATACTATACATATCATAGAAGAAAGTGATGCATGATAACAAGACCAGACTAAATAATGAGTTTGCCCGTAGTCTGTAATTTAGATGCATAGGAGCTGTATACCCAATTCTGAGGCTACATTCACTTATGTGGGAAAGCTTCAGGATCCCCAAATTTTAAAAGATCTTATAGGGTGCATTGGGCTTTTGTTGAAGAGATCATCATGCAGAACTTCTTTTTTGTCTGTGATTTTTGACCATATCTGCAAAGGTTGTTGTCAGAACCGTTCAGTGTGAATTGTGTCTCAGGGGTTTTGACACGCCCGATTGCGGTGGTGCAGCAAGTTCTGACAGTAATGTGCAATGTGAATTGTGCCTTTGGAGTCTGGACACACCCGATGACTTTGGTCCAGCAGTTAATGAGTTACCTTGTCTTTGCTGGACTGATGCAGGTGATTTCAGCTCCAATCAGCACTAGTCCTATCAGCTTCTTGTCTGTCTCTCCAGCTTTACTTATAAGGCAGCTAGTGGCTCAATTGCGTGCTGGCTATTGTCTTGTTCTTACCTGGATATCCCAGCTCCCCATATTTCCCTGTGACCTCTTTGTACCTTCTGTTATCGTTGCCGAACCTCTGCCTGACTTTTGACTACCGTTTTTTGCCCACTGAATTTGTACTGCGATTCTTCTGGTTTTGATTCTGGCTTGTCGACTACCCCTTATTGTGTTGTCTGTCTTGTCCTGTTACGTGTGTCACTTACATAGTATAGGGACCGCCACCGAGGTTGTCCGCAGTTGCTAGAGCTGTCTTGAGGCAAGTAGGTAGGGACAGTGGGGGGGGTTCAGCCTTAGGGCTCACTGTCTGGTTGTCTTGCCCCCCTATACTGACAGTTGTATCTTAAAAGGGTTGGCTACTATCACATAAGTTTACCAGGACCTGAATTGGGATGTTTACCCTGGTAAAGTTTGTGTAAAGCCATAGGGACCAGCAGGACAGGTGACCCACCGACAGCAGGAGTCAGGACTTCCAGTGATGTTCCTTCTAGCAGATTAAGGGGGAATGATGGCCCCGGCCTCCTTGGCGCGCTCCTCCAACCACTGCTATGGGAGTGGCTATGATGTAGGGGGCATTCAGAAAGTAATGTTTGCACCACCCCTGGCATCTGGCAGAAGCCAGTAGGCCGTGGGATGTCACAGGAAGTCCATAGTCCTTCTTCCGTGTGTCATGTGACCACTGATCCCGGCAGCTTTACTGAAACTCTACTAGCGTCTTGTACTTACCTTGGAAAAGTTAAGGAATAATGGCCAACCCCTTTAAAGAAGTCTCTAACATAGATGTTAATTTCGTTGCAAAACTGATTGATTTCTATGACGCTTAGAAGCAACACAAGAGTGTAAATTTTTCTTATATTTTTTTATCTTACTATGTGTAGTGTACACAAAACATCTCACCTTCTGTTGCCAAAAACAAAAACTTTCAGATCTTGCACATTTTTAAGAAAATCATTTATAATCCTGGATTTACATAAGCCTGCGGGACAACTTTCTGAACATTGTGTGCACTAGTAGAAGAATAATGGTGCGCATCTTGAAGGTCTCCAGCATATCACACCAGACCTCTCCAAATATTATTAGTACTGTGAATAAATAGTTTTCTTCTGTATGATAGAATTTTGGGAGGGTATCCAAGACAGAAATAAGCGATTAAGAAATAAATTAAGTCTAAAATATATAAGACAGCAGCACATTCATTAGTACTAGTACAAGGGAGGAGAAGATAAAAAGTAAAATATTATTTCCTAATATAGTCTGATGAGGAATCCATAGTCCTGGGACGGTGGTCTCTGGGGAAGGGATGTTTGTTTGCTTTTTGTCCACACAAATTGACTGATAAATCCCAAAAGCCACCACGCCAAAGATTTCCTGTTTTCATGATGAGTTGGAATTATTCTCCTCCTGGACTACTCTTAAGTTTGTAACTGAACATGAAGAACCAAAAAGTTGGACACAAAACTGACTTTTCTCCCATTGGGGGGCATTTATTATCTTCGGCGCTAGGTGTTGTTTTTTTTTTTTTTGCGCCTGATTTTAGTGATAATTTGCACTGTGATTATATATTGTGGCACACGGCCTTAATGCAGTGGTCCAACTATTAGAAAAAGTTAGCAGGCGGGCTGGGGAGGGCTTCTTGGTGAGCTTTACTCACTTCCCATGGCGCTCCTGGTGTCCTGCACTGCGGTCTGCTAGAGACGTGCCTTTGTTTACAAGGGCACAGCAGCTATGCTCCTACTACTTCCGGCAGCCTGGCACACCCACCCATCGTCTGTCCCAGCACCTAATACAATGCTGGGACATTGGGACGGATGGGCGTGACAAGCGCTCGGAAGTTGCTGTGCCCCTGTAAACAAACAGGAGAACCGCTCCATTGGACCATGGCATGGGACACCGGGAGCGCCGGAGTAAAGCTTTATATTTTTTTTAAAGTCCTCCCCAGTAGTCGGACAACCCCTTTAATGTATTTGGCGCACCATAAAAGGAACAAATAAGCGTCTGTCTCTCCACGTTTATAAAGGGGTTTAGAAGCTCGTAGACTTTCTTTTATATATTTTGCTTGACTCCTCAGTTTGAGGAGATACAACTCTTCCTCTTTCATTTTAGAAATGGGTGGGAATCTCAGTACCAAGCTCACCCACAAATTACCAAATTACACAAAGAAACTCCATATGGCGCTTTGAACACTGTTCTTAGTAAATGTGTAGCGACTGTCGCCTGGAACTGCAGCTTAGCCTTTTTTTACTTGATTACTAATAGAATCCGGCACCATGACTGTGGTAATCTTCTTATATTTGTTATCCATGGCCTCCTTCCATATAAAAGCAACTTCAAAAATTATGCTAATGAGTCAGAAGGGCTCTGGGGATGTTACCCTTCATGCTGCTGCTTCACAGGCTGTTACATTGGATTACCTCCCCTTCTCCCCTCCCTCTCCCTGATATAATCTCACTGCAGCAGAGGAAGTTTCAGCACACAGTGGGGGGGGGGGGGGGGGGGGGGGGTGCAGGGGTGTTCCAGCCTGTGAATCTGCAGCATGGTGACCCCCCAGAGGCCTACTGCCTCATTAGCATAATTTAAAAAGTTGATTTTAGAAGACAGGAGACCTTGGATAACAAATATAAGATTACCACAGTCACGGTGCCTGGATCTATGAGTAATGTCCCTGGTTTATCATGATGGATTTCCATTATTTTTTTTCCACAAAGCTCATATTAATGGCCAGGTAACTGGAACCAGCTGTATCATCAGACTGGCACGTGTAGTGCACTTGTATACTATATACTTTTATTGGACAAAGTCTAAAAATATTATTCCCCTGCCCCCTCTGTATTTGTAGCTGACATCTGTTGCATTCCAGTCCTCCAGCCATGATAACAGATTAGGAAAGTGGATTGTGCCTTGTGCATGTCTGGGAGCTACTCTTTCTGTAACCTGCAGTGTGGTTTTTATTTTTATGACATTTCCCTGCACATTTTGAGACTGTGTAGGGTCACAACTAGTGATTAGCAGAGCCATTGAAATTCGGCTTTGGCCGAGGTCGGGCTCCCTGAATTTTTAAACAAGCGATCGCTACCACACCAGGATCCCAACCAGTACCAGGTGTTAACTGTTTAATTGCTGCTGGCAAAGTTGCCGGCAGCATTCAAATCTTTAGGGAGCGACGATCCTCCCCAAAACGTCAATGATCGCCGTAATTAAAGGACATCTACTATCAGTTTACTGATTGTTCCTCAGGACATCTTTAATAATAATAATAATTCCTTTATTTATATAGCGCACACAGATTACGCAGCGCTGCACAGAGCTTGACAAATCCGTACCTGTTCCCTATGGGGCTCACAATCTAATCAACCTAACAGTATGTTTTGGAGTATGGGAGGAAACCGGAGGACGCGGAGGAAACCCACGCAAACACGGAGAGAACATACAAACTCTTTGCATCTTTTATTATAACTCTTTATGCTGCTTTATATAGCGTGTTAGTGGTGCCGAACCCTCCCCACACACGCCTTCCCTAAGCGCATAGAGCAGGGGATAGCTAGTGCTACGGGGAGGTACATAAATCCTCAGGAACTTTTTAGGACACATCTACCATCCGTTTTCTTTTACACGGGGGTGGAAGGGTTTAATACAAACCATGCCCCGAACTTAACCCCAGTATGAACCCGAAGTTTGCTCAGCACCAGTCGAAATTCTTTGCGATAAAACCAAACTGTTAATTTATTCATACATTTCCTGGAGTAGTAATTGAGTAATGATGCATTGTAGAATTTTGAGTAATATAATTATTTACTAAACATCATAAAGGCGGTGATACATATTTTTTAATAATTTTAGCTTTGTTCTGTAGCGAAAGCCCCATAAGGACGGTAGTTTCCATATTAAATATTATAGTAAGCTGTTGGCACAAATGCAGAATAACTGTGTAATGTATGTGGTCATTGTGGTGTGTGGAGACTGGATGCTGTGATGTCTCTTGTACACTACACACAGGAGGAGATTAGAAGCAGAATGGGGGCATTTATTGTTGTGGTTTTTCCAAAATAAACCAGAAGAAGTAACAACTGTAAAGTAACAACCGTCACCCCAAAGTAAAATGATAAATAGGTGGTATTAGACTAAGGATCACACTTATCATACAACGTGAGCCACTATGATAAATCTAGCACAAGTCTAGCTATTAGTAAATGTGGGCCATACTGTATTAATGTAAAGAACTGGTGAGAAAGAAAATGCGCCATACTTCTCCATAGACTTCTATGAACACATGTGATTTCATAATTTAGTGACTTTTCTAGTATTTGGAGACCAAAACGGATTTAGTAAACAATTCAGGGTGAAAACTTTTTACTATCCTATAGTTCACTTTATTATAACTTTCTGCTTTGAATGCGGATGTTAAAATGTTACAGCCGTCTGTAATGGGCGTCATACTCACATACCTTTAATGAGAACCGGTCACCAGATTTTGACCACCCTGACTAACAATGCCTCCTGATAAAGGGTTACAAGTCCTCCCCATATCACCTAAAATTAGCTGCCAGCAGGGCAATGTACTTTAATAACAGACGTTTTTTCTGATATGCAAATTAGCTTTTGTGACTCTTGTCTGTTGACTCTTCTCTCTCAGGCTGGCAGTGAACCACGCCCCATTATTTTGACTGACAGCTCTGTGTCTCTTCAAATCACTGCTCTACCTCCTTGTAGTTGGGAACCATCAGCTAATATTCGACTACAGACATATAAAGCGCTATGTACAGATAAGAAATATTGTGTCAACTTTTTTACACCGTGCCTTGTGTTACATTCATGACATGTGACCAGTGACGTAATTGCAGGTCCTTTAGCCTTCTAATAATAGCAAATGGCACACCATGTATGTGATTACATAAAACCACAGCACCCTGCATGGAGGATGGAGAGGAGTAGAGTCCATGGAGGCTGCTGTGACTTCATGTGGTCAGATACATGCATGGTACAGTTTGCTATTGTGAAGAGGCTAAAGGACCTGAGATGTCACTCTGGTCACATGACATGAACTGTAACCAGTAAGGAGGCATAAGGCATGGGGAGGATTAGATGGGAGGGGCCAGATGAGCAGCGCACGCCCATCTGATTGCAAGTAATATAAGATTAAAGGTGATTTATGTGGATGTAAGCAAAATTGTTTAGCTAAAATAAGGGGGTCAGTCAGTTAATAGAGCTTTATAGGAACCTGTCACTGACTGCATGTGTGCAAATGTGGTGACAGGTTCCCTTTAATGATTTCTAGAAGAACTTCAGTAAAATCAGCTACTTGGTATTAGGCGTCCTGCCGTCTGTGAAATTGGCTTTGTCCGTCTTCCTGTATTTACATTACAGAAATAATGGGAAGTTTTACATAAATACTGTACTGTCATGGACTTTTGGGGGGAGGTTTATCAGTGCTTTTACGCACTGATAAACATCAATTTCTTAGGCAATGCAAAAATTGTGATTATTTCGGTGACTACGCCGCCTCCATGTGGGAGTGAAGGGGCGTGCACAGGGTGTGCCAGCACAATTTTTAAAAATCAGCGAACACCAGTGAATGTTTGAGGTCTAAGCCTCTTGATTTATCCTTCGTGGCAGGGGGAGGGATGGTTGTATCATATGCCAGCGTATGATGAATCTCCCCCTTTGTCTTTGTTTTTGCAAAATTGCTGAAAAAAACCTTAAAATTAACCCTATTAAACAATCTATTCAACTTATTGAACACATGGCTCAAAGTGGGTAAAATAAAATTAAAATTGGTATTCTCCATTATTCTGCTACTCTTTTCGACATTGTCCAGCTGCACTTACACAGCTGGAACGGAGCTGTGCGCCATAATCCATGGATTTGTTGGGGACATGAAATACTGCGTGATGTATGAATCCCTTAAAATTTTCTTCTAATGTTATACTTATTATTCAGTATGAGATTTGTTTATGTGGTTTCATTCACTGCAAGCAGAGGTATTGAAAAATATGAGTAATTGTAACATAAAATGTACTAGAAATCCAGCACAACTTGTTGCCTTCGAGGGATTCTGCTTTGTGAATGATGCAGTATATTCTGCCAATTTGGACATGTTAAGCCTCATTCATAAAACTCATGCGTACAAAATCTGAAGTTACTTTCCCCAGCAAATACTGAGGATTTGTACTCTGAAGTGACCTTGCTAAATTTCTAATGCGTTGCCGCCTTATTTCTACATATCGGGTAAAGGTCAGATAGGAAAATTTAAGGAAATCCCCCTCTAAAACTGGAAGCTGTACTGCAAAGTCATGAAAAACTCCCTACGAGAAATGACTGCAGCAGCTTCACAGATTGTCCTCAGCCGGAGATTACAGATTTTTAAAGGGTCAGTTACCAGAGCCCCTCTGTGCTGCAGCTTTACAGATTGTCCCTGATTCCTCAGAACTTCCTCCCTCCTTCTGCTCCTGCACAGTGTGAGAGCCTATGAAACTACAGCACGGAGGGGCTCTGGTAACACCCCCAGAGCCCTTCTGGCTCATTTGTATAATTTTAAAAGTTGATTTTAGAAGGCCATGGATAACAAATATAAGATGATGACCACAGTCAGAGTGCATGGATCTACGAGTCGTCCCTAGTTGTCTCAATGGAGGAATTAGCACTGTAGTTTGTTGTGGTGTAGTCGGAGGAGGGAGAGAGAATGAAGAGATGGAAATGGAAAGAGCTGGAAGACCCTCTCCAATCAGTTTGTTGTTGTTTTTTTTTATAATGGCCATTACCCACTGACCGGTGAGGGGAAGACATCCGCTCGCACACTCATCAGCCATTTTGGTCTGGCAAGCAATTGGCGCCATACTCTGTGTAGTGGTTGGAAGTCGGAACTGCAGGCTCAGTTACCATTGCAATGAATTGGAGGTGGATTCTAGATTTTCTACCATACTACAGTATATGGGGTGTCGGAATCTGTGCATATAAAGGAAGAGCCTCTTGTATCCATAGCAGCCTATACAATCCATAGAAGCCCGTAGCCTCTGTACTACTAACCTGCTACTGGAAGGAGGGGAGT
The DNA here is from genome assembly GCA_019512145.1 of Engystomops pustulosus. Taxonomy (NCBI): domain Eukaryota; kingdom Metazoa; phylum Chordata; class Amphibia; order Anura; family Leptodactylidae; genus Engystomops; species Engystomops pustulosus. Next base: position 76,751,018 of record CM033649.1, read on the forward strand.
GTGCAGGCGAGTATGTGCTCATTGCTTGTCAGCTGTCCCAAAACTTCCATAATATAGTCAACATTTTGGATGAACATTTAAACTTTAGTAACCTGAGTCGTCTAGACACTCCTTCCCTTAAATAATGAACCTCACGAATAGACAGGACAGGTGCAGTACCCAGCTACACGCCCATCCCCCTCCAGACGCCTCTGGTCCCGGGATGATGGGCCGGCACAGGATATTCACATTTCCCATGCAGGATTCTATGACGTGTATTTATTCTGGTTCTCATGTGAGGAGAATCTCAGCCACAGAATCCTGATGTCGGGTTAAGAAGTGGAAAAAGTTATTTAACGAGAGAAACTTCTGAGCTAATTGCTGCTATTTAATCATCATGTAATAGTCTGGGGAGGAGCAGGTCATGTGTAACGGGGCTGCTGCGGATCTCCATGCTGCTGCGGAGACCAGATACACAATGGTGATGTCATCAGCCCTGAAGGACTATAAGGCCATATGGTTACCTGAGCTCAGGTATTGTCACACCTGATACATGACACTGTGTGAAAAATGAGAGGACGTGTAAAGATTTACCACCTGCAGTCTGTGCCGGCCTTGGCAAGTGTCCCACAATGTCTATTCATAGTTGTGACTGATAGCAACAGTATACTGCATCACTAAATTACTACTGAAATTACAATTATTTCACATTTAAGATATCTGATTGTACATTTTCTGGCTATGATTATGGGGGGCTGCCATTTTGTGTGAGCTTTTCCTCTGCTCCTTTAACAGCATTTAGGGATATGCTTTACAGCAGCCTCATATCCATAGGCAGTAATGGTCAGTCCCAGGGTCAACATCTGCAAAGAGTTTGTATGTTCTCTCCGTCCAACAGGGACTGATTTGGCAAACTCTGCGTAATCTGTGTGCGCGATATAAATAAAGGAATTATTTATAATTTATAGTTGTCAATGGAGAGGATAGGAGGAGGAGAATCTATGATATCACCCTGTCAGTAGTGATGTAATGATGGTTGATTGTACAGGTCACCTGACCGCTGTAGTAACCAATCACTGGCTGGCACACAAACAGCACACAGTCCTCATTTCCTTCTCTCTACTGACTAGTTGTCAAATTTTCCTTATTTTACCAGAAATGGTAAAAGTTGCCTGACAATGGAGCCGGCTTTCCTGTTGTCTTATCTGGTAGCACAGTCTGTGTTGCGCTCCTGGTGTGTCTAACCAATGTGTATGTGAGCGCTGATAGGAGGCCCGGGGGGCGTCACGTCTATAAATACTCTCATGTAGAGGGATGCAGTGACCACGTTAATATTTAACTAATGGTACTGCAGAAACATGTAACCTTAAATTACATGGTCCAGTCTTAAAGGTGAGGTTTATATAGCGGCTCTAGTACGGTTTACATGTACTCTGTATCCTGAGGCTGTTTAAGCACAATCCAAATATTAGTTATTTTCATGTGATTAAATGTTTATTTTCTATCTCTATGTCTTCACTTTAGTGTTTTTTGATTTTTTTAATGGTGTTTTTCCTCTTTTTTTCTTTTTGTGGTATGCCCAGCCGCTCAGCAGGTGTCTGGTGGACGCCCTGTACAGTCTGCGGCAGTAGTAGTAGTGAAATGAAGGGGAAAAAAAAAATTCTTAGAGGATAAGTTTACACTTTTGGTCTTGGCATGTGGGCTGTTTCATGTGGTCATATTCACACTGAGGTCTCTTATAAAACCATACAGCTGTTATATGGATGACCTCTGCACAGGATATACCATCAGTATGAGATCTGTAGGAGTATAGCACCTAGACCTCTAGCACCAGAACCTATGTAGTGGACAATCGGCAGTACTGCTTCCAAGTTTTTATTCATGTAAGTGGTGGCTGACCTGCAATATCCCAACACTGCCACTATACAATTGTGTGAGAACTCGGGACCCCTAACCGCCACATGCAGAGGACCTTCCTTCGGATAAGTTATCAGTATAAAATTTGCACGGACCCTTATTGCATTTCCTTTGTGACATAAAGGGGCAGATTTACTTAACCGGTCCATTCGCGATCCAGCAGCGGGCTCTCCGTCGAGGATTCGGGTCTTCCGGCAATTCACTAAGGTAGTGCGCCCGATGTCCACCAGGTGTCACTGCTGCGCTGAAGTCCGCAGGAGTTCACCGTCCTATCGTGGGTGCAGGTAAGCGCGTGTCAAGCGACACATTTTTTTTAAAAAAAATTCCGCGTTTTTTCCGAATCCGTTGGGTTTTCGAACGGCCACGCCCTCCCGATTTCCGGTTCGTGCATGCCAGTAATTTTCGGGAAACCCTTTGAAAAATAGCGTTTTGGGCCCTTAGTAAATAACCCCCAATGTGAATGTTTTTATATCACTAAAGGTTGTGCATAATTAATTGATTTTGGGACCATCGACCTAGTAGAATCCTTACATGGCCTATCAAACCGGTGGGGGTCCGACATATGGTTCCCCATGTCCAGCATCAGAATCAATCAGCTCCGTTCTCCATATAATGATTGAGTTGTGATACTGCAGCTCAGTTCTCAATCACTCCAACAAAACATGCAGCCTTCACTGATCTGATATTCGCCACCTATCATCTATATAAAGGCTGGAAAACTGCTTTAATTCAGTCGTCTTGTTCGCAGACTTTTGATTTGCGGCTCCGTGTGCTGTCAGTTATTAGACCAGTTCCTATTTCCAGGTAGACTGAAGGACAGATTTGCAGTTTACTTAGGGCTGATCTGATTGACTGCTCATAGGATACACATGTAAAATAATTATCTGTTTACTCCTGTCTGACCACACCTTAGATATGGAAAGTACAATAATCCTTTATGAAATTGTCTGAAAGGGATCGCCTGGGATTGATAATAAAAGTTATTTGTACCCGGAGCTTTTACTGAGCTCCATTCTTCACTTCCTTCCAGCACAGCTGCTCACTTTACACCAGTCTCTGCCCGTTTATAGTGGACACAGAATGACAGTGCCTGGAGCAGCAGTGGTGGAATGAAGGGATTAAGATAGGTCAGTTTACATAAAATGTTCTGCCTTTTCTGCTTATTGGGGCACATGTATCATCGTTTTTCGGCTGCCACTTTTTCAGGTTTCCTGAAGTCGGCCTACTTAATATTACAATGCATCTCAAGTTTTTCCCCTTTGTAATACATGTGATGAGTTGCCTGTTTTGTCTCACTTTTGCAACTTTTGTGGTGTGCAACTTTTTAGTCCCACATAGTAGCTCCCAAAAGTAAGTCTGGGTCTAGCATGCTCTGTTTTGGGACTTATTAGGTGCAAGAATGAGACAGTTTCTGAGCCCAAAAGTCGCGTAAGTTGCACCAACATCGGGGCTACAAAGATAAATGCGGCCACTACACTAAATCCCTGAGGCAGCTGACTTTGGTACACTGCTTGATTCTGCACCTAGAAAGTCTCAAACTGCAAAAAGTCTCACAAAAAGTTGCACAAAAGAAAAAGAAAGCAATGGGAGTGATACGTGTCCCCTATAGCGTTAAGAAGCCCCCTTTTAATTGTGTGCTGTGATTTTACTATTTTAAATTAACGCCATGTGGGCGTGATGGGTACGGCCGCTGGCGGAGTAGGCTGGCACGGGCGATTTCCGGGGCGTTCCCTGTGCCATGTTGCAGGTTTTTATGGAAAACTACTTCAGCAAAGCCTATGCCTCTTGATGTATCCCCCCTGACAGGGGGACGTGGCCTTTATCACACGTCTGCGCTCGTGTTTATTTGTGATCCAATGTTGTCACAGAGGAAATTTTCAGAACGCTGAAGAAATTTCCCACAAACCTGCACTTTCAGTTCTGTATGGAATTTCCCTTTGAAGTAAATCCATCACATTTCTTATCCAGGGTTTCCTAATCTTCCTAAGCCTAGTGCGCCGTACTCATACACATTGCTCAAACTCACAGTACTTAAAAAATTCAAGTTGTTGTCAGATATGTGGCCTTAAAGGGATTTTCCACTTCTGCAGCGGGTCTAGGAACCATGGAAGGTGCAACCTCGGAACTGGGTTTAAACAAGTTATAAAAGTTTTTCATTTTGTAAAAAAATACTTGGCTTGTTTTTTCATGTTTTGCATAGTATTTTCTTTTGTTTTTATATTGTCTTTATACATTGTAGACATGTTAATGTAAACTTCCTGTATGGTGAATGTGATGCACGCAGCCGCGTTACATCCACATGGTAACGCAGACATTTCCTCTGGCAGGCTGTGGTATGCAGGGGGCTGACATGATCTATTTCCAGCTTTACTAAGTGCTTGCAGTCAGGGGTCAGGTTGATGTTTTACAACTTCTCGCCCCCCCGTGTCAGTCAGACATGGCAGTAAGCTGCTGTATGTGAATAGTTTTTAAAGGTAAAGTTTACTTATTAACAAAGTCCCACAGATGATTCAACAGAGGAACTACAAAAAAGTAACTCAAAATATAAAGTGAAATTTTTTTATCTGCCTTTTGGTTTCCTTTTTACCTTACTTTGCCCTTCCTCATTGACTTTGCTCAGTGTAGTATGTAATATGCAATGGTGAAATGTTTTTTTATTCTTTTGTGAGAAGTTTTTGAAAATTATAAGAAAAACAATACAATCCTAATGTTCAAAGGATCCAGAACTTGGAAGGTCACGTACATATGAGATACCTGTATTTTTTTTACTTGTTTTTATAAATACTTTGCTCTTATAGTTTTCTTAACCTAAAATTCAGCAGGTTAGCAGAAGTAAAGACAGAGATAAGAGGTCGGGTAGACCCCTCTCTGGTGTAATGAGGAAAGCTACATTGTCTCATTTACTTCCCTAAAATATGCCTTGATACTGTATAATGTAAAGAATCGGTGCAGCCTTCTGTGTATACCAACCACATACTGATACACAATACTGTATATATTATTTAGGAGGACCTGTCTGGCTTCCAGACATGTCTGACAAGAAGAGGTAGCCACACAATATGCTTCGGATTGGTGATCAATTTTACATCACCAATGGTCTGGTTTCGGGACTTAATGGGACCTGGCATAAAGTTACTCCACAGGTTTTATCTGCAGCTGCCAGATAAAACCAAACTAGCTCCAAAGGACAGTTTGGAGGGGCATCAGGTACCTTAGATGGTCCATGGGTAAAGATTAGGACTAAGTGTTGCTGGATCCTAGATTTGCTGTAAAATATCATTATTTTTAGGGATCCTATGAAGGATGGGGAGCACAAATCTTAAGACTATGAAGAATTGTTATAAGAAATTATGAAACCTTAGTGTTCCCCTTTAAGACCTCACACCATTTGATGATATGAAGTATGACGACCATCCTTATACCACATCTTTCTGTTACAGATTCCTCATGGCCAAGGCAGAAGGAATCTGAATATGAACCATTATGCCAACAAGAAGAGCGCGGCTGAGAGCATGCTGGACATCGCCCTGCTCATGGCCAACGCTTCACAACTGAAAGCCGTGGTGGAACAGGGACCCTCTTTCTCCTTCTATGTCCCGCTCATCGTTCTGATCTCCATTTCCCTGGTCCTCCAAGTTGTGGTCGGGGTGCTCCTCATCTTTATTGGTTTGTAGATTCGAATAATTATCATTTTTCGGTAGCTGTTTTTTTATAATGGAGAGGGGCATAGTTCATTGCCAAATATCTCTACTGTTCCCTTCTACGGCCAGCAGGAATGTTGAAGTCTTCCTTCCTTCTCTCTTTTCTCTATAGAGCCCTCAATAAAGTGATTTACCAACTCACTAATATTGCTATATATATATATATATATATATATATATATATATAATATATATATATTATGAGCCGTGCACCTGTGTGACATCACATGACTTGGGACCGGTAATTATTCACAGGAAGTAAACAATGAAGCTTCCCATGGAACAGTGATGGCAAACCTTTTAGAGGCCGAGTGCCCAAACTACAACAAAGACCCACTTATTTATCGCAAAGTGCCAACACAGAAATTCAATTTGTGATTTATACTCCCTTCTCTGACACAGTTTTCATTGATATCAGCACCTGAGGACACCAATAAAGCAGAAAATAGTCCCAGGTACAGCTGTCACTTTAAAATAGCTCTGTGCACAGCAAGTCCTGGGCTGTCTGGGACTGCAGGAAGATACCTGAAGTCATCTCTGGTGATGGCCTGAGTGCCCACAGAAAGGGCTCTGAGTGCCACCTCTGGCACCAGTGCCATAGGTTAGCCATCACTGCCATAGAATGCCATCTAACATAGATCTAGGAAACCGTGAGGAATTGATACAGAAAATATTTTTGACAATTAAATTGAATGGACAAACCCTTCAATTACTTTCCTGAATGGAGCAGTGTTTTTACCAAATACACACCTTTTCAGAATATATTTATCATGGGTGCCCCAAATTTTCAGTAATCACTGATTTTGCTTTCTGTTAAGCAGCGCTCAATTTTGGAACCTCTTCTACCTTTTACTAGGTGCCTAAAGGGGTTAACCCACAAATTAACATTTAACTTTTCCACTGGAATATTTTTCTAATTATTAAAGGCCCAATTGTGAAGACCCCCAGCAGTGCCATAGAAGAGTGAATGGAGCTCATGTTGTTCATGGGCTCCTGCAGTGCATGCACACGGAGCACTTGAGGTGACTTCTGGGCCTCTGTTCATTTTCTAGCTTAACTCGTATAAGGTCGTAAAGTTATGCAAATTTGTTGGTTTACCCACCTCATGCCGCATAAAATCTGCAGCACAAACAACGCTAAGCAATATGGGATGTTCTAGATGTCATCCATTATCTTCTGTCTTACTGACTTCTGATTGTGCCACAAATTGACAAGGTGCCATGGTGACACGATCCCATGGTTTCATGATTTACAAGTAAGATTACATGGTGGCATTGAAAGGGTTAATGACATTCTGTGGTAACTGACATACTGGTGTGTGCCCCCTCTGGTAAAATTATGCAAATGAGCCTGCAGGGCTTCAGACTCCACAGGTGTTAATGGAGCCTGAAGCCCCTCGGGGACTAAAAAAAAAGCCTTTTTTATTGAAAACAAGGGCATAAGTAGCTAAAAGAAGAGCATATCCTGTCAGAGGGGAGACACACCAGTATGTCAGTGTGCTTGGTTTACAATCCTTCATCCTGGTGGTAGATGTCCTTTAAGTTTTTCTTTTACGTGGGATTTGTGTTACCATGTGCTGATTTTACTTTATAAAGTATCACTGTGTTCTTTCTTCCAGTGAAGTATGATCTTAATAATCCTGCCAAACACGCCAAACTGGACAACCTTAATAACGCCGCTACTGGACTTGTGTTCATCATCGTTGTGGTCAATGTGTTCATTACAGCGTTTGGAGTTCAGAAACCAGCCGAAGGACCTGCAAAAGTATAGAGCTATAAACAAGGTAAACTTGAGTGATAGTCAGTGCACCTATTCCCAATATTTCAGATCGGTCATCATTAGAGAGGAGCACTAGTAGATTATAATATAGGCGGTTTGGGTGGTAGCCTGGGCTCAGGGTTTTTAGGGGGGCCCATGGCCACCCAAGCCACTTACCTAATTATATACTGAGAAGGGCGTTCACCCTTTAAATCCTTGTAACTGTTTCTGCTCTCAATACACATGGACACAAGAGCCATTTCAGGACCTTTTGAAGGCCCTGCAAAGGTCCTGAAACCAGAGATTGAAAGCAGGCAGAAGGGACACATTCTTTTAGTATCATATGTAGGAAGTGAATTCCAGACTTGTAGGGGCTATAATATTCATACAGTCTCAGAGCCTATGGCAGTCTTAATCCACTGGAGAGGAGTGATACTAGTGTTACCCATACTAGTGATACCCATACTGTAAAAGCAGATGGGTAGTCCAGCACTTGCCTGAGCACCATGGCCTGATTGACAGTGGTTTATTGGACCTGCTCTGGCACTTTCATAGACAATGAATGTGAGTGTTGGAGATACCCCAGCGACGTGCTCGGCAACTTCAGACACTCACCTAGTATGAAATTGAACACTTGCTCAATCTGCCATTACATTCATTTGGTGAGAACGGAAATGTTTTTTCTGATCGCCGGGGCCCATTTTCATTTTCTGCAAGGGTCCATTCTCCATTCAGGTTGCTACAACAATTGAATTCTGAAAAACCTTTAACGTCTTATCTTGGCAATCTCAGCAATTTTCATATAGTAAATCCTTGTTATGTTCTGTAATTTATCACTTTTCTTCTCTTCCAGATACATAAGGACTTTATAAGAGAAAGTTTATTTATCACACAGATATTCTATAGTGTAGACGTAATGAAGACATCGGTTCCCTAAACATTTCACCTCTTCCAAGTGACCCACTTCCCTCTGTACAGCACGTGGGCAGAGAATACATTGTTGCTTCCTCTGTGAGAGAAGACACATGGAAGTGATTTAGTTTTTGCTGTCATTAAGCCTCTGACGATGTTGGAACGGGCAAGAAACCAGAGAAGCTGCATTTTTTTTTGTAGTAATAATGGGATGATGTCTTATTGGACCAGAACTGAACTCTTAGCATCTGTGAATAGTCCAGTGACTCATCGTCCTATACCCCACAATGGTGGAGATGATGCAACCTGGAGGAAAGTAATGAATCACCCGCTGCATGACTCCTACATCTTATCCCAAGTCTACGTAACACTGTGGTGCTGATGTTGGAGGTGGGGGAGGGGGGGGTCCGTCTATGCTGAAAGTCATTCTATAACGTCGCACATACCCCCCATGTGGCGCTCTTCTCTGCACTGTAGCCATATACTAGCATGTTGTAAACAGGGGGTTTTAGCAAAACTTTATTTGAAGGAAATCTACTATTAATATAAAATTGAACTAAATGTACTTTACTACTCGATCCCGGCGCTGGTCTGTTTTTATGCTGACACAGTAGGATCTCTGTTAAAAAAAAAGACATCTACCTCCAGGATGAAGGACTGTATGCAAATGTGTTTGAGGGGCTCCAGTATCCATAGGTGTTAATGGAGCCTGGAGCCCCTCAGGCTCATTTGCATACAGTTTCATCCTGGTGGTAGATGTCCTTTAAACAAAATGAAACTAAACATACTTACCGATAGCCGTCTTCTCCTCGACGCCCGCCGCTGTCCTGCTCTCCGGGGTGTTAATTATTCACCTTCCAAATCCATGCTGGAGTGGTAGGTGACGTCTTGCAAGAGGCGTAAATAATTGGCAGCCGGACATCGGTAAGTATCTTTGAGTTTCATTTTATTTCATATTATTGGTAGATTTCCTTTAAATTAAGTAACAAAAATGAGCAGTTAAAGGGGTTATCCGGGTTTAAATTTTTTTTTATGTCCGGGCTGGGGAGGGCTAGTTAAACATAATAAACATGTACTTACCCCCTCCGGCGGCGCCGATGTCCCGCGCCGCGGTCCCTTCGATCCGTGCCCCTGTTTGTTTACAGGGGCACGGAAGCCGCGCACAGGGAGCTTCCGGTCCACGATGTGGACGGCTCCTCCCATGCGTCCCTATCTCTCAGCGTTGTAAGCGCTGAGAGATGGTGCGCATGGGAGCTTCCGGCCGGCCGGAAGCTCCCTGTGCGCCGGTGTAATGAAACCGGCGCACAGAGAAGACGGGCCGCGGCGCGGGACATCGGCAGCACCGGAGGAGGTAAGTACATGTTTATTATGTTTAACTAGCCCTCCCCAGCCCGGACATAAAAAAAAATTTAAACCCGGATAACCCCTTTAAGGTAAATTAGGAAAAAAATCCTATAGATGTAAGGATAGAAACAGTAATTCTTATACCAGTAATATTTAAGAGACTAATTGTAATATCTTACAATTTCACCTATGATGGTACAACTGGAATTAATGGAGTTGTCTCCTCCTGCTATATACACATAACCATAGTTTGTATACATCAAGAGAATCGCCTACCATTCATCTGGATGGTAGACATGTAATACTATATATCTCCTGCAGTGGGCGCTACATAGTAAGTGCCTGACCGTCCATAGCTTACTCTGGTCTAACCAGCTGCATGTTGGGAGTTGTGATGGGACAATTGCTTTGACTATCAATCCCATATGGAATGACTAAACCTGATGGCAGGGCTGGCTCTAGGTTGGGTGTCAAGTCCTAGTGGACCCCTTTTTTCACCCGATTACCATAGAGGGTGAGTACTAAGTTGGTTGTTTTCCTTGTATTAATGGATGGTGAGAACCTGAGCTGCAATGGCAACAACATTGGCAAAGAGAGGGATTGTTGGGATTATGGATAGATGATGGGGAGGAAAACTGAGCATAATTTCTTTCCTTTGTGGTCTGGGATATTGGTGATATATAGGATGGGACCATATTTAATCCTGTAGCTGCCCCTATAGCTGTGGAGCAGTAGATGGAGGAACATTCTGACCTTTGTAAAAAGTGCCTTCGCGGTAATATTGCTGTGCCAGATATTGGCATGGACCCCTAATATTACCATTAGCCATACGTTACCAAAAATCCTATGAATCATTTGTCCCAAACCCCGTACAATTGGGTGACTTTATTTTTGAATTTCATAATTCCTGTTTTCTGATGTTTTTTTTTTTTCCTTTTCTGTTGATTTTAAGAAAGGGAAGTAAAAAAGGAGAAATGAATCTTCTTAACGCTGTATTTTGGGTTATGAGTGTGTTGGCATTAATCACAGTGCAGATATAGGGTCACGTTCACATTGTGCACTGTACTGTATTGCTGCGGATTTAGCAATGCAGCAGAATTTTGGCTTACTTTGCACTAGACACATAGCCTATATACTGTGCCACACATATATTCTGTATTTTAGGCTAATTGTATGCCCCAACAAGGGAGAATGGGTTCAGAGTTACTAGAATTTTGCACCAAAAACACCTAAAAGATGGTATAAATTTAGAGTAGACATTGTAAAAATTCACTGAATTTATCATCAACTTATACATCCATGTATGCAGTCCAGATTAATACTGTAATAGACCAACCACTACCCCTAGACTTATCCATGCAGGAGAAATATGCTGCAAGATTATCATCCAATGTCAACATGGCTTAAGGTTTTATTGTTTATCTGATTGGTGAAGTTTCGTCGGCTTGGACCCCACTGATCAGTGTTGGTTCCGGTGGGTAGGGGGATCACAAACAAACTTGGTGCAACCCCTTTAAGGGAATCCATGTTGTTTTAGAAGGTAGTTATCTAATAATATGTCTTCCCTGTCCTGATCTTGGTTGTCACAGCTGTATGTACTTGTACTTGTATGCATGAACTTGTATGTATGAACTTGTATATACTTGTATGTATGTACTTGCACCTGTATGCACTTGTATACACTTGTATGTATACCCTTGTATGTATACACTTGTATGTATGTATGTATGTATGTATGTATGTACTTGCACCTGTATGTACTTGTATGTATGTATGTATGTAGGTATGTATGTATCTATGTACTTGTATATACTTGTATGTATGTACTTGTATATACTTGTATGTATGTACTTGTATACCCTTGTATGTATACACTTGTATGTATACACTTGTATGTATGTATGTACTTGCACCTGTATGTACTTGTATGTATGTACATGTATACACTTGTATGTATGTATGTATGTTTGTATCTATGTACTTGTATATACTTGTATGTATGTACTTGTATATACTTGTATTTATACACTTGTATGTATGTACTTGCACCTGTATACACTTGTATGTACATGTATACACTTGTATGTATGTATGTACTTGTATGTATGTACTTGTATATACTTGTATGTATGCACTTGTATACACTTGTATACACTTGTATGTATGTACTTATTTGTATACACTTGTATGTATGTACTTGTATACACTTGTATGTATGTACTTGTATGTATGTACTTGTATACACTTGTATGTATGTACATGTATACACTTGTATGTATGTATGTATGTATCTATGTACTTGTATATACTTGTATGTATGTACTTGTATATACTTGCACCTGTATGTACTTGTATGCATGAACCTGTATGTATGTACTTGTATACACTTGTATGTATGTACTTGTACTCCAAGACTCTTCCTATTCTCTGATGTCCTCGATCACAAAGGAGCTTGTGTTGATTGTTACGCAGTGAATACATTTTAAGCCTTGGCGCTGACTGTATGAGACATTTCAGTCCATGGGGTCAGTGTGATGAAATGTTCAGTCTGTTCTTGGGAGGGAAGCACAAAATGTAGAATCAATTTGTGAAAACCAGAAGCCAAGAGAAAGTTTCCCCACTGACCCCATGAGAAAGCTGTTCCGAAAATGAGCTGTTCATTTCTTATGATCTTGTTATTATCAATTTAAAAGGGAAGGAAAAGGGAAAGGATGCACTACCATAATGATCTGTCATTAGATTGTACCCCAGTAATCTACCAGCCCCTCAGGTAGGGTATGAAATGTCCTTTCTAGAATTTTATGTGAAACCTCACCCATTTACTATCAAATTTGTGAGGTAAAACTGTTCTAGTTTTATTGATGTCACATACAATAGAGAATTCTAGAAAGCACATTTCATACCCTACCTGAGGGGGCTAGTAGTTTAATGGGGAACAGTTTGGTGACAGGTTCCTTTTAAGTGGGTTGTAGGACATAGAATAAAAGCAGGGAATTGTATAAATGAAAACATAACTTTTAAATGTCCCCTGTTCCAGTACCCTCGCCCCGCTGCTTTTATGTACCCGTCACGTAACAACTGAAACTATTCACTGGTCTCAGCAGTCACAACCTGTTTGTCTATGAGTCCACATCACCTATGAGGCCAGTCATTGCTTCTCACTGTGAAATCCTTAAAACTGCTTTGTCTCCAACTTCTCGCTGGAACAAGGAGCAATCCCAGCACCTACGCTGAGGCCGTATTCACATTTTGAGACGCAATCTAAAGCCCCCCCCCCCCCGATCACATGTTGAGGTAACATTGCGTTTACATCGGGTTTGCCCAACTCAATCTCACCTCCAGCATGTGATCACGGTTGGAGCCTTTGGATTGCATGTGAACGCGGCCTCAGGTTTATGTTGCGTTGTAGCTCCAAAGTTTGATAGAAGCCCCTCTTTCACCGGTAAGAAGTCTTTGGAGAAGTGCTTCCTAAGGACTATAGCGTCCTTCTCCAGATGTTTGTTCAGCTTTTGGGTGACACATTCCACTTCACCTACTACTACCCTTATTTATATATATATACCTTTCTGTTTTCACTGCCAATCAAAAACATTGGAGGGTTTATGGACTTTCTTCTCTAACTAGCGCTACTCTGCTCCACAGGCTGTGTATAGTGTTGCAGCTTAGTCCCTTTCAAGTACCGTATTTTTTGGACTATAAGGCGCACCATTAATAGATGCCTGCTAAAACATCTAGGTTCATATTTAAGGCGCAGTGGACTATAAGGCGCACCTTTTGATTTCTGAGAAAATCAAAGGATTTTTTTGTGCGCCTTATAGTCAGAAAAATACAGTAAAAGGACTAAATCCTTTTAGTCCTAATTTAGTACTAATTTCAGCCTGTATAAAACCCTGGCACTGTTTTTTTATAAAGCGAGTATCAATGTTTTATAATCCCAAAGAGTTTTTAATATCTATCCCAAGATCCAGAGGGTAAGAAATATATTAAGAAAACTTCTCTTGTTGTTTAGTTTTTTTTTTTTTTTTTTTATTGTATGAATATTGTGTGTGAACATGACCTTGGTTTGTCAGTTATTTTGCCTTCATCGTACAGGATAGTGATGGGAAGTCCGGCTCTTCTTAATGAGTTGGCTCATTAGGCTCTGCTCACGAAGAAGAGTCGGCTCTTCGGGCTCCTGATTAAATATATTATAGGGAGTCTCAGTCGAGCCAATCCCCCAATCTACTCCACTTTTAACCCGATTTTATTGGGTTAAGGGGGGCGTGGTGAGCTGATTAGAGGTGGAGTTGAGTGAAGGGAGCGACTACCGTTGTTCACGTGAAAGAACCAGCTTGTTCGCAAACGACCCATCACTAGTACAGGGGGTCGTCCTGTAAAAATGGGACAATTTGAAGCCTTAACAAAAATATTAACGTGATACATTTTATGATGCAATATTTTTTAATGTATCAAATTGAAGAACAAACAGTTTGATAATTTATTTTAACAAGGTGGACACATGGCTAACCCACACCTTGGTGTACGGGGGATGCAAAATGAATTTCACGGCCGACTATGATCCGCAGCAGGATAATTTCTGCTGCGGATTCCAAGTGTTGAATTCAACCTTCACGTTGCAATTGTTGGTCTCCGCATCCTTGCCGCAGGAAAGTTGCGGTTCAGAACATTCTGCGTTCAGAAGTCTGGCACTTAATTTTCATACTCCAGGACTTCCTGATAAACCAGAATTTTGGGATTATTCCACACAAGTAACTGTTTGTTTCTGTAATGTGTGTCTATATATTGCACCTACATACCTAGTAGAGTATATGTATCCATCATCTTCCACATGTACAATGGAACACAAATTGGATGTTACACATATACAAAAGAAAGTTCTTCCTAAGATTAAATTTGTATGAAACCACTTGTACCTTATGCAATTTTATATACGTTGTTCTAAATATGTTGTTTATTAAAGTTTTTTTTTTCCAGATCTCTGTGTTTATTAGATGTTCAGACAAAATCCTTCCCTGCCTTTTTCCTACCCTGTAACATGGCCGCCATTACCCGCTGCATTGTCATTTTGGGATAAGAACATTTAAGCTTTGTGCGCCCTCTAGTGGTAGAATGAAAGTAGCGATTTTGGTTGCCTTATTGTTTTCAGGATTTCCAAGGGAAAACCGAAAGGAAAAGTGACAAGAAGATATTAATAGAAAAGAGTGTAGGAAAATTGTTTATATGCAGTCGTGATAATTTAGGGAAAACCTATTTATATACATTTATGGAGAAATAAGAAAACATAAAATCCCGGGAAATTAATTTAAATTAGCCTTAGCCTCATGATATGATCCCTTTAAGAAGAGTCCCAACTGGATATATAATACTTTCCATGGAAACCCATATATTTTATTACATAGAGCTTCATTGTACGTCCCTGTACTCCTATCCACACCCAGATTAGTCTCCAGCAACATCTCACATGGACATTGGAATCTCTGTCATCATTCAATGTTAGTGACCTAATGGAGCATAAAATACTCTTGAAAAATAACTAAACTGGTGCAACACACTGGAACCTAGAGAATAAAGAGAAACCTTCACAAAATAGTCATCTTTACAGTATAGTAAATTATATACAGTATATTATCAAACAGACTCTGGTTCTGTAGTCATTGTAAAGATGAGAATCTCCTTTTTCAAAACACATCATGAATGTGGTTCCGTCACTACAGAACCAGGGAAACTGATATGTGCAGGAACTGGAACCTTATCTGCAGCTCACATTCTCAACTTTATCACTATCGCAAGCATAACTATAGGCCTGGTGTGTTATGAATGATGAGATTCTCCTCTTTACAATGACCCCAGAAACCATAGTTCTATGTGCTATAGAGTGATGTAATAAGCTCTGGAAGCTCCTGTACTAATATCATGTACTAAGCTCTGTCCATTCTTGGCTTCACGGCATCAGCGTTGGCCAAGGAAGACAACTTATCCCCTATCCACAAAATAGAGGAGAGTTTGACTACCAGAACTCCCAACAAGAACTAATATGGATCTCATTCATATCAGTAAATATTATTTTCATAAATAGAAAACAAACATAGACTTAAGTGATAAAAACCTTTAATATAGAAAAATAGTACATTAGCCATAAACTATAATAGCTGCAGATCATAGACAGTCAGTAGAAGGCAACAGTGTGTACAAAGTATCTCCTTACACCCTGGAGAAGGTTATAAAATACTGCAAGCACTGAGCAATGATTTTAGCTCTGGAGCACCGTGTATATTGCAGGGCGGCTCATGTTACTATATCCATTGGGTACATGGGAGTGTAGGGCAGCACATCGTGTAGTGGATTAGTGTAGAAGAAGGAAATTCCCTAATATTGTCTTATAGGCCGTTTAAAAGCTTTGAGTTTCTGACAATCATGAATAAAAAAAAATTGTCCATAAAATGTCCGAGCCATTTGTTGTAGGGAGCTACAATACTTAAATTTCCCATAAAATAACTATTATTTTAACTATTTCAGTGCAATTTTAGGCGGTCGCCTTATGTATGGTGAAGCTATAACAGGAAAGTGTGAATAAAGAATGAAATACAATGGGGGGGATTTACTAATTCTGGCGCAAGCACGACTGTTGGCATCGGAGATCAGTCTCCGGAAAGCACAGCCCGATGTATTAAAGTGGTGCACGGCTGTAAGTAAATAATTGGTACACGGTAATAATTAGTCGTGCGCCATAAAAATGCAGATATCAATGAGATGTGCGCCAAAATCTTACATGGACGGCGCATTAATTTTGTTCTCAGACCATTTTTTTCCTCGTCTGTTGTGCGCCAAAAATTGCGCCTAAAAATGCTGACAAAATACACATAAATGTGGAGGATAATGTGGAAATGTTAGGCCACGCCCACTTGCGCAAAAAAAAAAAAGGAGGAGTCGGGATTGTCGGGAACATCTGTTCTTTCTGGCACAAACTCATTATAAATGATCCACAACAATTCTGTGCCCAAAAAACCCCCGAAAAATCCTGGCATTTTTTAGGCACAGAGATGATAATACATCTGTCCCAATATCTTTCTTAATACAATAATCTGTAGCTGAATCACCGGAGAGAATCTAGATCATTTTATATACCCGAATATAAACATTTTTGACCGGAGATAAATACTGTCAGGCCTGAGCTGCTTATGGGAAGGGATCCCTTGAGAGATCAGAACTGTCCATTATTGGGCTGATAAGACAATCAACCCTGCTTTCTAAAAGACACCCCCATGGACACCCAGCAGTGGAATCCAATAACTAATTTACTAATAATAACTGAATTTTTAATGCGGCCATGTGAGTTCACTGCAAAAAGGCCCACTGAGGCTCTGTCACCCAGGGGCCTACTGAAACCCCGTGCCGACCCTGACTGATACACATCTAATGTGTAAGACCAAGACCAGGTATAATGTCTATCTGTAATATAATGTGCATTTGGACAAAATACAAAGCCAGTGCTAAGAGTGCATTAAAATAATGTTAATAAATATATATTAGATGTGGGTAAAGCCTCAAACATTTATGAGGAAAATCCCATATTAAGTTCATAGCACTACCTGATTTCTGAGATTTTGCTAAATTTACGTCTATAACGACATATAGTGTAGTAGCAACAAAGGAAGGAAGGCACTCAAAGGATTAAAGGAAACCTACCATCAAAATTTATCATCCATAAACCAGGGACACTTACCGTACTTATAGATCCAGGCACCGTGACTGTGGTAATCTGCTTATGTTTGTCATCTATGACTCCATCCTTCTAAAATCAAATTAGAAAATTATGCTAGTGAGCCAAAGAGGCCCTGTGTGCGTTGCCAGAGCCCCTCCATGCTGTAGCTTCAAAGGCTGTTGCACTGTGGATGAGCACTTCCTCCTCCCACTGTGTAAGATTACAGCAAGCGGAGGATGAGAGAAATACTATGGAAGCAAGGCAAGGGGGAGACAGTGAAAGAGAAGCTACAACACGGAGTAGCTGTGGCAATAAACTTCCAAAGCTCTCCTGCCTCATTGGCATAATTTTAAAAGTTGATTTTAGAAGGAAGGAGGCCATGGATAACATAAGAAAATTACCAGTCACCTGGTGCCTGGACCTATCAGTAAGTGTCCCTGGTTTATCATGCTGGATTTAGATGGTAGATTTCCTTTAAATCATAGGTGCATTACCAAATGCTCACCATCAGAACACAGCTTTCCAGAAACAGTTCTGTTTATATGGAAAAACCTTGTAGGAATCTACAAACTTTTGCAGAATCACCCCCACTATGTATGGAACAGATTTTTATATACAACATTTTTTGCTAACAAAAGTGCCACAAGTGAACACCAGAAAAGCTTTTACTGTTTGGTACAGTATTTTATATTTACTTGTCATGAAAAGGAAGCCCTTATGTCGGAAACATTTTACACAGGTAGTGATCACGTTCAGAGCTGTATCATACTGCCTATGTATGCGTACATGCAGCACTGAATTAAAGGACATCTACCCTCATATTAACTGATGGTAGATGACTATTACTTACCTACCCGTCCCTTCCCAGTGTGTCCCAAGCTTCATTTCTTATTATGTACAGAAATGCAGCCATACAAAGTTATATGTTTATAAGATATGACCCTGTGATGCTCTGCACTGTAATATAATCCCAGCCGCTTCTGAAAGCCGCATCGGATCTCTTTTCAAATCTCCCCGAGTCTGAGGGTGCTCTGCAGAGCACCACATGCTAATTTGCATATCTTATACACTGTATTTTATCTTGCATGCCATGCAACGATATAAGAAATGAAACTTGGGGCACACGGGGATATATGTCATAGTCATCTACCATCAGGTGATCTGATGTTAGATGTCCTTTAAATGTCCTATTGTGTCCATGCAGCTCCACAGGGGACGGCGCTAGGTGTAATGTCTTATTGTTTAAGGGTTAATATTGTTTAAGGGTTAAGTACTGTGGGGACCTGCACTGGGTGTGATATCCTATTATGTCTATACAGTGTAGCCACTCTGCAGGGGCGGGCGCTGTGTGTTGTTCTATTGTGTCCATGGAGTATATCTGATCTGCAGGGGCCAGCACTTGGCGTGATGTTTTATTGTGTCCATGCTGTGTCTATTATGTCTCTAAGCTATACACAGAGTACACCGAGCAGATAATTGCTCATGTCACATAACTCTTAGGCAGTTTAAAATAAAAGTAACTTTAACCCCCATAAATCCAAAAAGCAAAATGTAGCTTAAAATATTTATAACATGAAAAACCATCTATATCATCCAACATGCAAAAGCCTGACATGAATATGTCTGAATGCAACGGCCATAGACCGCCATTGAAGTCAAGTGAGAACCCTTTTATCCGCTATAAAAATAATGAAAAAACAAATTTTCTGAAACTACAGAATGAGAAAACTTTTGAGTTCCCAAACACTAGAAAAATAAAACTGAGCTTGACCCATTTTAAGAACTTTGATACTTTGTTTCGTAACGGTTCATTTACATTTACCAAAGTTCTCGTAATAACAGAACATTCCGTATTGGTCTTTGGTCCCCAATATATGCTCCGAAGACTTTGGATGACAATATTTTTTGGAAAATTCCAATAAAATTCCTCCTTCTATGTATATAAGATATTTGTTTTTTCCCTTGTGTGGTTGGATATAATCTAAGAACACCATGAAGAGGTAACGTCCTTAATCTTTGGTACAGGTATACATTCGAGTAGTGCATGGCAGGTTTCTTCAAGTATTTAAGCACCCAGAGGTTTGCGGATTTCATGGACTCAGTGCCGTCTCTTCCAAAAAAGATATTAAGATGTTTCTGATGTGTCGTCCAAATCCAATGGCAGAATATCCAAATACTTTCTTGGCTGAGCTAGGTGACCTCACCTCTGCAATGAAACATTAATGGTAAGTCATGAGTATTAGGAACTAGGCTACACACCTGTGTTCAGCATTTTGTGTGTGTCCCCTACTATGATCAAAAAACAGGAAACAAACCAACAGCCTGGGTCTTTTTTTCTCACATTAATAATGGAAGCAAAACGGATGGTACGAGGTCAAAGGGCAATGGAAGGTGTTCTGTTTTTAGTTTCTGTTGCGTTCTCCTATGTTCTCATGCACGGGACTGTAAATGTCGGCTGTGAGCCCGCCACAAAAAGGACAGCTAGCTCAAAACAGAGGTCTCTTGGGCAGTCACGATGGCACAAAGGTCCTACACCTGCCCATTTTTGTTGCGCAGCAGCTCAGCTTCCTATGGAGATAGGAGGGGTGAAAGAGATCACCACCCCATCATCTCCACCCAACTGAAAATGGGCTGCAAACCCTGCCTAATTTGGAGCCCGCTTTTGCACACGCATGTCTGCATGAGACCTCAATGGAGTGTGAAATGGAAAACTTAGATGGAGGTGTGAACTGAGCCTTACACATAATCCATTAACACAAAACATGCTCTATTTTCAAAGATCTTATAAGAGAATTCAGGAGTCACAGAGATAGCTGGCAGACAAACAAACATTACGCCCGAGGCGATGTCATGTGTATAGTTGGTGTTTGAAGACCTTCTCTGATAAGGTCTTGGTGTGTACACTGATCACAATCTGTGTTGTAAGGATACCAGAGTTGGAGGAACTTTTTTCTTTCCTTATTACAGTGAATTTTACAGTATTTTTAGTTATTACATTACACTGAAGACAGGGGAGGAGTCTTTTCATTAGTTTTATCTATTTAAAGGGGCGTCAGGTAGTACATGCTCCCTGCTGCTCTATTCACCTCTGATGGAGATAGCGGAGAGCAGTCCTGCGCTTTTTCCATCAGTGCCATAAACAGTGAATGGAACAGCAGACAACATGTTTAACCAACTGCTCTATTCATTTGGGGTTCAACTGATCCCCAAATAGCCACTTCATATGGTACAACCAATCATAGGGATCATAGGGATCCTACTGATCAGCAAGTTGTCACCGGAATATCCCTTTAACATTATGTAACTGATTTTAGGTTCAGTTCACATCTGATGTAATTTTTTTGTTAAAGGAACAGACTTTATTATTTTTTTCCACCTATTTGACAGAGCCTGGAAGACAGATGTGAAGATAATGTTCCTTGTTGGAAAAAAAATCTTACGTGTTATTCTTTATTTTGTTGTATTTTTTTTACAGTTATATTTTTTTTCTTATTTACAAAAAAACTTACCTGGATTATTGTAATACATTAAAAATGCCAGTCCCGCTGCCACACTAAAGCATGCCAGGAAGAAGACAGGTCCTGGGAATGGAAAACATGCATGAGAATACATATAATATGTGGGGGGTTCATCCGCTAGGATCTGCACCATTACAGAAAATGAAGGACATTAACCCTTTCAGTGCCAATGGTCATTGGGGCCAAAAAACCCAGGTCAATGTTTGACGTTCAGCTATGCACTTCTTAAAATGATGATATCTCTGGAAAAGCTTTACATATCATAATTTTTAAACATTTTTTTAAAATTGCCAATAATTTACTATAAATGTGAGAAAATGTGAAGATTTTTTGTCATTTTTTCAAATAAAGGGTTTTTTAAAAAGTAGTAACCTTTACCAAACTACGTTATAAATATGTACAGCATTATTCCATCAGCCTTTCCTAGGTCTAGCTACAGATGCAGAGAGAGGGTGCATGTACTTCTGCAATAATGTAAAGTGAAAATGTTTCCTGCAGCTTCTTCTATATTCTGCCCTCAGATGACAGACTGGAGGGGGAGACTATGGATGCCTACCAGAAACGGAGATAACCACTCTTAAAGTTACAATCGGCATAGAAAGCTGTACATAAAAACCAACTTTTTTAGTCTCCACTAACACTCTAACACTAACACTAAAACTTTTTTAGGCTCATTTGCATACAGTCCTTCATCCTGGGGGTAGATGCCCTTTAAGTCACAGAATGATGCAGATTGACAGAAGTTTTTCATTATTTCTAGTAACCGCAACTCAAGTATGTTTTATTAAAAATACCCTGTGGTTACGACTTTACGCTGCACTACACATTCAAAGCATGAAGACACGCATATAATGCGTATGAATAAAACCCCATCCCTTTCGCTGGATATTGATAAATCTGGCAGTCGGCTGCACCAGTGTCCAATTTTACACCAGTCCTTGCCTGCACTAGTTACTGGCCCAAGCTATAGCAGGTGCAGATTGTATCACTCCTACTCCATCGCCCAGCATTGAAGTGGCAAAAGGGGAAAAATAACCGCAATTTATGGCCGTACGAATGGAGCTGCCATTTCTCCAAGGTTTGTACCCCAGAAAATTGAGGTGTAAGCATTGAAAAACGTTCCCCATAGTGTTTACCTAAGAACCTAGGACCAAGGTATCCTGACAACATCCATATATATATGTGCTGTGGGGCAATAACAAGATCTGTACTAGTTACTTACCATGGTCATTGAGGATAATGTTCTCTTGGTTTGGACTGAGGGCTAACACATCCGAGGTATCTGCGATAATAAAGGAACACAGAAAAAGTTTACTGGTTTAAAATACTCAACATCTTAGTTATGATAAGATTAGCAGGTAATGCATAGGTGCCTCTAGAGGGGGTACTTGAGGGGACATGTGTCCCTCCTGTTCTATTGGTCGTCCAGGGTCTGACCACTGTGATCATAATGTGGACAGGAGATAAGTGTCCTTAGTGGGAACTCCTCTTCAATAAGTGAATGTCATAGCAGCAATACTGTACTAACCTTAAGTATAGAAAATGTTTAATAAAGTTATTAAATATAAAAAAAAATCTAATTTTACCCCTTTTAAAAAGTAAAAATATTAAAACCATCAAAAAATAAATATGACTGATATCACTGTATCTAGAAAAGCTATAAGTATTAAAACTTAAGGCAGTGATTTTATCCATTTGGTTTCACATAAGATCATTGCAGGTAACAGCCCTGGCTACAATGGGGGTAGGACTTGGTTAAGGTTTTGGGGTCCCTGTGCTGTCCGCTGTGACATACTGTGGTTGCTTCTGCTGGGCAGGGTGGCGTACACATTGTCTGCATTGTTCTGTAGCGCCCTGTAAAACTCCTGGCATTCTCGCTCCCCCGTCCTATGTAGATGCTTGAGAAGATCAGACAGCCGTGTGCGCAGAGGCGTCTTCAGACTCCGAAACTGATTAAAAAATTAGAAATTGAAATCCATAGAATATAAATTTAAAATTACAGGTCTCCACAATATACACACAGCATTTAAAAAAGTTATAGTGGTCAACTTAAAGGTGTATTCCTATGAAGACAAGTATCTTATATGTGCTCAGGATAACAAAATAACACATTCTCTAATTCACTGTTATTAACAAAAATACAGCATTTCACAGATATAATTTGATCAGTCCTGCTGTACACAATTTCAGTTGCCCCATAGACACGACCCTGTAACTTCTGACTACGCCAGCTTACAGGCCTATAATTACCTGGCAAAGTTTTAGAGCCTTTTTAAATATTGGCACCACATTCACCTTTAGACAATGGCACAGCAATAACAGAACTCTGGGGTGTAACCCATCTGGACCAGGAGCCTTGTATACATTTATATTATTGAGCGTAGATTGGATCATGTCTACATTCAGCCAGTCTAGTATATTACAGGATGCATGACCCACACTAGCACCGTCCGCACCAGAAGTTCTTTCTTCTATCTTATAAAAGGAGCTAAAAACCCATTTAGTATCTCCACCTTCTCTTGGTCTCCAGTCACCACAGCCACATTTTCAGAATATAGGGGTCCAACCTGCTCTGAGTCATTTTTTTGCATTGATATACTTACATTTTTTCTAAGGATTTGTTTTGCTATCTTTGGCCACCCATCTTTTTATTTTGTAATTTGGTTGATTTTATTTCCTTCTTGCAGAACTTAGTAAGCATTACTTGATTCCTTATTACTAAGACCCTAGCAATCAGCAGAAAAATATAGAAGGGCTTACAGAGAAGGAGGTCAGGTACACGCAGGAGAACCAGAGGTAAAATAAAGTCATACACACATCATATTGGGCTGTACATGGCCCCATAGAACAGGTGTAAGAACACCAGACGTGGGTCTGCATCGCAATCACCAAATGCTGTACCCTAACATCGCTACTGAATTTCTGGTGACTTGTGGTTTCAATACGACCCCTCACATTGGCAAGTCGCCGCTGCCTTATACACCATATACTTTGTATGTCAAACCACTGAACAACCAGATTAACGAAGGACAAAAAAACTGCAGGAAAAATATTACCTTTTCAGCTTCCCTATTAGAAAGAACCTGAGGATAGACACGATTTAGCTGCAAAATGATTTTGTCCACAATCCTCTCAGTCAGATTCCGGTTACTTTTCAGGTACGCTGTGTCCTGGAGGAGCCGGTCCGAATATGTATGGTCTGAAAAATAGGAAAAACAGCACAACAGTAAGAACTAGTGTGTGAATATCTGAATAGATTGATGAAAATCTGACCATGCAGATTCAATAGATGTCCACAGCTATTCCTCCAAACACTCAACACATCACAAACAGTGAGGCGGTAATAAGACTGCTTTTGCTGAAAATGGCGAGTTCTTACCCCACTATGTCCGAATAACTACAGTTTACAAGGCTTTTAACCCATAATGAAATGTTAAACGCCATTTCCATCGTTACTCCTGACCATAAAACATTTCCCGGGAATTAGGTCCAGCACAGAAGACCTAGTGTTGTGCATACAATTGCTCATTGTATAATTTAACATAAATGACTTTGCTACGTTCCATCTTAATCACTCTTTCAATCTTCCCAAAAGATTCCAAAAAGCCACGTTTCCCTATATTTGTACAGATAATCAAAATCCTTTTATGATCCCCAGGAGACTCTATGGAATCACTTAGCTATATGCACTCAGGCAAGACAATTACATTGACAGCGACTGTGCTACAAATCCGTGTTAAATATGGCAATTACTGATTCCTTTGTGGTGGGTTATGGGATAGAGCCAAAAAAATGTGTGTTTATCAGGGCACTTCTGGAACAACCAAAAAATTCAATAGATGGAGAGATACAATGTTGTAAAATAATGTTACATACTTGTTTTATCCAATGTATTCTTCCCACACTACATCTTAAATATATAGGACAGATGTAGGACGCTGCACCGTACAACTGGCCCCATGGCCAGCCTCAGCTAGTCCTTCCACCATCCTTCTATAGACATGCATGCTCGGGTTCACATGGAATTTATTGACATCAGTTTATAAACCCAGGCTATAATCTAACACTTGTGATAATAGCAGCATACTTAGCAATGAGTGTAGGTGCAGCAAAGGTAAACCTCCCCTTTAAGCACCCAGGCAGAATACTGACTAGTATAGCCGCAGTCTGCATCAATCTCCAGATTTAATACTAAAGGTTTAATTATTTTATTTGACGTGGCCGTCACACCGCACACTAATCCGCTTACCTAGCGCTCGGCTGACTCATCTAATTTAACATATAATAACCTGTATTCCATGCAGAATTTCCTCCATGCATACAAAATAACCATCTGCAGCTTCGGACAATGGATTTGATGTTGCTTAATGGAATGGAAACAAACTTTTTGCTAATGGGCGTAGAAGCTAGAAATGTAACCTTTCCTTTACACATGAGCCTTCCTGACACTGTACTAAAAGCATAAAAGACATGTGTGGCAACTATATGGTTAAAAAAAGAAGGACTTCCTAGTTTGTTCATCATAACATTTAAAAGGACTCTATTACCAGCTTTTACACAAGTAATCTAGAGATGACCTTTCTAAATTCCCCTCTTTTCTGTTAAAATGTTCCCCTCTTTTCTGTTAATATTAATATGTATAAAAAGAAAAAAAAAGTCACTTTTTGCCTAAAATGAGTCAAGTTGAGAGGTTGTAGAGGGAGCGTTATTTTAGACACCCGTATCTTGGGCTCTAGTACCTTGAATCATGTATTCAGCATTAGATTTAGGCTGCGTTCACACATGGTGATTGCCGTGTGCTTAAAAACACGAGGCAATCCCCCATGGGCTATGGAAACACATATGCCATTGGCCCGAGAACCACCCACAGTGATTTGCCTTGTGTTTCTAAATGCAAGGCAAACGCCACATGTGAACACAACCTAAGGGCTCCCAAAAACGTTTTTCGCATTGTGAATCACAGATTGTGCCGTGTCCTGTTTCACTTTACATGTTTCAGTGTTATAGCCCCTTCATTCTCCGATTGGTAAGGGTCCCACCGATTAATAATAAAGATATGGAATATCCTTTTGTCACAACACCACTTTATTACTAAGAGAATACCTCTTATTCAGGGAATACTTTGTAAAAATATGTAAATGAAACAGAGCTCTCCAGCCAAAATCACCTCAGCGCCTCTTGTCTTCCCCACCACTCAATATGTGCAGAGCCAAGAGGCGCTGAGGTGATGTCGGCTGGAGTGCCTCTGGATGATTTACATATTTTTATAAAGTATATTCCGCGATAAAACGGAGAAGGAATCTGAATATGAACCATTATGCCAACAAGAAGAGCGCGGCCGAGAGCATGCTGGACATCGCCCTGCTCATGGCCAACGCTTCACAACTGAAAGCCGTGGTGGAACAGGGACCCTCCTTCTCCTTCTATGTCCCGCTCATCGTTCTGATCTCCATATCCCTGGTCCTCCAAGTTGTGGTCGGGGTGCTCCTCATCTTTATTGGTTTGTAGATTCGAATAATTAGCATTTTTCGGTAGCTGTTCGCCAAATGCTGTGTTTTGATGTTGGAGAGGGGAATAGGTCATTGCCAAATATCTCTACTGTTCCCTTCTACGACCAGCAGGAATGTTGAAGTCTTCCTTCCTTATCTCTTTTCTCTATACAGCCCTCAATTATATCCCTGGTCATGTGATGTCACACTGGTGCACTGCTTGTTATATCCTTGGTCATGTGATGTCACACAGGTGCACTGCTTGTTATATCAGAGCAGTGTTATAACGAGCCGTGCACCTGTGTAACATCACATGACCTGGGACCGGTGATTATTCAGAGGAAGTAAACAATGAAGCTTCCCATAGAATGACATCTAACAGAGATCTAGAAAACTGTGAAGAATTGATACAGAAAATATTTTTTAAAATTAAATTGAACGGACAAACCATTTAATTACTTCCCTGAATGGAGAAGTGTTTTTACACACCTTTTCAGAATATATTTATCATGGGTGCCCCAAATTTTCAGTAATCACTGATTTTGCTTTCTGTTAAGCAGCGCTCAATTTTGGAACCTCTTCTACCTTTTACTAGGTGCCTAAAGGGGTTAACCCACAAATTAACATTTAACTTTTCCACTGGATAGGGAATATTTGTCTAATTATGAAGACCCCCAGCAGTGCCGTAGAAGAGTGATTGGAGCTCATGTTGGTCATGGGCTCCTGCATTGCACTTCTGTTTTACTGACTTCTGATTGTGCCACAAATTGACAAGGGGCCAGGGTGACTCAATCCCCAAAGAGGAGTCTCAATGGTTTCATTTACAAGTAAGATTATATGGTGGCATTGGAAGGGTTAATGATATTTTGTGGTAACTGACATACTGGTGTGTGCCCCATGGAACCTAAAGCCCATAGGGCTCATTTGCATAATTTTAAAGCCTTTTTTTATTGAAAACAAGGGCATAAGTAGCTAAAAGAAGAGCATATCGCTATAGCAGGTGCAGATTGTATCACTCCTACTCCATCGCCCAGCATGGAAGTGGCATAAGGGGAAAAATAACCGCAATTTCTGGCCGTACGAATGGAACTGCCATTTCTTCAAGGTTTGTACCCCAGAAAATTGAGGTGCAAGCATTGAAAAACGTTCCCCATAGTGTTTACCTAAGAACCTAGGACCAAGGTATCCTGACCACCACATCCATAGTGGGCATGTAAACTATAAGTGCTGTGGGGCAATCACAAGATCTGTACTAGTTACTTACCATGGTCATTGAGGATAATATTCTCTTGGTTTGGACTGAGGGCTAACACATCCGAGGTATCTGCGATAATAAAGAAACACAGAAAAAGTTTACTGGTTTAAAATACTCAACATCTTAGTTATGATAAGATTAGCAGGTAATGCATAGGTGCCTCTAGAGGGGGTACTTGAGGGGACATGTGTCCCTACTGTTCTAATGGTCGTCCAGGGTCTGACCACTGTGATCATAATGTGGACAGGTGATAAGTGTCCTTAGTGGGAACACCTCCTCAATAAGTGAATGTCATAGCAGCAATACTCACCTAAAGTTTAGAAAATGTTTAATAAAGTTATTAAATATCCCAAAAATCTCTCATTTTACCCCTTTAAAATGTAAAAATATTAAAACCATCAAAAAATAAATATGACTGATATCACTGTATCTAGAAAAGCTATAAGTATTAAAACTTAAGGCAGTGATTTTATCCATTTGGTTTCACATAAGATCATTGCAGGTAGCAGCCCTGGCTACAATGGGGGTAGGACTTGGTCAAGGTTTTGGGGTCCCTGTGCTGTCCGCTGTGACTTACTGTGGTTGCTTCTGCTGGGCAGGGTGGCATACACATTGTCTGCATTGTTCTGTAGCGCCCTGTAAAACTCCTGGCATTCTCGCTCCCCCGTCCTATGTAGATGCTTGAGAAGATCAGACAGCCGTGTGCGCAGAGGCGTCTTCAGACTCCGAAACTGATAAAAAAATTAGAAATTGAAATCCATAGAATATAAATTTCAAAGTACAGGTCTCCACAATATACACACAGCATTTAAAACAGTTTTGGCGGTCAACTTAAAGGGGTATTCCTATGAAGACAAGTATCTTATATGTGCTCAGGATAACAAAATAACACATTCTCTAATCCACTGTTATTAACAAACATACAGCATTTCACAGATATAGAAAATTCCAAAAAGTATCCAAAGCACCAGCATTCAGCACATCCTATTGGAGCTATATACAATATGAGGAAAGATATGTCTAAAATACTTTATCTTTAATACAAATCATAAAAAACATAAACAAGACCAGTATATGTAGCTGATTAAAGATAAAGTATTAATGATATGACTTGTTTATGTTTTTTATGATTTGTATTAAAGATAAAGTATTTTAGACACATCTTTCCTCATATTGTATACACTCACCGGCCACTTTATTAGGTACCATGCTAGTAACGGGTTGGACCCCCTTTTGCCTTCAGAACTGCCTCAATTCTTCGTGGCATAGATTCAACAAGGTGCTGGAAGCTCCTCAGAGATTTTGGTCCATATTGACATGATGGCATCACACAGTTGCCGCCAGTCTGAGATGATTCCAGCTTTATGACATGGCGCATTATCCTGCTGAAAGTAGCCATCAGATGTTGGGTACATTGTGGTCATAAAGGGATGGACATGGTCAGCAACAATACTCAGGTAGGCTGTGGCGTTGCAACGATGCTCAATTGGTACCAAGGGGCCCAAAGAGTGCCAAAAATATGCCCACACCATGACACCCCCACCACCAGCCTGAACCGTTAATTCAGGCAGGATGGATCCATGCTTCATGTGTTGACGCCAAATTCTGACCTACCATCCGAATGTCGCAGCAGAAAATCGAGACTCATCAGACCAGGTAACGTTTTTCCAATCTTCTACTTGTCAATTTCGATGAGCTGGTGCAAATTGTAGCCTCAGTTTCCTGTATCTAGCTGAAGGAAGGGGCACCTTGTGGTCTTCTGATGCTGTAGCCATCTGCCTCAAAGTTCGACGTACTGTGCGTTCAGAGATGCTCTTCTGCCTACCTGGTGTAACGGGTTGCGATTGGAGTCACTGTTGCCTTCTATCACTCGAACCATTTTGCCCATTTCTCTCCTCGACCTCAGGCATCAACAGGCATTCCACCCACAAATGCCGCTCACTGGATGTTTTTTTTTTCGGACCATTCTCTGTAAACCCTAGAGAATATTGGTGTGAAAATCCCAGTTGATCAGCAGTTCTCGAAATATCTCAGACCACCCTTCTGGCCCAACAACCATGCCACGTTCAAGGCAATCAATCTTCCCATACTGATGCTCGGTTTGAACTGCAGGCAGATTGTCTTGACCATGTCTACATGCCTAAATGCACTGAGTTGCCGCCATGTGATTGGCTGATTAAAAATTAAGTGTTAACGAGCAGTTGGACAAGTGTACCTAATAAAGTGGCCTGAGCGTATAGCTCCATAGATGTGCTGAATGCTGGTGCTTGGATACTTTTGGAATTTCTATTTTTCTTGTTTAGTGATACTCTAAACTACCCAACAGCACAATCATCTGCAGGTGGAAGTGTTGACTAGTAGCCCCAATATTCTATTTCACAGATATAATTTGATCAGTCCTGCTGATACACAATTCAGTGCCCCATAGACCACGACCCTGTAACTTCTGATACCCAGCTTACCAGGCTATAATACCTGGCAAAGTTTTAGAGCCTTTTAAAATATTGACACCACATCCCTTAGCAATGCACACATAACAGAACTTGGGTGTAACCATCTGGACCAGGAGCCTTGTATACATTTATATTATTGAGCGTAGATTGGACATGTCTACATTCAGCCAGCTCGTATATTACGATGCATATACCCACACTACACGTCCGCACAGAAGTTCTTTCTTCTATCTTTATAAAGAGCTAAAAACCATTTAGTTATCATCCACCTTCTCTGTGGTCTGCACTCCAAAGCCATAGCTGTTTTGCTATCTTGGCCCCCTCTTTTTATTTTGTAATTGGGTTGATTTTATTTCCTTCTTGCAGAACTTAGTAAGCATTACTTGATTCCTTATTACAAGACCTAGCAATCAGCAGAAAAATATAGAAGGGCTTAAGAGAAGGAGGTCAGTGTAAACGCAGGAGAACCAGAGGTAAATAAAGTCAACACACATCATAGTGGGCTGTACATGGCCCCATAAACAGTTAAGAACACCAGAAGCGGGGTTCTTGCATCGCAATCACAAATGCTGTACCCTAACATCGCTACTGAATTCTGGTGACTGTGGTTGTTCAATACGACCCCTCACTGGCAAGTCGCCGCTGCCTTATACACCATATTTGTATGTCAAACCACTGAACACCAGATTACGAAGGACAAAAAAACTGCAGGAAAAATATTACCTTTTCAGCTTCCCTATTAGAAAGAACTGGGGATAGACACGATTTAGCTGCAAAATGATTTTGTCACAATCCTCTCAGTCAGATTCGGTTACTTTTCAGGTACGCTCGTGTCCTGGAGGAGCCGGTCCGAATATGTATGGTCTGAAAAATAGGAAAACAACACAACAGTAAGATCATTGTGTGAATATCTGAATAGATTATGAAATCTACCATGCAGATTCAATAGATGTCCAACAGCTATTCCTCCAAACACTCAACACTACAAACCTGAGGCTTGTAATACGACTGCTTTTGCTGAAATGGCGAGTTCTTACCCCACTATGTCCGAATAACTACAGTTTACACAGGCTTTTAACCCATAATGAAATGTGAAACGCCATTTCAATCGTTACTTCCTGACCATAACATTCCCGGGAATTAGGTCCAGCACAGAAGACCTAGTGTGTGCATACATTGCTAATTGTATAATTAACATACTGACTTTGCTACGTTCCATCTTAATCACTCTTTCATTATCTCCAAAGATTCCAAAAGCCACGTTTCCCTATATGTACAGATAATCAAATCCTTTATGAGTCCCCAGGAGACTCTATGGAATCACTTAGCTATATTGCACTCAGGCAAGACAATTACATTGACAGCGACTGTCTACAAATCCGGTGTTAAATATGCAATTACTGACTCTTTGTGGTGGGTTATGGGATGGGCCAAAAAATGTGTCTTTATCAGGGCACTTCTGAACAACCAAAGGATTCAATAGATGGAGTGTTACAATGTTGTAAAATAATGTTACATACATACTTGTTTTATCCAATAGTCACACTACAGCTTAAATATATAGGTCAGATGTAGGACGCTGCACCGTACAACTGTGCCCCCATGGCCAGCCTCAGCTAGTCCTCCCACCATCCTCCTATAGAAATGCATGCTCGGATCCACATGGAATTTCTTAGGCTACATTCACACGGCCGTTGCCCGCCGTACCGTAGTGCTGCTCACCCCCGCCCCTCTCCATGGAGATGTATGGCGCACGGCGCCGTAATACGGGAAAAGATAGGACATGTCCTATCTTTTTCCCAGGTACGGAGCCGCATGTGTGCTCCACGTTACGCTCCGTAGGCGGTGGGCGCCACTGCCCTCTATGGGGGACGTATACAGCCGTATATAGCCGCCGTATATACGTCCCCCTTGCGTGAGTTTGCAATTCGCCTGTAGGAATAGGTTGCCTTCATCACGTTTGGACAGACATGTTTTATAACCAGCTATAATCTAACACTGGTTGATATAGCACACCTTGCAATGAGTGTAGTGTGCAAGCAAAGGTAAACCTCCCCTTTAAGCCCCCGGCAGAATACATGACTATATCGCCGCAGTCGGCATACAATCCCATTTAATTATAAAGGTTGTAATATTTATTGTGACGGGCCCGTCACACCGAACACTAATCCCTAACCTGCGCTTCGGCCTTGACTCATATCGAATCTACAATATAATAAACCTGTAGTTCCATGCAGAATGTTCTCCATGCATACAAATAAACCATCTGCACTTCGACAATTGTTTGATGTTGCTCTATGGAATGGAAACAAACTTTATTGCTAATGGGCGTAGAAGACTAGAAATTTTAACCTTTCCTTTAAAAATGAAAGGGCAGGGGAATCTTGTGCCTTCCTGACATTGTATAAAGCATAAAAGACAGTTGGGCAACTAATGGTAAAAAAAGAGGACTTTCCTATTTGTTCATCATAACATTTAAAAGGTACTCTATTTACCAAGCTTGTACACAAAGTAAGTCTACAGATGACCTTCTAAATCCCCCTCTTTTTGTTAAATGTTCCCCTCTTTTCTGTTAATATATATGTATAAAAACGAAAAAAAGTCACTTTTTAAAAAATGCCTCAAGTTGAGAGGTTTTTTAGAGGAGACGGGTATGTTAGGACCACCGTATCTTGGGGCTCTAGTACCTTGAATCTTGTATTCAATAGAATTAGGGGCGTTCACACATGGTATTGCCGGTGCTTAAAAACCGAGAGCAATCCCCACATGGGCTATGGAAAACACATATCATTGGCCGAGAACCACCACAGTGATATTCCTTGGTTTTAAATGCGCAAAGCACCAATTGAAACAACCTAAGGCTCCCAAAAAGTTTTTTCGCATTGTAGTAATCCCACAGATGTGCCGTGTCCTGTGTTCACTTTACAGTTTCACGTGTTATGGCACCTTCATTTCGATTGGAGGGTCCCACCGATTAATAATAAAATAGGAATAATCATTTGTCACAACAACACTTCATTACTAAGAAATAACCTCGTTTCAGGGAATACTTTGTAAAATATGTAAATGAAACAGAGCTCTCCAGCCCAAAATCACTCAACGCCTCTTGTCTTCCCACGCACTCAATGTGCAGAGCCAAGGGCTCTAGGTGATGTCGGCTGGTAGTTGCACTTGGATGATTTACATATGTGTTTAAGTATATCCGCGATTAGTAAACGGCGTGTTTAATGTAAGAAAAAAAAAAAAAAAAAAGATGCGTCCATAGGAGTGGTAACAACCTATGGCACGGGTGCCATTGGGCGCTCAGTAGCCCTTTCTTCGTGGGCCACGCCATTGCCCCAGCAACCAACCACACATTCAAACAATTCCCGAAGTTACCAAAACTTGACTGCTTTGGTCCATATTAAGTAATACTCACTTTTACTTCGGAGCAGCAATAGAAATAAGAACAGGGAAATGAATAAAAGGGGCGAATTATCTTTGGAGGACCTCCTGCTGGCCCCACGATTCTCTGTGTACAGAGGGACAATGGAAAGAAGCTAAAATGATGCAAATTTTCCATCTTGTCCTCAGGAGGCCAATATAAACGAACGTTGTTGGACAACAGGGAGCAATGAGTTACTGCTTTAATTTTTTGTTGGCACCTTGCGATAAATAAGGGGGGTTTTGGGTTGCAGTTTGGGCACTCGGCCACCAAAAGGTTTGCCATCACTGCCCTAGGGTAACAAGCATGTCACTGAGGACAGTCTACTCTCAGTAAATCTGATAGCAGATGGCATTTAAAGAATTGCCTTTAAAAGGGAAGTTAATTTTTGTACAAGTTTTGCTGACGTTTGCCATACCCCTGCTCTATACACTATGACCTCTAGGAAAGGAATGATAGGTATTTATTATATTGTCAGATAGGGAATACCATTCCATGTCATTTTATCATTTCTTATTTTTGTTATGTAATAAACCATAATTACCTTATGGTATTCTGTTTATAACCTATATAAAACATATATGTTCAATCTCCACTCTCTCGAATCTTCTGAAGATGGGACCATAAACTAATAAACAATGTTTTATTGTCAGCATCTACATCTGTGGATGGAAGCCATATTAACCAGCGGGACTCCTATAGTCATGGGTTTTATTTCTGGATTAAAGCTATAGTACTGTGATATTGGGTGGTACTGGAGTATTAGGCCTAGTGTGGACATCATAGAGGTGAGATCATTCTACGCCTGGACTGTTGCCGAATCAATGGCCATTAGGAATAAGTAGACCATGTGGAAATGCTTCCATTGTATTTTATTGATCAGAAAACAAGTGAATGAAAATAGAAAATTTCTCATTATATGATGTACTAAAATTATAGCAGCATCAATTGCTGACCCCTTCCTCCTTTCCCGAGCGGCAACGTGTGCCCGCAGTGTTACGGTACAGCGGGCACATGTTCGTGTGAATTTAGCCTCACTTGGAAGTCTCATAATCTTGCGGGTGCACCGGGATTAGAATGAAGAGGAGCGCAGGCGAGTTTGTCTGGTTTGTTTTTTGTTTAACAGGACGGTTGTTATCCTTACAGGGACAATCACAGCTCCCTACATTATGCTGTGGCCATGAATGCAACTCTGACACAAACACTTAAATGGGAGCGTCACAGTCCCTATGACATAGAGCAGGGAACAAAACCTATACTATGATTGCAAATCAATTGACACATAATCTACCAAGTAAAACTCGAAAGATCGTGTGATCTCTAATGTTCTTACTCTCAGCAAATCTCACATGCCCCTGGGGGGGAAAAGGGAGGGTGGCGCGTATTTTGCGAATAGGCTATAAATTATACATTTTTGGCTTACCACATCGCTATGTAAAAATAGCAAATATTCTAAAGACATATTACAAAGATATGAGGCTCCCAATGGGCCAAGGTCAATAAGATACGGTGCGTCCCTTTAATTCATCCTCCCCTGTCATATCTTGTACATGTTATCTTCTGTACACGCTACATAAATAAAATCAAAGCTGTGGCATCTTGTAAACCTCAGGCAGAACAGTGCCGATAAATGACAAGCTCAAAAAGACCCTTTAAGATGCAGAACCCTTGGGCTAGCCTTTCAAAGCACAGAGATGATGATGTCTGAATGAAAAATATGATTCATCCTTCCCTCTGTTCATG
>CM033649.1:76786365-77027204 GCA_019512145.1 Engystomops pustulosus
CCCGACTTTCCATGGTTATAAACTACAAACATACTGCATCATCCTTCCCTTGTTCATGTATTACTCGTGCACCCGACTGCTCTCCTTTATCCACTCTGATATACACTTTAAACAAAACAACAAACATTAATAAATTAAGTTTTCTATGCTTTATTGCCAAACTCACCTGCTTCATTCAAGTTCTCTGACTGTGTAACCCTTGTCTCACATATAACGCCTTATGACGTCTATTTATGCGCAGTGACGTTCACCCCGTGCATGCCCAATTCTGGCCTTCCTTGTCCCTGCTATTGACCAGGTCTCACTGCTCTCTAGGATTTCATGCTGCTCTATGGACAACCCACTTTTCTTCGATTGACCGAGACTGACGAGTCTTCCCCTCATCCTCTCCTTGTCAACATCCTTTGGGCACTAACCCTTTTGGTCAAGTGTGTCCTGTTACATTTGAAGGTCTCTTTTCACTTCCTTTTTCTTCCTTTCACGTAGTGATACCCTGTGAAGGTAGTCTCTCCGCTAGTCTACAATAACTATCGTCTTCCTTCTGAAAAGGTTTTACCTAGCTTCCCCGTCGTTACTTCAAATATTAAAAGGAACTACACCTCCGTTCCCAATCTGTACAAACTTGATTGGGGCAGGACCTGCGCTAACAGTCATGAAGTCCAGGACGGCATGCTGTGATCATTTCCAAGATCTAACCCTTACATGCATCGTTCTGATGTCAAATGGCATAACCGGGGGGTAAAAACTTATGTTGCACACCTGTAACAGCTGTGGGTAACCAAGGACCTTATCTGATGGCACATCACCCTTGTCACACCACATGGTTTTGCTTGAGAGTGACGAGAGGGTCTTCTTAATCGGCTTTACTGGGGACTGCTTTCTTCTTTGGCGACTCTTTCTTTCAGGGAACTTTCATTACTAATGCTTACCCGGCGGGCCTTTTCCTCCCCCTCTCCTCACCTGGCACTCGAAGATAGGGACACTCCCCTTCCTCTGACAGGTGGGCGTCGGGGGATGAGGAGAGAGGGGAGAGAAGAGGAGAACGGAAGAAGCAGGGAGCAGGGGAGAGAGACGAAGAAGAAGGGCCGTTATTAGGGGATGGAATGTCGCAACTCTTGGTGACACAAACCCCTATTTTCTTTTAGATTAACAAGAAATAACGGCTCCTTTACCTTGTTTTATCAGCTTACGTTAATAATGGTCTTTTCCTTTTAGGGAAACAGTCAACAAGGCTGTATTTGTGAAAATAAGGTTCCCTTTAACTTTTCTGTGGCCATTAATAATGATGGCCAAATCTATGACCAAATAATGATTGGAATGGAAATAATGGCACTGAACAATTAATACCAACAATTGCTGCTTGCTAGGGACAGAAGATATACCTATTTAGATGGACTTGGGATTGGCTAGGACTAGAAATATAAAACAGCGGCAGCTCTGTCAACATTAAAGTGCATGGAGTTGCAGTACCACACACAACCTGTTGAGAGGTGCAGTGCTGTTTTTGGTAGAAAGCAGCCATGTTTTTATAATCCTAGACATTGCCTTTCAGCTCCAAATACACACGGGATAACCGTTAGCCCTCAGCAATCTCTCTACAACTCATGAGGGTTTGGGGGATACATTCAGGGCACATTTACTTACCCGGTCCTGTTGCGATCCAGCAGCACGTTCTCCGGCGAGGATTCGGGTCTTCCGGCGATTCACTAAGGTCGTGCGCCCGATGTCCACCAGGTGTCGCTGCTGCGCTGAGTGAGGTCTGCCGGAGTTCACCATCCTATTCCTGGTGCATGTAAGTGCGTGTCAGGCGACACATTTTTTTAAAGAAAAAAATACCGCAGATTTTCCCTTAGTAAATGAGCCCTTAGTAAATGAGCCCCAATGGCTGTAATACGGATTTACTAAGAACTGATAGAAGAAACTGCTGAAATAAAAAACTGAATAATGTCCAATTCTGACAGGTAATGGGGGCTGATTTGAAGTTTCAGGTTTCTTCTTGCAGGATGAACAGCGGGGAAGAGGCACCTGCTGCAGCCAGTTGTCTTACTACCCACCACAGGACTATGAGAAGGAAACTGATTGAGCTTATGCTACATATATAGAGCAGTTTATATTTAATATTAATGTTATGATATATTTAGATTCATAACTTATATATACACAATGCTCAGCAGCAGTAAAAAAAAAAAAAAACCTGTGGTGGCTCCTAGAAATTGCTTTTAGGAACAAGAATTACTGGAAAAGGCTGACGTTGTAATTTATGGCGGCTCATACCAATAACAGCCTCCACAATTATGAGGTTGATGCTATTTACTGCATTCTTCCAAGGGATCACAGCCATGAACTCTGTATGTGTATTTCTTTTATTTATACATAAATGTATACAGAGAAACATTTAACATAAATATAATATGGCTCCTCTCTGTAACCACTCCATAGATGGTAGATGGTAGCACTAGTTATCTTAGGCCCCTTTCGCACAAAACTTTTTGCGTTCAGTTTTCTCGTACATGTATTTGCGGATAACTTAGGTCTAAATTTTGTGTAATGGATTCACTTATGGATGTCAATAAGTAATGGATACTTATTGATGTTATTTTCCTAGTGCTGTTTTTGCCTGGCTGTAATCTCAGGTTCTAGCAATTTTTGTGTTGTGTTGGGTTAACATCTTCACTAGCATTTCTTTTTTGTGTTCTATGTAGACAATAAAAAAAATTCATATCCTTGACTGTAATGAAGTCCATTATTTTATCAAAATATGGTATTTAAAAAAAATACTCTAATGGAGCTTCTAACATAAATGTGAAGCCATAACAGTATGTTTATTATTAAAAGTTATATAAAAAAGTCAATATTGACCATTTTCTGCAATGAAATAGAGAGCAGATACAAGACACTGGTATCAGAATCGTTCACGTGGATTAGCAGCTCTCATGTCTGCCTGCCATGGCACAGGGTTGGTAAAGTTATCGCTGCAGCTTTATATCCCTAAGTGCCAGCAGCTTGTCCTCACATCACCCCAGATCCATGACTGAGCTAATTCCATTTTCCCCCTGAATTTGCTTATAATAACACTACAATGACACAATGTTATCTACATCAGACATAAATGACAGCTTACAAAGTTACTCAATGTCACCTCCTGCACAGGAGAAGTTTAGTCATAGGGTTACATAGGACTGGTCACAGGGGGGTCCTGGAGCACTGACCTGACATGGTGAGATTAGGAAGTGCTGCAGCCTCCTCTGGTTGATAATGCAGTGTTGAAGCAGAGGACTTCCTTGTTTGGCTGTCTGTCTGTCCCTCCTCTTTACCTTCCATGTCTGCGCTGACTGTCAGTGACAGCAGCAACAAACCAAACCCCTCCAGCTCCAGGCTTGGGTTACACCCAGAGAACACTCCCCTCTGGCTAAGGAGGGACTGCATTTCTGCTTGTGGTTTCCCTTCCCTGCTCAGTGGAGAAGGCAAAATTTTGGAAGTTTTAACCCCTTGTGCATAAGCAGACAGCTTGGTGACCCTTCTACACATCACACGGCACTGAAGTTCATCTGTCTGGCTGCTTGCGTCAATGGTTATCTAGGGAATGACTGGAAAGATTAGCTGGCCTAGAATCACTTTCTCTCACCTTGAAAGCTACCACGGTAATGTTGTAGCTGGGAAAAAATTATTTTACCCCCTTACCCAGCCTTTCCAGATTCCTGAATGGCAAACTTACCAAATGATGTAGTGATGTGGGAACAAGGTGGAATGTATCACAGTATAAGTAATCACTGATGCCATTCAGGAGCCCAGGAAAGCTGGGTGTAATGCACATAGTTAACAGCTAACAAACATCTTCATGTGATTCTATGGGCTCATACACATGGCCACTGTGTGTGACCTGACTTCCTGAGCTGCAAAAATGACCAGGCCCTATTTTGTTATTGTTTGTCTGTTTCTTGATCCACATTTTCAAAGATCTATAATTTTATTTTTTCTTCACCAATTACAGAGTGATATGAAGGCTTGTTTACATTGTAAAAAATGGTGCTTCCCAATGTCAGCATTTAATACAGCATGGCATGTACTGGGAAGCTAAAAAAATTCCAAATGTGTTGAAATTGACAATAAAAAAAACATTTGTGCCATTTTCTTGTGTTTTTTTTTTTACAGCTTTCACAGTGTGCTTCAAATAGGGTTTTAATAGATTTTTAAAAAGTTTAAATCTAGTGTACCAAAAAAATTCTTCATCTTGCCAATTGATTTTTCATACTACGGTGTACGGATCTGGGTTAGGCATCATTTTTTTCAATTGCGACTATTTTGGAGACAAAGGTAAGGGGGGGAGGGGAGTCGCACTTTAAAGAGGACCTGTCACCTGTAAAAACTGCACTGGGACCTGCTCCTAGTGCTACAGCAAACGACGCAGTGTTAGGGTGATATCACACATGGCGTTTTTGGTCTGTTTTTAAACATCCGTTTACAGTCCGTTTTTGGCTGTTTACCATGCATTTGGCTACTTACAACCTGTTTATCTATTAGGATAATTGGGAAAAACAGACCAAAAACGCCATGTGTGACATCACCCTTACACTGCTAGCGTGATCGGAAACGTCCGATAACGCTAGCAAACACTGCTGCGCTGTACAATAGAAAACGCCGAATTGTGCTGTAAACAGCTCCTAGTGCAGTTTTTACATGTGACAGGTTCTCTTTAAGGTTTTCATATTTTTTAAACTTTTGTTTGTTTTACATGGAAAATAAACCCTCGCACAGCTCTGTACACAAAAAAAAAAAAAGTTACAGATTTTTGAAGGTGAGCGAAAAAAGGCTGTGTCCTTTACATTGTGTTAACATTTCTGTTTACAAAATGCAATGTAAACACCACGTGTGAACGCACCCTAAAACATTTTTGTGGATAATGACAAATACATATGGATTCACTAAATTTTTACATGGATTTTGCTGCAGGAATTTCCCTCTCCCGTGCTGCAGATCTCCCATCTCTTGCGGAAACATTCCGCTACCGTAACATAGTAACTGCATCACAATTCCAATACAGAAGCAATTAAGTGAATTATATTTGTAAATTTTATAGTAACATTGATAGTTACTGTAATCCAAATGAAATTGACAGCATCTAAATCTGTAAAAAACATATACTAGCAATGCAGATTGTGTGCAGGAACCCAGAAGCTTTGGGCCTTTGCTGACAACGATCAGTGAAACTATTGCGGCTAAATATCAGGGATTGAGACCTGTGCGTCCACGTCCACTGCATTGAACTAAACTTGCAGCTATGAGGCCTATTGACCACAAGCGAGTTTGATGCGTCCAACCCTCATCGTGTTCTTGTGGAATGTCCGTCCCAAACGCACAGCAACTGGAACTGAACTGACAGGTTGAGTTTGGTTCTGGCCGCTGAGCCTTCGGGCCAGATGTTCCAGCAAGCACACAATGGGGGACATTTACATAAAGTGTCGGTGTCTGCATTGGCTTTGTTACCGACCTGCTCTCGGTAAGAAGATACACATTTTATATTGTGGAGCTGTGCAGATAAATTTCTGGCGCCGAGACCATTTTCTGTCCCTGGGACCAAAATCTGTCCCGAGCACCAGAAATGTGTCCAACAGTCGGAGAACAGGCAACAGTGCAATAGCATTGTATTGTGTCCCTGCTAGACCAAATTTCTTTTGGTCTACTTTACGTCAGTTTACAGCGTTCAAAAATGGCTATGACACATATTAATTGTGTCTGAGTTTCCACTCCGCCAAAGCCACGCCCCTTTTCAGAGAAGAGTCGGAGCAGGCGGAAAAAGTCATTTTTTCTGTCCCCGACAGCTAATAAATAGGTAGGAGAGCAGAAGATGCGGTGAAAGCGCCACAAAACTGGCGGAAACACCATAGTAAATGTCCCCCAATGTATCCCATCAAACTTGATCATGGGACTTACTCAGGGGTGTAATAAAATGTTACCCACATATATTTACCTCCACAGGGCCATATCATGTATGGGCACCTTAATGTGTTAAAGGCCACCTACAATCTTGTCTCCTTGACCTCCTTAACAATTGTTTATGGTAGAAGAAGACTAGATGTAGCACCTGATGCAGTAATACTATGTATCTTTGGCTGCACGGCCCTCCTGACATCTAGGGCCCCATAGTGGCTGCTATAGTGATAACTATACCGATCTCTCCCCTAGTGTTACTTATGGTATCTGGTTAGTGTTTTTTCATGAATATGACAGACCCCCAAGTGAGCCAAGCCTGGGTCTCCCCGCTTCTACGTGTACCCAGTTCAGGAGGCCATGAGACCCTCTTCATTCACAGGTCATATTGTACCAGGGGGCAACACAAGAAGTGAAGCCCCAGGGAAAATGAACCTCCAGGTTTCTCTATGGATGAAGTGGGTCCAATGAACTCCTGGAACTTTTTGTTAGACAGAGGGCCTGAAATTGGAAGCAGGAACAGAGAAGTAGATTCTTATAGTAAACAAACCTTTTAAAATATATAACTGAAATATTTAAAATATTTACATAACACATTTACATTCTAGATTAACCTACTTGTTTTTAGAAAAATATCTAATCCATTATCTACTCACTTCTGCTGCATAGGATTTGATAGTGGAAAAGTTGTACAGTATATCCTCCCACATTCTGTAATGTGTGCCCTTATCTCCCTGCAGACAAGGGCATAACTAGGAAAGGCAGGACCCCATAGCAGACTTCTGAATGAGGCCCCCTGGGAAAATATACATATTTCTATACTCACACAATTATACACTTACACAGATCTGTCCCAGTAGCTGCTGACCACATGGGGGAAGTACACGGCAGGATAAGAGTTACCTAGTCCTGTTTTTCTGTTGTCCCCTCCCACTCCCCCAACATTTCTTATCTGAGCTGTAGATTCATGTTGTGTGCTGTGGAACATGTGCACTGTATATACATATTATACTTTACAATGTGCAGCATAATATGTATATAATG
The DNA here is from genome assembly GCA_019512145.1 of Engystomops pustulosus. Lineage (NCBI taxonomy): Eukaryota > Metazoa > Chordata > Amphibia > Anura > Leptodactylidae > Engystomops > Engystomops pustulosus. Next base: position 76,793,338 of record CM033649.1, read on the forward strand.
GTGCACATCCTTTCTTTTGTGTCTCAGGTCGGATGCCGGGGCCCCCTGACACATCGGGCCCCGTAGCAGCTGGGATGTCAACAGTTTAGCCCAGGATGAGGTACGGCGCAGCCTCACGACCACTAAGATAGATAAATCACCGGGGCCAGATGGCATACACCCCCGGGTTCTGCATGAACTATGTACCGTGATAGACAGACCGTTATTTTTAATAATTGGAGATTCACTGAGGACTGCTTATGTTCCACAGGACTGGCGCATAGCAAATGTGGTACCAATATACAAAAAAGGATCAAAAAGTGATCCTGAAAACTATAGACCTGTGAGTCTAACTTCTGTGGTGGGGAAAATATTTGAGGGGTTTGTTAGAGATGCTATCCTGGAGTATCTCACTGTGCACAACCTTATAACCCAGCGTCAGCATGGGTTTATGAGAGATCGGTCCTGTCAGACTAATCTTTCTACGAGGAGGTAAGTTCAAGACTGGATCTGGGGGATGCCCTGGATGTTGTATATCTGGACTTTTCAAAGGCATTTGACACCGTGCCACATAAAAGGTTGGTATATAAAATGAGACTGCTGGGAATAGGAGAAAATCTGTGTATTTGGGTAAGTAATTGGTTTAGTGATAGAAAACAGAGGGTCGTCATTAATGGCACATTCTCAGATTGGGTTGATGTTACCAGTGGAGTGCCACAGGGGTCAGTATGGGGCCCACTTCTTTTAATACTTTTATAATGACCTGTAGTCAAGTTGAAATTTGCAGTGATACTAAGCTGTGTAAAGTAATAAATACTGAGGTCGATAGTTTGCATTACAGAGGGATTTGTGGAAGCTTGAGCGATGGGCAGAGAAATGGTATTGGAGGTTAATGAGATAAATGTTACGTTATGCACTTGGCCATGGAAACAAAAATAGTATAATTATGTTCTAAACAGTCAATTACTTAGTAAAACTGGAGCTGAAAAAGGGACTTGGGGGTATTGGTGGAGGTAAACTTATTTTAGTGACCGAGCCAGGCGGCTGCTGCTAAGCAAATAAAATTATGGAATGTATCAAGAAAGGAATAGATTTCTGATAAAGACATAGTTTTGCCTTATACAAATCCCTGGTCAGACCACACATGGAATATTGTGTACAGTTTGTGGGTACGAGAGTATAAGGACAGTAGAGCTGGAACAGTGGCAGAGGAGAGCAACCAAGATTATTAGGGGAATGGGGGGACTAGAATACAATGACAGATTACAAAATTTGGGATTATTCAGTTTAGAAGAAAGACGACGAGGGGGACCTCATTACAATGTACAATACCTGACGGCAGTACAAGGATCTCTCCAAAGATCTTTTTAACCTAGGCCTGTGGACAGATAAGAGGCATCCTCTGCGCCTAGGGAGAGGGATCTACCCTCACCTAGACAGAGGGCTCCTCTACCTAGAGGAGAGGGTTCTACATCCACCATCGACAGGGGAATCCTCTACACCTAGAGGAGAGCAGCGTTTACCATCACCATAGACAGGGGGCATTCTCTACACCTAGAAGAGAGGAGCTTCTACCATCACCATAGACAGGGGGCATCTCTACACCTAGAAGAGAGACAATTCTACCATCACCATAGACGGGGGCATCCTCACCACTAGAGGAGAGGCTATTCTACCATACCATAGACAGGGGGCATCTCTACACCTAGAAGAGAGACAATTCTACCATCACCATAGACAGGGGCATCCTCTACACCTGAGAGAGGTGATCTACCATCACCATAGACAGGGGGCATCCCCACACCTAGAGGAGAGGCGGTTTACCCATCACCATAGACAGGGGGCATTCTCTACACCTAGAGGAGAGGTGGTTCTACCATCACCATAGACAGGGGGCATCCTCTACACCTAGAAGAGAGACAATTCTACCATCACCATAGACAGGGGGCATCCTCTACACCTAGAGGAGAGGCTATTCTACCATCACCATAGACAGGGGGCATTTCTACACCTAGAGGAGGGCTATTTACCAATCACCATAGACAGGGGGCATTCTCTACACCTAGAGGAGAGGTGGTCTACCATCACCATAGACAGGGGGCATCCTCTACACCTAGAGGAGAGGTGGTCCTACCATCACCATAGACTGGGGGCATCCTCTACACCTAGAGAAGAGGCGATTCTACCATCACCATAGACAGAGGGCATCCTCTACACCTAGAGGAGAGGCGATTCTACCATCACCATAGACAGGGGGCATCCTCTACACCTAGAGGAGAGGAGGTTCTACCATCACCATAGACAGGGGGATAATCTACACCTAGAGGAGAGGAGGTCTACATCACTATAGACAGGGGGCATCCTCTACACCTAGAGAGGAGGTTCTACCATCACCATAGACAGAGGGCATCCTCTACACTAGAGGAGAGGAGGTTCTACCATCGCAGACAGGGGATCCTCTAAACTAGAGGGAGGTGGTTCTACCTTCACCATACACAGAGGGCATCCTCTACAACTAGAGGAGAGGAGGTTCTACCATCACCATAGACAGGAGGCATCCTCTACACCTAGAGGAGAGGAGGTTCTACCATCACCATAGACAGGAGGCTCCTCTACACCTAGAGGAGAGGCAGTTCTACCATCACCATAGACAGGGGGCATCCTCTCACACGAGGAGAGGCGTTCTACCATCACCATGACAGGAGGCCCCTCTACACCTAGAGGAGAGGCAGTACTACCATCACCATAGACAGGGGGCATCCTCTGCCCTAGAGGAGAGGAGGTTCACCATCACCATGACAGGGGGCATCCTCTGCGCCTAGAGAGAGGCGATTCTACCATCACCATAGACAAAGGTTCTTTACTGTAAGAGCAGTGAGACTATGGAACTCTCTGCCACAGGAGGTTGTTATGGCCGATCTATGTACATGTTCAAGAGAGGCCTGGATACCTTTCGGAGGGGGAAAATATCACGGGTTATGGGGATAAAACATTTGTTTAATTCTTAAAGATTGGACTTGAGGACTTGCGTCTTTTTCCGGCCTTATATACTATGATATGGCTGATGTGTGTGCGTGCGTGTACTTCAGGTGCAGGTTCCTTTAGTAACCACTTAAAACTTTTGCTAGGTTTCCAAAAGCTAAAACTTCACTTGTTCCAATTCTGGACATTTCTGGCAGCAGGTAAGTGGCACCCCAAAATATCTCCTTCTGTATCCCCTCATGATGCCAGCCATGCCCCTGGCATCACAACCTGTCGCTGCGGCACTAGCCACACGTGTGCAGGCGACAGACTGCAAGAAACTAGGTTTCTTAATAAAAAAAGCACAGCAGTTGCATAACATCCGGTACCGCCACCCCCTCCTGTTATAGCTCTGTTACTCAAATGCTCGGTACCGGGGGATCATCGCTCAGGTCCGGGTGGACAGTCATCGTCGTATTAGAGGTCAAAGCGCTTCAATCTCTGCTGAAACAAAGTGAAACTAGAAGGAGACGTCACATAGGAGTGTAATACACAGCGCGGCCGGCAGGGGTGCCTAGGAGGGAGCGGCTGGTATGTGAGGAATCTGCAATGCTGGTGGCGGAGGAGGCGTGTGTGTGTGTTTATGTGCACTGCTGAGGTTCCTGCTTTACATGAGCATACAAGAAAATTACCATCACTTAATGTCCATGGAAACTTTATGTGCTGTGAAATTCCATTGCAGTAAGTAAGAATTCTTGCATTACCTCCACCTTCCAAAAGCCACAACCATTATTTTTCATTTTTCCATGTACACGATGTATGAGGGCTAATTATCTGTAGGATAAATTATACTTCCTAGTGAAAATATTTACAGTAATATTCCATGCACTGTAATGGGACGCTGGAAAAAATCCAAAACGCGTGGAATTGACATAAAAACTCAGTTGTGTGCCATTTTTTTGCTGGCTTGTATTTAGTTGGACTTTAGACCTAGTTTTAGTTAGGTCTAAAATGTGCAGCAGAATTTTTGGCGCACTACTTTATTTTTTTTGTTGACCAGGTACCTTTCCAGCAAAAACACTACCATTTTCCGAAGTTGCCGCCCCTCTAATCGGACAAGTTGTAAAGTGTCAAAGAAGGTCTAAAAACCTTGACACATGAGGCGCAAGGCATTTTAAGTTTTTTGGCGCAAAATCCGTTAAAAGTTCGAGTGGGTTAATAAATCCCCCCCCATCTTTTTATTTTTAGGTGAATATGATTGCAGAGATGCCACATTTTATGTCTTACTGTTATGTTTTAATACCTTTAACCCCTTAAGGACAGAAGGGTTTTCAGTCATTTCTCGCTCTCTACCTTCAAAAATCCATAACTCCTTAACTCCAAAAAAATAACTCCATAAGGAAAAAAAAACCGCATTTATGTCACCTGTCTTGTAGGCTCATCTTTTGGGCTCGGTTTTATTCTTTGGTTTGGTACGATCACGGTGATACCAAATTTATAAAGGTTTTATTGTATATATTTTCAAAAAATAAACAAATGTGTACGAAAAAGGTTTTTTTTTTTTTTCATCATCTTCTGAGGCTAATAGCTAATAGGCTAATTTTTCAGACTTTGGTGTACGGAGCTGTGTGAGGTGTCATTTTTTGCAAAATGAGTTGACGTTTTGATTGCTACAATTGTACTGTGCACCATATTGATCACTTTGTATTACATTTTGTGACATAAAATGATGTAAAAGTAGCAGTTTGGACATCTGGGCGCTGTTTTCTGTTATGGGGTTCACTGCCGGCAATAACCGTTTTTATATTTTGATAGATCAGGCATTTTGAGTTGCTGCGATACCTTACATGTTTGTGATTTTTGCTATTTATAACGTTATATATCAGTTCTATAAAAAAGGGGGCGATTTGAATTTGTAGGGTTTTTTTACATTTATTATTTTTGAACCTTTTTTCCGCTTGTGATATGTAGCAAACTCCACCTCTGTATGAAGAAGGCTGAGCCTGTGAGCCTCTTCATATAGCCCCTGCACCTCTGTGCTGTACATGTATGATGCGGCGCGTGAATGGGTTAAAAAATGTGAAACAACCTTTTCATATCACCATATTCTGTTACCCATAACTTTATCATTCTTCAGTGTATGGAGTTGTGTAAGGTGTCATTTTTTTTGCAGGACATCTCTACAACTGTATGAGCTTTTGATGACTTCTTATCCAAGTATTTATGTATGTAAAATGGCAAAAAAATTGACAATCCGGACATTGATATCGGGGGCCTGGCACAGACTTACACTGGGGCCCATCAGCTGCAAGTTACAGTATTGCGTTTTAGAGAAAGGGGGTGGTACTAAGTTTTACCTTTTTTTATAAATTTTTTTTTACCATGTTTACGTTTTATTTTAATTTTTTAGGCCTGCCAGGGTGTTTGAACCCTAGAGGTCTGATTGCTTCTACAATATACTGCAATACAACTGTATGTCAGTATATAGTGACTATCCTCTTCGTCTATTACAGCTTGACCTCTCCAGGCTGTGATGGATTAAGTCGAATGAGTCTTGTTGAAATCATAAGGGGGGCACCGATCACCAGGAATATGGCAGCGCCCTGGCACCACCAGAGTTTAGATGCCCCAACTGGGTTCAACTGTGGCTCCTAACGTAGCAACGCTTCCTGTGGACCAGCTACCTCCTACAAGCTTTCCAGCGTGCTGAACCTGCTGCTGTTGATGTTAGGCCATTCCTGCTGTTCGAGTTCAAATAAAGGACCGTGAGTTAATTTTCACAATGTACCTCCGTGTGATGCCTGGATTAGGCTGCTTCACCATTACAGGCTCCCCAACCTCCATCACCCAGGGATCCTATATACCCCTCAGGGGTTGCCCCAGGGAGATACCTCTTTCATCAGCCTCTCCCTTCATTATTCTTGCATACACCACCTGCTGGAGACCTGCCAGGCTGTATGCCCATCCTCAGGTCCCAATACCAAGCATCGTGACCATAGTGTGCCCAAGGCCGCATAAGCCAGCCACTCCGGTATTCTTGGCCCCGGCTGTCCACACCCACCGACTAGGCTAGGCCCCGGTGGGGGATGTTGCAACGGCATATGATAAATGTCCCCCCAGTAAATCTAAAAGAGGAAGCACTATGGAGAGAAGGAATCAAGTAAATTGTTAGAAGTGTGAACTTAGCACTAAAATTTGGCAATGACATCATTAGGCCAGTATATCGGATCAATGAAGGGGGAAGGATGAGAGAAGGTAGTGTAACAGGGAGCTCAGTTATTCCTGTGGAGCCGTAGCTCTGAGCTGCTCTGCTAATTCCCTCCAAAGCTCTTTAGCCCAATTTTCATATCTTCGTCTCTCATGATTTATATGCTGATGTTTGCATTTATTTTTCAGTAGACACGGTTCTTCTATAATATAATTTTTTGAAAAAAAGGTGAAAAAACATCTGCAAAAATTTTATATGTGAAATCTAAACTATACATTTTTATAAAATAAAAAATTCCAATGAGTAATAGTGCTGCACTAGACCTTTGGTAGCAAGATTATCATTTTTACAATAGGTAATTTGATTTTGGCCTGTCCTGTGCTATATGTTATTTAGCCACTAGATGGCACACATACCCTGTAAATTATTTAACCAACCTCCTATGACCTATGACTATTGGAATACTTCTAATCGCTGGATGATAATCCTGTTTTATTCAAAATGAAATTGTACAATTTGGGCAAATTCCATTAACAAGCCAGCCACACATCTGCTTAATTATAGCCATTCTATCATATTGCATAACAACAGGTGCTGTTCTGTATTAACATAGATAATTGCTTTAATAATTATGTTAATGAGACTTATTATAAATGTGATAGTCTATGAAAGCCCCAAGTGAAAAGAAATAATTAGCTCTGTGTCTCCAGTCTGTACATCGAACTCAGGAGACAGTGTCTGGAAACTAAATACGATGTTTGGGTGGTGGTACATACACATAATGGTACAGTACATGGAGTAGGATATTGACCAAAATAATAGCAAACATATGGGGGACATTGAGGAGTAATTCAATTATATTATTCTTTTGGATTGAAATCAGAGATGGCTGAAGAATGAATGGATGATGGGGCGTTAGAATAGAATACATGTGTGGCTTAGTTTTATTGCAGGGAATTATCAGAATTATCAGAAGGTGTGAATATCAGAAGGCTGGTTACATGTCCGGGGTTTCTTTAAATAATGATTTGTCTATGGTGTGTAGCAATTTCTAGTCAGAAAATGGCTTATGTCTAAATTTATGTTGTATTTGTTTGTTTTACAAAAAGTAAGTAATAAAGTTTTTTACAAAGTTTGGTTTATTTAAAGTAAGGTAGTAAATAAAGGCCGTGCCCAATATATTCCCCACTCAAGTGCTGTCACTGTAGTTTATTTTAAGAAAAGATATCTGGTGGTGTAATATGCCTTTTGCAGAAACTTCATAAATACATGTGCAAGCACTTTACACGTTCTTCGCCCAATGTCTATAAATGTTTCCAAACGATCCCTGGGGGTCCAATAACTGGGATGCCAAATAATTGAGGGATCAAAATAGAATTTATAGTGTATTGGTCCTTGGATACAGCTGCGTTCTAAGCCATCATGGAAATCCCATAGAATTATATATAATATAATATATGGTAAGATTTATCAGAAGTGCCTGAGAACAGAAGTGTTTAAGTTGCTCATGGCAACCAATCAGAGCTCGGCTTTCATTTCTCCACAGCTGGTTTTAAAATTAAAGCAGAGCTCTGATTGGTTTCCATGGGCAACTAGAAATGTTTTACCTTAGACACCTCTAATAAATCTTCCCCAGGACCTATTTTGCATTTAAAAAATGTGAAACATGCGGTGCTTCTTACTGATCACATGAGTTTGCATCAATGAAGCCTTAGTGGTGCACTTGCATTATGTTTTAGTATTAAGGTTAGGGATAAGTGGACCTGATGAAGTTTAAAATTCACTTCAACCTTAAAATTATGTTGGGGTTTGGGTACCAAACCCAAATCCCCACCAGTAGCACTTAGTAGCGATTAGTGCTGGCAAAGATGCCAGCGAAGTGGGCAGCACCATTTTGCCAAGGATTGTCGCTCCTCGATGACATCATAGGGAATGATGTTCTTTGGCAAAATGGTGTCATGCTCGTGCCGCCCACATTTAAAGGGTTAACACCCGTGATCTGTATTAGTAGGGGAGGGGGTTATTTAATGGTAGGGTTTGAGTTGAACCACAAGTTCTGAACCTGCATTGTTTGGCATGGACCCAAACCAGCAATTGCAAGTTCAGGTCCAATGAAATGAATTAACAGAACTATAGGATTCTATGATGTATTTACTGTAGTTGTAGACTATCAGGGCCAGAACACAGTAAGGTCACTATACGATCAGTACTCCTCTAAAATGGGTCAGTCACACAGTACCAGTATTTTTGCAGCATTTTGTGTATTTTTTGCAAATACATTGCAACTTATCAATGGCGGATCCACATTATGGATGGACAACCAGGGCCCCAGGCTCCCAAGGAAGAGATATAAATATTGCGGCCAGTAAGTGGCAGCAGCCTACAGTCTGCTTCTCTGATGCGGGTAGTGTAGATTTGTACCATGTTAGGCTACATTCACACTGCCGTATGGGGGCCATATATATGGCTGATGTATATGCGGCCGATATACATCCCCCATAGACGGCAATGGGCACACGTGCGGCACCGTACCGCTCCGTACCCCAGAAAAAGATAGGACATCTTTCTAGTGCAAACTGCGTGCACAAGTATTTAAGAAGTGTCTGCACCACGTTTGTGTCTGCACACGTGACCCTTTTGTGGCACAGCTGCATTAGTCATCACGTAACACAAATCAGGGGGCGTTCTGGTGCTCGGTCGGACCATGCACCAGATTTAACATGCAATGTCCAACAGAATTCTGTTGCACGCCCTAATGTGCACCAGAAAAAAAAAAGTGGTGCATTCTGTTGGGGTAGTGCAGAGGGCGCAAGATTCATGCAGAGTGAGCGCCAGAAATCCTGAATCTGGCGCACCCTGCACTATACAAAGGCAAACTGCACGTAGTACAGACTGCACCGTTCTTAATAAATGTGCCCCAGTGGCCGCATTTCAAGTGTCAGTTTTCTGTCTGACTATGCAAACTGGGTGAACAGGTATTTATGAAGTGTTTGTGCCAGTATTAGGTTGTGGTTGCATTGTGCCTGCTGCCGAAAAGGGGATTTCCGTTGCTGACTTGGACCATGCGCCACATTTATTACTGCAACTAGAATTGTGTTGCATCCTCTAAGTAAAAGGTGCACCAAAAAAAAGTTGGTGCACACTTCCCGAGCAGTGCCGGGTGTTCCAGCTTATTACATCACTGATTGTGTCCCCTATTGAACCATGGAAGACAAGATGTCAAAGCAAGACAATCATTTTAGGTATAGAACATTATTATTTATAGTCCAAAACTATTAAAATAGAATGCAGATTGTGCAAAAAGCCACAGGTAAGGGTACACAGAAAAGGAGTTATCTCATTGGGTACAAACAAGTATAAGAAGTAACAAACTGTCATGTGCCTATACAGGTTCAGTGAAATACATGTAAAATGGATGACACAGGGAAAAGGAACTTTAAAAGTTCACATAAATGTCTCTCATATTTCCAGTGCTAAAAAAACTGAAGAAATGGCATAAAATAAGTCTTACCCATTGTTCAATCCACAACTGCTCATGTATCGGGGATAACACCGTCCCCAACACGTGTTTCGGCTTGAATCGCCCTCTTCTGGGGGTGGAGTCTTCCGGAGAGATGTGCAGTGAGACAGCGCAAGCCCGGAAGTCCCAGCTTAATGAAGACTGTGCGACACTTTTGATTAATCTGGCGCAATCCGCACATTAGTGAGGCAAACAGTGCATAGTACAGACTCTACTTTTCATTAATATGGGATGATGAAAATGGGATGATTTGTCTGCTATCCCTCCCTGCCATGCTGCCACAAGAAGCTCTTGCTGAGTGACCCCTCTGCAAGTCCTGAATTAATGTCATCTCTGTTTGGTAAGGTCTGCACATGTGTGGTGATGTCGTATCCAGTGTAATGAGGTGCATGTTACATCTCAGGTTTTTCAATTACCCCTATTGAACAAATCCCACTAGGCAGTAGCAAATATATCAAATTATGCCAAAGGGAGATGTATTGGATATACCGACTTAACTGCCTAGTACCCAACGGTCTCAATGAGACCTTGGAAAACACCGTCTAAACCCTCCTCCCACAACTTCAGAAGGCTCTAATAGCCTACCCCTTTAAAATATTTTTGATGTATTTCATTTAATATATTTGATGTTTTTAAAAAATATATTTAATGTATTTACACACAAAAAAGTGATTTATATTTATTATGTTTAATATATAATATTTAATATACATATTAAAAAAGTGTTTTACACTTCTTGACATCTGTTACTAATATCCTGGAATTCCAAAATATCATTAGGCACCAACCACCAACTTTCTATCAAATCCAATTCTCGTAATCTCATTCACACACATTCACATTCATGTACTTCTAATTATATAGGTATTGAGTCCAGAATTACTGTATATCATACTCTATATCTATATATATAAAAATCAGGACTGATATTTGTATTCCTGTCCATCAGTTTCCACAATACAGCAGCTATCCGTCCACTCCACTATAATAACCCCACAGCGTATGCACCGGGCTCTGTGCTTTCTGTTGCCTTTACCGAAGCCAACATATTATCGGTTTAATCGTAGCTACTGCACATGCGCACACAATTTATTTAGCGCGAGCAGCTCCCCGCTTTGGGAGATTAAATGACAGCTTAGGCCTGATCTTGAATGCCCAGGAGGTTCCTATGCACCCTCGGCATTAGGTAAGTTGCTAACAGTCCACTCGATTTTACTGTAAACTGAGTTTGTCATTTATGCTCATCACAACTTTTTGTACTACGCAGCCCAGCAGAGCCATGTAATACTGCACCACCCAGAAGAGTTGGCTCCAACCACTGGACTTCTAAATATCAAACCTATGATGTTGTTAATAAAGATGTCAGTGTATATCATCAAGCTGTGTATCTAACTGTGTCTCTGTACATTATAGAAGTGTTAAAATCGGCACTAGGAGCTGCTTACTAAAGTAAAATGTAAACGCCGGAGCGCTCTCAAAGCTGTCCGGTGTATTCATGAAGGGGCGGTCTGAGGCACTGCCTCTTCCCCGGATCGCCCCGCTCGCTCCATAGGCCGACCATGACTGCAGCGCGTCATGCGGCCGATACTGCCCCTAAACCTGCCCACAATCCTGCCCCCCTCATGAATACGTTGGTCCGCTTTGAGAGTGATCCGGCTTTTACATTGTACTCCGCAGTGTTATATAGCGTTATTGGAAACCTCTGATAATGCTATATAACACTGCGGAGGAGTACAATGTAAACGCCGGATCGATCTCAAAGCGCTCATTCTAACACTGCAGCGTTTGTTTAAACACTAGGAGCTGCTTACTTTAGTGCCTAATTTATGGGTGACAGGTCCTCTTTAAGTTCACACATTACATGTCTAGTAGGGGATCCCAGCGCTTTTCCCTAAAGAGAGATATCTAATTATCTGTCATAGAAACCTTATAGATTCACGAGAATTCACTTTCACAAGAACATGGGCCCCCAGACTCTCTTCTAACTCACACACAGGAAACCTTGCATAAACCCATTATGCTACATCAATAAGTAATTTATATGTGGTACATATTATTCTCACATCTTATTCTATAGACTACACAAGAGTGGGTTATTTTGGGGACAGGCACATGGATTACTGACCATAGATCAGCAGAAAATCATTGTTACAGAGGTTACAAAGCTCTTCAGTCTCTTTGCATACCCACCTCCCCTATGACACTTAGGCTGATGTGTGCAATAGACATTTTGTAACTCAAGATTAATTGTTTTTTCAAAACATTCATGGACTACCTGGAAACCAATTGAGATGTTTCTCGAGGCGGTTTATGCACAACATGGTCCATTAAATGTCGTATTAGCTGATCAAAATAATAGCAAACATATGACAGTGAGTAGTAATGAGTTATATTATTTCTATGGATTGAAATCTCTGTCAGCTGCACAGAGATGAATGGAGCAGAACGGACATGCGTAGGACCGATGAGGGGTCCTACAGAGGAACCCATTGGACATCTACTTTCTTGTGATCTGTGGGGGTCTCAGTGATGTGGGTGACCTGTGGATATAGCCTAGCTTGTTTGGTGGGAAAACCCCTTTAAGTGTTAGTGGAAGAGTTAATGCCGATGCAAGTACAAGCATTGCTGTGCCAAGGCCATCTACAAGCCTTGTGGAACAGTATCAGAGCATGCCCAGTGTGTTACATAACACAGTGTCATATGTCTGTATACCTTCAACAAGAGATCAGAGCATCCCTTGTTCAAGCCATCCTGTAAAAATAAAAAAATTGTCTTTAAACAGTTAATAAAGTCTTTTTAATAAAATTAATTAAATAAAAGTGAAAGTTCCCTAAACCTCAAAATTCCTTATACACATTCAAGTACAAAAGACACAAATCACAAAAAAAAGCCACATCGCTGCATCCGTAACAACCTCTACATTAAAATACTAACTTTATTGTACCCACTCGGGAACACAGTGAAAAACAAACCCAAAAAACTTGCCAAAAATGTAAATTTTTCATAAAATCCCTTTACAAAAATGTTCCAAAAGTGATCAAAAAAGTTATGTGCGCCAAAATGATACCACTGAAAATGACAACTCAACACATAAAAAAATAATCCCTAAACAACTAAAAAAAAAATATTAAGGTTACGGTATGTCTCAGAAAAGATGGCGATATGAAGATATGAAAACAACTGAGGTTTTCTCTATACTTGTTATTCTTGAGTAAAATTGGAAAAATACATGAAAAAAAAAAACTACTGTATATACTCGAGTATAAGCCGACCCAAGTATAAGCCGAGGCCCCTAATTTCACCACAAAAACCTGGGAAAACCTATTGACTCGAGTATAAGCTGAGGGTGGGAAATGCATTGGTCACAGACCCCCCCAGTATATAGCCTGCCGGACCCTGCCCCTTAGTGTATAGCTAGCACCTGTCCCCCAGTATATAGCCTGCCAGACCATATCCACCAGTATATAGCCAGCCCCCTGCCCCAGTATATAGGCAGTCCCTGCCCCAGTATATAGCCAGCAGTGGGGGAAGCCAGAAAGGTGAGTTTTTATATATTTTTTTTACTTGAGTATAGACCGAGTTTGGATTTTCAGCACATTTTTTGTGCTGAAAAACTAGGCTTATACTCGAGTATATAAAGGAGTTATCACCATAATTGCAGTGATCTATAAAATAAAGTTAATATATTATTTTTATGGTACGGTGTAGGGCCCCCAGAAAATAAAAAAAAAGGAAACCAAAATTGATTATTTTCTTTTCCTCCATACATTCAGGAGTTAATAAAATCTCATCAATAAGTTAAAGAGCCACTAAAATGAAGTATTTGTAAAGTGAATCTTGCAGAAAATAAGCCCCTCTATGTCCAAATTTCCAAAAAAATAAAGATTGTATAGCTATTAAAAAGGGACAAAGCAAATCTGCACGCCTTACCTTCAATGCCCTGGCGTGTGCCCATACAGCAATTTACCACCACATATTGTTATACGCGGGAGAGATTGGGTATCAAACTTTTTGGAGCATTTTGGTATTTTATCCACAAAGTATGTGTACATTTTTTGAAAAATACTTTCATTTAACCAAAAGCAAAATTAACATTTTAATATTGCATCCAATTTTGTTTTAACCCCTGTAAAACCATGAAAGGGGTTTTACTATTATTTAGGCCTCCCAAAGTGATTTGAAATCTGAGCAGGTCCTCGAACGCATGATTTTTCATTTTTTATGAAAATGTGAAAAATCGCAGCTAAAGTTCAAAGCCCCAAAACATCCTGCAAAAATGAGAAGATGCATAAAAAACCATGTCCACATAAAGCAGACATTCGGTAAATGTTAGTTATCAAGTTTTTTTTGCTGTTTTGACTATGGGGCAGATTTACTTACCCAGTCCATTCGCGGTCCAGCGGCGCGTTCTCTGCGGTGGATTTAGGTCCGGACGGGATTCACTAAGGCAGTTCCTCCGACGTCCACCAGGTGTCGCTGCCGCCACTTTTTTTTTTTAATGCAGCGTTTTTTCCGAATCCGTCGGGTTTTTTTTCGGCCACGCCCCCGGATTTCCGTCACTTGCACCACAATCCGATCGCATGCACCAAAATCCCGGGGCAATATAGGAAAAATCTGCGCAAAACTGAAAAATTCGGTTAATCCGTCGCAAAAAACGTGAATCGGGACCTTAGTAAATGACCTCCTATGTGTGTAAAAAGTAGAACATTTTGAATTTGGATCTATCGAGAATTATTGCAAATTTTCACCAAATATCTGTTTTCTTAAATATAGGTAAACGTTTAAAACAGCATTTTTATTGGCCTGGTATGGGGAATGATGTGACCAATTATTGCCATTCATGCATCATCTATCAAAGTCTGGGCATGTTTCCAAGACTCCCCTGATTCCTTTGCCAATAATTGATGAACTGTTCTAGAGGGTTTCTGTAGGGCCATTATGGGTAACCAGCAGTTTTGTAAAGAAGTTCATCATGACGGTAGTAGATTACGCTACCAGATAGCCAGAAGCTGTTGCACTGTCCTCCATCCAAGCGGATAAGGTAGCCAATGCCCTGTTAAACATATTCTCAAGGGTAGAATGAAGTGCCTCTGTAGGAAAATACAGGTCCAAGAGCTGGTGGCTAGTTCCTACTATCTGCAGACCAATGGCCTATGCAAGCGGTTTAATAGAACCCTCAAACAGATGCTGGAGATGTTTGTGGCAGCCCAGGGACAGGGTTGGGAATGGACAAACCTGTTATTTTCTTACAGAGAAGTACCTCAGACATGCACTGGCTTAGTTTCATATGAACTTCTATATGGCAGACAAGTACGGCGCCCTTTATCTCTCAATAAGGAATCCTGGGAGGGAGCATTGGGTACACATGAGGTTAAACTCTGACCGGTCTTGTTCATGAGAACATGGCCCAGGCTCAACCAGTCAGAAAAGATGCTATGATTGCTCGAGAAAGAGTTTATGAAGCTGGTAAAAAAGTGTGGGTGTGGAAAGAAATATGATATCTCTCACAGGGAAGGGCCGTATTCATTTTATCAGTGTCTCAGTGAGGTGGAATATGTTGTCACCATTGATCATGTCCTCAAGATACATAAAGCTCAAGAACAAAGCGCATGTTGAGCGGGATACGTCTTCCCTGCCAGTCTGCAGTGTGCCAGAAGAAGAGCAAGAGGAAGGCCTAGCAGACCTGGTAGCAGTAGTAAAGGAGGAAGGGTCCCTAAAAGATGCCCTCTTCAACAAACAGCTATTGCAGGCTCAGAAGTCCCAGCTGTGGGAGATAATTAGCCCTTTCCTAGCCACCTTCACTGGGAAATCAGGGCAAATCCAGCTCACTGTCCACCATTTGGGCATTGGAGATCATCATCCTATCTGGCAGTCAGTCTTTTGTGTCTCCTTAGAAGTGCGAGCTGACCTAAAAAGAGAAATAGATGAAATATTAGGCCTGGGTGAGATCCAGAAGTGACACAGCGCGTGTGCCTCTCCTGTAATCCTCATTTCCAAAAGGATTGGAGGATTAGACTACAGAAAAGTGAATGCCATCACCATGTTTGATGCATACGCATCCGATGCCCACATTGATGAGTTGCTGGATCAGCTCCCCAGTACCAAATAAATCATGATTACGGACTTGAGTAGGGGATACTGGCAGATAACCATGTCCAAAGAGGTCCACCTTTATCATTCCATTCGGACTATGCGAATACATAGTGGTGCCCTTTGGTATGAAGTATGCACCTGTCACTTTCCAGTGCTTGGTTAACCAGCTGCTGGAGGAGTTTGAAGGGTTTGCTATAGGTTACCTGGATGACATTGCTGTGTTCCGTCAGACCTGGGAGGATCACCTCACCCACCCACCCCTCACAGGTGCTTTAGCGAATCCATACAGCCGGTCTGACAATTAAGCCTAGGAAGGGCCAAATAGCTATCACAGAGGTACAGTATCTTGCACACAGGGTGGGTGGAGGAACCCTAAAACCCGAACGAGGGAAGGTGGACGCCATTGTCACCTGGCCCACTCCCAAAACCAAAAAGAAACTGTCCCAAATAGTTGGTTGGACTAAAGAATGTACACTCTTACTGCATGGAAAAAGGCTCTGGCAAGCTCAGCACTCTTGCAAAGCCCTGAATTCACCTGTCAATTTGTGGTACAGACAGATACCTGCACGTATGGCATAGGTGCAGTGCTCAGCCAGGTGAACCCCAAAGGGGAGGAACATCCCAACACAAACCCCACATATATAATATCACCGCATCCGCAACAACCCACAGAATAAAAGTAAATCATTATTGAACCCACACAATGAAGGTCATAAAAAAACAGGTAAAAATCATAATTTTTGGCAGTTTTTTAACAATTTAATTCCACAAAAATGCAATAAAAAATGATCAAGAATGGTATCCCCCTAATCGTATTGAGCCATAGAATAAAGATAACATGATTATTAGGCTATACGGTGAACACACAAAAAAAGGAAAAAATCTAGTACAGAATTGATGCTTTTCTACTCCTGCCCTCAAAAAAGCATCTCATCCCACAAAAAAAATGCCATAACGAATGCCATCTCCAATAACGAAAAAGCTAAAATTTTATAGCCTACAAAAGGGGCCAAAGAGGAAACTAAAATCCTGGCAGCTGTAGGTCCCTCCTTCCCTTCTGCACCTCGCTGTGCCCCCATAAAACAAGTAACGGCCACATGTGAAGGGTCTCTGTATTCGGGAGAAATTGCATAAGAAATTTTAAGATGGGTTTTCTCCTTTAATCTTTTGGAAATGTGTAAATTTTAGGGCTGATTAATCTATCTGCATGAAAACGCAATGATTTCGAATTTCGAAAATGGCAAATTTAAAAAAAAAATCATAATCTTTTCTTTTTTTTTTTTAATAAATAAATGCAAAAACTTATCAGCCAAAATTTACCACAAAAATTAAGTACAACACGTGAGGAAAAATTAAGTGATAAGTAACAGTGTTCAAAAGTTATAACCATATAAAGTGTTGCATGTCAGAGTTAGAGATGAGCGAGCACTAAAATGCTCGGGTACTCGTTATTCGAGACGAACTTTTTTTTTGAAGTCAATGGGAGACTCGAGCATTTTTCAAGGGGACCAAGGCTCTGCACAGGGAAGCTTGGCCAAACACCTGGGAACCTCAGAAAAGGATGGAAACACCAGGAAATGGACAGGAAACTGCAGGGGCAGCATGCATGGATGCCTCTGAGGCTGTAATCGCACCATGTTATGCAAAATTATGGGCAACAGCATGGCATGACAGAGTGAGATGAGGCTAGATAGCATCTAAAACATCAATAATTGACCCTGACACTAAGGGACGCCTGCAGAGGCAGCGGCAGCCATGGCAGGCTAGAGAGTGTCATGGCGACATAAACCTAAATTTCCTATGTGAACAAAAGGTTGACGGTATATTTAGTCGATAAACAAGCATGGTGGCGACATAGTGATCAAGTTCCATAACGTATCTGGTGAAACACCGAAAAATGAGCCTGACACAGCTTTTTGATAAGGGGACGAATGTGGAGGCAGCCATGGAGACGACTTCATGATTAAGAGCGACAGTATGGGGCATTTCATATTGCGCTGCTATGATTGCAACTTCAGGTCCTCCAGCATGCGGCGACAGATGGGCCGAGTTCCACTATGTATCTGGTGAAACACCTGAAAATCTGGCCTGACACAGCTCGTTTGATAAGCGGATGATGTGCTGCATATATCTCGTGCTCCAGCGTCTGGGGTATAGAGAGTTGAATGAGACATTGGTGGACGCTGTGGAGGATCATGGAGGCAAAATGGACAAGGAAACAGCAGGGGCAGCATGCATGGATGCCTCTGAGGCTGCCTAATCTTGGGATGGAGCTGGCGTTCCACTGCCAGGCGAGATTTCACCTGTCCAAGCCCCTGTCTCTCAGCTCCTCCCCACCCAAAATGGGCCAGGGGCCAGAGCATTTACTTTAAAAAAATTTAATTTTCAAAGCAGGCCGGGTCGTTTGATATTTCACCTAGGAATAATGGAATAGCATAGTGGTTCTATTTTTAATTGTTTTAAGGAATGGTTCCATGATAACGAGCGACAGTATGGGGCATCCATAATTGCGCTGTATGATTGCAACTTAGGTCTCCAGCATGGCGCGACAGATGGGCCGAGTTACCACTATGTATCTTGTGAAACACCTGAAATTCTGCGACACAGCTCGTCTAGAACCTTTTGTATAAGATCAAGTGTAGTAGCGTTCTTATAAGTGTGGGATATGGGGGTGAGGGGGAATTAAACAGATGCGCAAGAAGCGCTAAAAATAATATCTGTAAATGATAAAAGTTTGCCAGTATATTGTGGATTACACAGCAGGGTGGCGACAAAGTTATACAAGTTTGATGTGGAAGCCATGAAAAACCCAAAATTCTGCCTGACACAGCTGGTTTGATAAGGGGACCAGTGTATGGAGGCAGTGACTAGTAGTAGATTAAAGGTGCTGCAGTTAAACTATGTTAGTTGGATCTTGAGATGGAGCTGGCGCTCCGCTGCCAGGGAGCTTTCGCCAATCCCGCCCCTGTCCTAGGACTACTCCCCAAAAGCACTTCTAAGAACCTTTTGTATAAGATCAAGTGTAGTAGCGTTCTTATAAGTTTGGGATATGGCGGGTGAGGGGGAATGTAAACAGATGGCGCAAGAAGCGCTGAATATATCGGTAAATGATAAAAGTTTGACAGTATATTTTGTGGATTACACAGCAGGGTGGCCGGACAAGTTACAAGTTTGTGTGGAAGCCATGAAAACAACCCAAAAATCTGCCTGACACAGTCGTTTGATAAGGAGACCATGTATGGAGGCAGCTATATGGACGACTTTGGAGGCAGCTTATGGGATGACGTGTGGAGGTAGCAATGGAGAACAACGTGTGGAGCCGCTAAAAAGACGACATGTTGGAGGCTTCTATGGAACAATTTATATTTGGATAGGCCTGTACGGTGGCAGGGTAGGTGGGTTCCCTCCAGAAAAATTAATAAATTGAGTGCCTGTATGTGGCAGTCCAAAAAAGTTTTCAAACCAGAGGGCAGGTAGTGGTCTCCAGAAAAAATTAAATAAATTGAGGCCTTAGTGGCGTCCAAAAAGTTTTCAAACAGAGGACCGGTGTAGGTGGCCCCCAGAAAAAATTACATACAAAGAGTATATAGCTAGGCGTTGTCCTGGAAAAAAATAGCCAGTTTCCTATGCTTAGTGTTACAAAGAGAGGAGAAGGAGGCAATTGAGGAGGATGAGTGCCAATACACATTAATTCAGGTTGAGCTTCTTTCACCTGGTGGAGAATGAAAAATCCAGAGAATCCAGGCTTTATTATCTTGATAAGCGTCGCTGTCAGCCTGTCAGCGACAGGCGTGTACGCTTCGGTGGATGATGCCGACCACTCTTGCACTGAAAACCGCTCGGATAACACGCTAGCGGCAGGGCAGGCAAGAACCTGTCCAGGCGTACAGCCCCAGTCGTGCCACATGTCCAGCTTTGAAAACCAGTTGGTAGGGAGCTGTGTGTTGTCATTCTAGGACGTATGGTATTGTCAGTACGTACTCCCCTCACCTATCTTGTCTGTAAAGATCAGCCCTACTGGCCGAGACTGGGGGACAGGTGACGTGTTTCTGCTGGGGTGACAAAACTGGCAAAGGCCTTGTAAAGCGTAACCCTGACGAGGCTGAAAAAAGCCGCACTGCTCGCCTACTCTCCCTCGCTACTTGTCCAGAAAGTACGCCCTCTGCCGCTAGCGCTGTCAGAAGGGAATACTGTTTCAGCTTGTGCACCAGGCCTGTGGTATTCATGGCATTCTCACAATCCTTTCCTCTCAGGGATCCAGAGTGGAAAGCAGCTGTCTTTCGTTGCCGCCTACTGGTCCAGCGACTAGTGTAATACCCAGGTACCCATCCCTGTGCAGGACATAATGGAATTCTCTTGACCACCGCGAGTGTCACCCTGGCCCGATAGGCAGCCATAGCACATGATTTATCTGCACATATGCGCCAGAGTATCTTCTCCTAGAGCGCAAATTCATCTTCCCTCCTGGTCCTGACTTGTCCCTTTCACTCATGTCCTCCTCCAAACATCCTCCACATCCATGCTCTTCTGGCCCTGTAGCAAGCCGCCCCCTGAACAAGTGAGAGGCGACAATGGGTATCACACCGATCTCCTGTCCTCGCTCCTGTCCGCCACTGTCTCCTCTTCTCTCTCTCATCTCCGACTCCGCTACTACCGCATAGTCGCTGAGAACAGCAGACCCACGGCTGTCTTGTGCTATCACAAGGAAGTCTTCTTCTTCCCGTCTCTATGATGATCGAGATGCAACACGCCGTCCGACTCATGCTGATCGATGAGAGTTTTTCAACAGGCCCCAAGCAGGGAATATGATCGCTGATAGGGGCTGGCGGCTTAGTCGCCACTTGATCCATCTGTGTTGACTTGCCTCAGAGTAGTATGAGCACCGTGACAGATACTCAACATCCGCTGTCAGCTCCTCAGTTAGGTACGTGGAAGCAGAGCTGACTGACCTTACTACAGTTTCTGGTGGACAGTTGAGATCCTGGCAGTCTACAACTCGATCTTGCGTCAGAGTGGTAAATTATGCCCCTCTTCTCCGCATAACATCGGTAATGTGCCAATTCCATCCTCGCGAGGCAGTCGCGTCACTAAATAAGGACAGCATTGGTGAGCGGGCGGTTGGCTAGGTGGTGTGTGCTGCCACCTGCAGAGTGGCAAGGCAGTCTGTAGACTGACTTGCCTGAAGATCGCACAGATGCGTCAACGCACCTTTCGTGAGCAGTAGTCCAACAGATATTGGGGTACTGTCTTGCAGAAACGCTAGAAGCTATGACAGAGTTTAACATCATGGGCCACGCATGGCACATGTGTCAGTCTGCCGAAGAGTGCAGCAGCCGCCCCCAGGTTACTGGCCGTATGTCAACACATAAACCATATGCTGGCTTGGTCAGGGTGCCACCACAGTTTTCAGCTCCTGGGTCCGGACCGACACATCGCACGTGTAGATATGCTGCGTTTGGGCTGGCCATGGCCTATCTCCCCTTGCCCTTTTCATTATATTTTTCGCGTCCCTCCACCTTACATGCAGTTTTGAGCAACCGCCTGCTGTCGCCTTAGCGACGCGCACTATTGTTTGCGGTGCCTAGAGCTTACCGACTGAGGCCCGCCTTGCCCATGGATGGTAATTCGGAGAGGAGGAGGGGAGGAGGGGGTGGGAGGTAGGAGGAGGCAATAAATAGGCCTTTGAGACCTGGACCGAGGTAGCTCCGCAATCCTCGCGTCGACAATATGACCAGCCCCAGGGTAGAACTCGGTCCAGCCTCCACCAAGTTAACCCAATGTGCCGTCAGCGATAAATAGTGGCCCGCCCCGCGAGAACTCGTCCACGTGTCCGTGGTCAGTTGGAACTTGTCAGGAACGGCGTTGGTCAGGGCACGGATGATATGTCTCTGACACGTGCTTGTGCAGGGCTGGGACGGAACATGGGAAAAGAGTGGCGGCTTGTGGACCGAATACCGAGGGCGGGTCCGCCGCCATGAGGTTTCGAAGGCCTCGGTCTTACAAGTCTATAGGGGCAGCATCTCCGGTGAAGCAAATGGAGATGTGACGTTGAGGGTGGGCATGTGGGTGGGTTGCGCTTATAACTTCCTTTGTAGCTCAGCGTTGGTGGTATGGAGAGCTGAACACTGGTGGATGCCTGTGGAGGATTCGGGGAGGGAAGATGGGGTTTTCGCACGGGAGAGGTGTTTGGGGCCGTGGTCCTGGGCAGGGGGCTGACTAGCAGATGACACAGGGGAAGGAGCAGTGGTGTGCCCGGCCGGAGGTGAACGGGCTTGGTGCCATGTGGGGGTGTTTAGCATTCATATGCGCGCATACTGGTGGTAGTTAAGCTAGTAGTGGTGGAACCCCTGCTGATCCTGGTTTGGCAAAGGTTGCACACAACAGTCCGTCGGTCATCCGGTGTTTCTTTAAAGAACTCCAGACTTCTGGAAAATCTAGCCCTCGCCACGGGAGCTTGAATAAGCGCAACATTGGCGCGATGCACCAAGCTCTGGCACTGCCTCTCCGTCTGGCCCCACCCACTTGCCTCTCCAACTTGTTCTGCTAATAGGACTCGCCTCCGTCTCAGAAGACATGTGTTCACACGGCCCCTATCAACCCAGCTTGGGTCTGTCACCTTCATATCCTCCGATCCCTCCGTCTGTTCCCCCCCGCGACTTCCTGCCCTGACAACAACTTCACCACTGTCTGACAACCGTGTCTCTCATTCGTCCGACACCTCTTTTACACACTCTCCACTACGTGAATAAGTCATCATCACACCACAGACTGGACTGGTGGAAAACCTGGGCATCGGAAAATTGCTCAGCAGCACCGGACAAGTGGCTTGTGACTGTGGGAAGGGTCCAGCAAACAGTTTCCTCAGAGTATGCCGGTTCAAATGCCAAATTTTGCTGGGAGGGGGCCAGACTGGGGGGAGGAGGCTGAGGTGGAGGAGCCGGAGGAGTGCTGATTTCGGTGACATGGGTGGGACTGGTGGAAGAACTGACGGGTGACAAATGGCTAGAAGCATTGGCCCAATCCACGACATCACCTCTTCGCACTGTTCTGGCCTCAACAGTGCTCTACCACGGTCCCCAGTAAACTTCAGAAATGATGAACCTAGGGAGTGTAGCTCTGCGGCGTTCCCCTGCTCCCAATCAGCAGGTGGTGTCTCACCCCGCCAGGACCACGGCCTCTGACCCCTGCAGTAGTTAGAACGCCACGTTCCACGCCCTCGTCCTCTACCCCAGACCTCGGGGTTTAAACATTTTCCAAATTAAAGTGAAACTTTCTTTTTTTTTTTGTGTTTTTTATTATTTTTAAAACAAAACGATGCTTATCCTATTGCTATGGCTAGTTTTAACCTACACTGGACAGCACACAACTGGATTTTGTGCGTGTGCCTGATGACTTGAAGCTATAAAAAGAAATAAGGTAAAAAAAATAAATCAGCAGACTCTGCCTAATTCTAAATCAAACCCCACTATAAATTGTTCCCACTTCAGTGTTTTAAGGTGGATACTGTGTGTCACTAGAGCTAAACACAACGGTAGCAAGTCTCCCTGCAAATTCCTCACAATATGGTACTAGCTGCACTACTAATGCCAGCCAGCCCAGCCACAAGCAAACAAAAAAAGTAAAATAAAAGTATGTAGCCCTAGAAGGGCTGTTGGGGTTCTTTGTAGAATCACTCCTGCCTAACACTATTCTAATAGAACAGGCCTAACGCTTCCCGCCCAGCAGAGCTCTCTCCTCGCGGCATCCAGACACAGAAGATCGAGCAGCGCGGGCAGGGGCTAGTCTATTCCAGGGTCACCTGATCTGGTCAGCCAACCACTGCTATCGACGTGTAAGGGTACCACGTCATGCTGGGTGGAGTGCAGAGTCTCCTGGCTTGTGATTTGCTCTGTTTTGGCCACACAAAAAGCAAAACGGCGTGGAGATGCCATTTTCTCGAGCTGGCGAATACTCGTCCGAGCAACGAGAAGTTTCGAGTACGCTATGCTCGAACGAGTATGTTCGCTATCTCTAGTCAGAGTATTAAAAATGGGGAATGCCTAAGCTATAAACTGGCTGCATCCTTAAGGGGTTAGGTCCTGGTAGGGCAATTTCTCATGGACAGATAGAGATGATACTTAATTTTGTAAAGAAATTATACAAAGAAGGATAGTAAGATTTTTCCGATGGGAGAAGATGAAGGGTTGGGCAGATAAATGGCTGATGAGATTTACTGTAAATGCATTTAACTGTTATACACTAGGCAAATGGGGAAAAAAAATTACAATTAGTGTTCCAAACTTTCAATTACTTGTAAAACTGCAGCAGAAAAAGACTTGGGGTTATTGGGGATGGTAAACTTAATACTACTGACCAGTGCCAGGCAGTTGCAATAAAACATAAATACAAATTAGGGATGTATCAAGAGAGAAAAGATTTCTCATACGAAGGACATAGTTTTGTACTTGTACCAATCACTGGTCAGACTGAACATGGAATATGTGTACAGGTTTGGACACCAGTGCAAAAGTACATAGTAGAACTGGAAGAAAGTACGTGGAAAGCAACATAGGTTGTGTTAGGGGAGAGGGGGGTGGGGGGGGGGACCTAAAATACAAGGACAGATGATATGACTTGGATCTTTGAGCTTAGAACAAAAGACGGGTAAGGGAAGATCTCTGTACAAATACCTGAATGTGGAAGTAGGTAGAGAGATCTTTCAAAGGTCTTTTAAACAAGGCCTGTGGCAGAAACAAGGGGGCATCCTCTACACCTAGAGAAGAGGCGATTCTACCATCACCATAGACAGTAGCATCCTCTACACCTAGAGAAGAGGCGATTCTACCATCAACATAGACAGTAGCATCCTTACACCTAGAGGAGAGGCAGTTTCTACCATCGCCATAGACAGGGGCATCATCTACACCCTAGAGGAGAAGAGTTTCTACCATCACCATAGACAAGGGGCATCCTCTACACCTAGAGAAGAGGTGGTTCTACCATCACCATAGACAGGGGGGCGTCCTCTACACCTAGGAAGAGGAGTTTCTACACATCACATAGACAGAGGGCATCCTCTACACCTAGAGAAGAGGTGGTTCTACCATCACCATAGACAGGGGGCATCCTCTACACCTAGAGGAGAGGAGGGTCTACCATCACCATAGGACAGGGCATCTTCTACACCTAGTGGAGAGTCTGTTCTATCATCCACCATAGACAGGGGGCATCCTCTATACCGAGGTGAGGTGCTTTACCATCAAAGTAGACACAGGGCATCTCTACGCTCAGAGAAGAGGAGGTTACCAGCATCATAGACAAGGGGGCTACTCTACACCTAGAGGAGAGGTGGTTACCATCACCATAGACAGGGGGCATCCTCTACACAGAGGGAGGCAGTTCTGCCATCACCATAGAAGGGGATCCTTACACTAGAGAGAGGCGGCTACTACCATCTCCATAGACAGGTGGCATCCTCTACACCTAGATGGATGAGGTGGTCTTTCTACCATCACCATAGATAGGGGCATCTCTACACTAGGGAAGAGGCAGTTCTACCCATCTCCATAGACAGGGGGCATCCTCTATAACCTAGAGGAGAGGTGGTTTACCATCACCATAGACAGGGACATCCTCTACACCAGAGGAGAGGCAGTTTCTACCATCACTATAGGAAGGGGGGCATCCTCTACACCTTAGAGGAGAGGCAGTTCTATCATCTCCATAGACAGGGGGATCATCTACACCTAAGGGAGAGGGTAGTCTACCATCACCATAGACAGGGGCATCCTCTACACTAGAGGGATGTGATTCTATACATACACATAGGAACACGGGGCATCCTCTACACCTAGGAGGAGAAGCGATTCTACCATCACCATAGACACGGGCATCATCTATACCCTCGAGGAGAGGGCGGCACTACCATACCATAGACAGGGGGCATCCTCTAAACCTCGCAGGAAGAGTGAGGGTGATTCTACCATCACCATAGACAAGGGGCATTACTGGACGCCTAGATGGATAGACGATTCCTCCATCGCCATAGACACATAAGAGTGGCGTGACTATGATCTCTCTTGTCGCAGAGAGAATTTGTACATGTTCATGAGAGGCCGGATGCCTTTTGCAAGAGCAATTATCAACTCGTGAACCGGAGATATTTTTGACCTTATCAGTTCGAATCGATTAGACCTGGTTATTTTATTAACCTTATTAATATACAATATCATGTGCTTTGTATGTACTTCATTCATTTAGGTTACATAAGCATAGGCTGTATAAACATCATGTTTCAAGTAAGCAGACTTTTACCTGCAAGAATAAACTTTAGTATTGAAAGAAACGTAAAGAAGCATCCTGATGTTGTTGAGCCAGGCCATTGTGACATCATCGTTGTCCTGTGTGATGTCATAAAGAGCCAGGGAGGTTATATTCCAGGACAGACAGACAGACTCATTTTGTGGATGACACAGAGCGTATTTTAGTTGGTATCGGCGACTCTCCTGCATACTATGGAGTTTAGAGGATTGGGTTCGTCCCCTTTCATTGCCCTTGGTGTACGGCTGGGTTGGGTCAGCATCACCCTGACCTGTTATCTATGGCCATGGCCCCCCTGCTGAGTACATCAGGTAAGATGGAAGAAACCCACAAGTACGCTCAATCAACTTATTACATTTATACATCAAGAATTACACCCTCCTTCCTAAGATTCAAGGCACTGAAAATTCAGATTATACATTTCTAAACCATCTGTTATTAACTTTGAATCTTTTCTTGGTTTCATTTCAAGCCAAGACAGGAAATATTATCCTGAACATCACATTTTAAAATCGGATTCCTTGGGTGTCCCAATGCCAGTAAGTCAAATTCATAGAAATGTATGATAATATTGGTTACTGTGATCTGATACAAGTATAAGATAATTCTGGTCTAAAACATTATCATCTGATATTAACGGCAGCAAGAAGTTTTCTAGTGTGACATTTCCTGATGACCTCATAAAAAATTGTGTTGCTCAGTAAGTGTTTATCCTTGCAACCAGTATCAAAAAGAACGTGACTTAGTCACACAATGCGGTCTTATGCCAGTCTGGAATAACAATACAGAAATAAGAAATTTGAATATGTAATTAGACGTTTTTAATTGTTAGTTGATATGATGGCACGGAATTAATTTACTAAGTCGGTAAAGGAATGGTCCATCAGGAAGGGTCCTTTGCTGGTTTAGGCTGGCTGTCACTAAAGATGTCTTATGAATCTTTACAATGGTTTATTCTGATCTTGATCTTTCTTCAGTTTGGTCTGATGTTCTCCAGTATAATTTCATCCGCGGTCATGCTGAAGGCCTTTGGAGCTCGTCAGCCCATGATAAACAGAGGATCCGGCTGGCGCATGGAATAACATGCCTATTGGCACCGCTGTACTGTCTGTGTTTGAGGTAAGTTATTGAAGATGTATGTACAAATGTTGTGATTGTTATTGTTGGGGCTCAACCGGTTTTATATATGGGCCCCGTGTAATAGGACATTGTAGTTCTAAAACCATGTTATAGTGGGACGCGGCAATGTATTAGTGCATGTACTTTGTGTAGGCTGATAGTGGTATTGACAGATCACACAGTAAGCTTGGCCAAACACCTGGGAACCTCAGAAAAGGATGGAAACACCATGGAAATGGACAGGAAACTGCAGGGGCAGCATGCATGGATGCCTCTGAGGCTGCTTAATCGCACCATTATGCCAAAATTATGGGCAACAGCATGGCCATGTCATCATGTTGTGCGATTAACAGCCTCAAGGCATCCCATGCATGCTGCCGCCTCAGTTTCCTTCCCATTTCCATGGTGTTTCCTCCGTTTTATCCTTTGAGTTTCCCGTGTTTGGACCAAGCTCCCTTTGCAGAGCCTTGGTCCCTTGACAACTGCTCGATCTCCCATTGACTTCAAAAAAAAAGTTCGTCTCGATAACGAGTACCCGACATTTTAGTGCTCGCTCATCTCTAACTCTGACATGCACACTTTATATGGTTATAAACTTTGAACACTGTTACTTATCAACTTAATTTTTCCTCACGTGTTTTACTTAATTTTTGTGTAATTTTGGCTGATAGTTTTTGCATTTATTTATTAAAAAAAAAAAGAAAGATTATGATTTTTTTTTTAAATTTTGCATTTTCTTCGAACATTACGAAATCATTTGGTTCGTTTCATGCAGATAATTAATCAGCCCTAAAGATTTACACATTGTCCAAAGATTAAAGGATAAAACCCATCTTAAAATTTCTTATGCAATTTCTCCCGAATACAGAACCCTTCACATGTTGCCGTTACTTGTTTTTATGGGGGCACAGCGAGGTGCAGAAGGGAAGGAGGGACCTACCTGCCCATGATTTTAGTTTCCTCTTTGGCCCCTTTTGTAGGCTATAAATTTTAGCTTTTTCGTTATTGGAGATGGCATTCGTTATGGCATTTTTTTTGTGGGATGAGATGCTTTTTTGAGGGCAGGAGTAGAAAGCATCATTCTGTACTAGATTTTTCCTTTTTTTTGGTGTTCCACCGTATAGCCTAATAATCATGTATCTTTATTCTTGGCTCAATACGATTAGGGGATACCATTCTATCATTTTTTATTGCATTTTGTGGAATTAAATTGTTAAAAACTGCCAAAATTATGATTTTTAACCTGTTTTTTTTATGACCTTCATTGTGTGGGTTCAATAATGATTTACTTTATTCTGTGGGTTGTTGCGGATGCGGTGATATTATATATGTGGGGTTTGGTGTTTGGGATGTTTCCTCCCCTTTGGGGGTTCACCTGGCTAGCACTGCACCCTATGCCATACGTGCAGGTATCTGTCTGTAACCACAAATTGGACAGGTGAATTGGGCTTTGCAAGAGTGCTGAGCTTGCCAGAGCCTTTTTCCATGCAGTAAGAGTGACATTCTTTAGTCCAACCAACTATTTGTGACAGTTTCTTTTTGGTTTTGGGGAGTGGCCAGGTGACAATGGCGTCACCTTCCCTCGTTCGGTTTTAGGGTTCCTCCACCCACCCTTGTGCAAGATACTGTACCTCTGTTGATAGCTATTTGGCCCTTCCTAGGCTTAATTGTCAGACCGGCTGTATGGATTCGCTAAAGCACCTGTGGGGGTGGGTGGGTGAGGTGATCCCTCCCAGGTCTGACGGAACACAGCAATGTCATCCAGGTAACCTATAGCAAACCCTCAAACTCCTCCAGCAGCTGGTTACCAAGCACTGGAAAGTACAGGTGCATACTTCATACCAAAGGCACCA
Source organism: Engystomops pustulosus (assembly GCA_019512145.1). Classification (NCBI taxonomy): domain Eukaryota; kingdom Metazoa; phylum Chordata; class Amphibia; order Anura; family Leptodactylidae; genus Engystomops; species Engystomops pustulosus. The sequence continues at coordinate 76,822,370 of CM033649.1, forward strand.
CTTGTATTTTCGCATAGTCCGAATGGAATGATAAGGTGGACCTCTTTGGACATGGTTATCTGCAAGTATCCCCTACTCAAGTCCGTAATCATGTTTATTTGGTACTGGGGAGCTGATCCAGCAACTCATACATGTGGGCATCGGATGCGTATGCTAAACATGGTGATGGCATTCACTTTTCTGTAGTCTAATCCTCAATCCTTTGGAAATGAGGATTACGTAGAGGCACACCTCTGTGTCACTTCTGGATCTCACCCAGGCCTAATATTTCATCTATTTCTCTTTTAAGGTCAGCTCGCACTTCTAAGGAGACACAAAAGACTGACTCCAGATAGGATGATGATCTCCAATGCCCAAATGGTGACAGTGAGCTGGATTTTGCCCTGATTTCCCAGTGAAGGTGGCTAGGAAGGGCTAATTTCTCCCCAGCTGGGACTTCTGAGGCCTGCATAGCTGTTTGTTGACGAGGGCATCTTTTTAGGACCCTTCCTCCTCCTTTACTACTGCTACCAGTCTGCTAGGCCTTCCTTTGCTCTTCTTCTTCTGGCACACTGCAGACTGGCAGGGAAGACGTATCCCGCTTCAACATCGCTTTTGTGCTTGACTTTATGTATCTTGAGGACATGATCAATGGTGACACAACATATTCCACCTCACTGAGACACTGATAATTGAATACGGTCCTTCCCTGTGAGATTGATCAAATTTCTTCTTTCCACACCCACACTTTTTTACCAGCTTCATAAACTCTTTTCTCGAGCATCATAGCACTTTTCTGACTGGTTGAGCCTGGGCCTGTTCTCATGGACAAGACCGGTCAGAGTTTAACCTCATGTGTACCCAATGCTCCCTCCCAGGATTCTTATTGAGAGATAAGGGCTGCCGTACTTGTCTGCCATATAGAAGTTCATATGAAACTAAGCCAGTGCATGTCTGAGTCTTCTCTTTAAGAAAATAACAGGTTTGTCCATTCCCAACCCTGTCCCTGGGCTGCCACAAACATCTCAGCATCTTTTGAGGGTTCTATTAACCCGCTTGCATAGGCCATTGGTCTGCAGATAGTAGGAACTATCCACCAGCTCTTGGACCTGTATTTTCCTACAGAGGCCTTCATTCTATTCTACCCTTTGAGAATATGTTTAACAGGGCATTGCTCCTTACCTTATCCGCTTTGAATGGAGGACAGTGCAACAGCTTCTGGCTATCTTGTAGCGTAATCTACTACCGTCATGATGAACTTCTCTTTACAAACTGCTGGTTACCCATAATGGCCCTACAGAAACCCTCTAGAACAGTTCATCAATTATTGGCAAGGAATCAGGGGAGTCTTGGAACATGCCCAGACTTTGATAGATGATGCATGAATGGCATAATTGGTCACATCATTCCCCATACCAGGCCAATAAAAATGCTGTTTTTAACTTTACCCTATATTTAAGAAAACAGATATTTGGTGAAAATTTGCAATAATTCTCGATGATCCAAATTCAAATGTTCTACTTTTTACACACATAGGAGTCATTTACTAAGGTCCCGATTCATCACTTTTTTTGCGACGGATTAACCGAATTTTTCAGTTTTTGCGCAAATTTTTCCTATATTGTTGCCTGCCCCCGGGATTTTGGTGCATGCGATCGGATTGTGGTGCAGTGACGGAAATCCGGGGCGTGTGGCCGAAAAAAAACCCGACGGATTTCGGAAAAAACGCTGCATTAAAAAAAAAAGTGGCGGCAGCGACACCTGGTGGGACGTCGGAGAACTCCTTAGTGAATCCCGTCCGACCTAAATCCACGCAGAGAACGCGCCGCGGACCGCGAATGGACTGGTTAAGTAAATCTGCCCCATAGTCCAAAACAGCAAAAAAAACTTGATAACTAACATTTACCAGTGTCTGCTTTATGTGGACATGGTTTTTTATGCATCTTCTCATTTTTTGCAGGATGTTTTGGGGCTTTGAACTTTAGCTCGATTTTTCACATTTTCATAAAAAGGAAAAATCATGCGTTCGAGGACCTGCTCAGATTTCAAATCACTTTGGGAGCTAAATAATAGTAAAAACCCCTTTCATATGGTTTTACAGGGGTTAAAACAAAATTGGATGCAATATTAAAATGTTAATTTTGCTTTTGGTTAAATGAAAGTATTTTTTCAAAAAATGTACACATACTTTGTGGATAAAATAACCAAATGCTCCAAAAAGTTTTGAATTACGGCGCAATCCCGTCCTCCCTTACCCAAATCTCTCCCGTCCTTCCGTCCCGCCCGCCCGTCTCATCCCATACATCACCGCCTCCCCTCCGCCCCCAAATCTCGCTCACGCAGGCTCCCTCGTTCAAGAGTGCCCAGAGTCGCGATCTCATCTGCTCTGCTCACGTGGGCCCTCGTACAGTCGTCAGCCCCACGGAACCAACCGCGTTCACAGATGAAACCCAGTCTCGCTAGTCTCTCCCGCGTATGAACATATGTGGTAGGTAAATTGCTGTTATGGGCCACACGACGCCAGTGTTTGATGGAGAACTTGAAAAGAGGGGAAAGAGATGAATGAACGAAAGCAAGGAGTGAATGAGAGAACGGAGAAATGTAAGGGGGGGAGGATACAAGAAGGAAAGTGAAGATGGGTGAATAGAGATAGTGGAGGAAAAAAAGAGCGAGCGGAAAGTGGGAATAGACGGGGGGAAGAGACGATAAGAACGAGGAAAGCTGAAAGGAGGGGAAGGGATCAAGAAGCAGGGAGACGAAATAGGAGCAAAGGGGGTTGGGAGAGAAAAGAAAAAAAGATCAGTTTCCAAAATAACGGAGTGGTAAGGCGGGGATGTAAGGAAGAGCAAGAAAAAGAGGGCAAGCGCGAGAAAACTTAGAAGCGATAGCAGGCAGGGGTGACGAAGACCGGGGAGGGGATCAATCGGCGGCGAACTTGGAGGGCTGGGGAGAAAGAGAGGGAGGAGAATGATCAGAGATGAAGGATGAATGACGGGGGAGAGAAGAAGGGAGCGAGGGGGGGAGGAACAAGTCTCCCACCACCTCATCTCTCCCGCCCCGTTATACAATATGTGGTGGTAAATTGCTTATGGGCACACGCCAGGGCATTGAAGGGAAGGCGTGCAGATTTGCTTGTCCCTTTTTTAGCTAAAAATCTTATTTTATGGAAATTTGGACATAAGGTAGAGGGGCTTATTTTCTGCAAAGATTCACTTTACAAATACTTCATTTGTATGCTCTTTAACTATTGATGAGATTTATTAACTCCTGAATGTATGGAGGAAAAGAAAATAATCAATTTTGGGTTCCTTTTTTTTTATTTTTTTGGGGGCCCTAACACCGGAACAATAAAAAAATATATTAACTTTATTTTATAGATCACTGCAATTTGGTGAAACTCCTTTATATACTCGAGTATAAGCCTAGTTTTTCAGCACAAAAATGTTGCTGAAAATCCAAACTCGGTCTAGAATAGTAAGCATACTTCAATTACTTTAAAAAACTCCACCTTTCTGGCTCCCCCACTGCTGGCTATAACTGGGGCAGGGACTGCCTATATACGTGGGGCAGGGGGGCTGTCTATATACTGGTGGATATGGTCTGGCGGCTATATACTGGGGGACAGGTGCTAGCTATACACTTAAGGTGGCAGTGGTCCAGGCAGGCTATAACTGGGGGGGTCTGTGACCAATGCATTTCCCACCCTCAGCTTTACTCGAGTCAATAGGTTTTCCCAGGTTTTGTGGTGAAATTAGGGGCCTCGGCTTTACTGGGTCGGCTTATACTCGAGTATATACAGTAGTTTTTTTTTTTCATGTATTTTTCCAATTTACTCAAGAATAACAAGTATAAGAGAGAAACCTCAGTTGTTTTCATATCTTCATATCGACCATCTTTTCTGAGACATAACCTCTTATATTTTTTTTTAGTTGTTTAGGGATTATTTTTATGTGTTGAGTTGTCATTTTCAGTGGTATCATTTTGGCGCACATAACTTTTTTGATCACTTTTGGACATTTTTGTAAGGGATTTATGAAAAATTTACATTTTTGCAAGTTTTTGGGTTTGTTTTTCACTGTGTTCCCGGTGGGCAATAAAGTTAGTATTTTAATGTAGAGTTGTACGGATGCAGCGATGTGGGCTTTTTTTTGTGATTTGTGTCTTTGTTACTGAATGTGATAAGGAATTTGAGGTTAGGGAACTTTCACTTTTTTTAATTAATTTTATTAAAAAGTTATTAACTGTTAAAGACAATTTTTTTATTTTACAGGATGGCTTGAAACAAGGGATGCTCTGATCTCTTGTTGAAGGTATACAGACATATGACACTGTGTTATTTAACACACTGAGCATGCTCTGATACTGTTCCACAAGCTTGTAGATGGCCTTTGCACAGCAATGCTAGTACTTGCATCGGTCATTAACTCTTCCACTAACACTAAAAGGGGTTTCCCACCAAACAAGCTAGGCTATATCCACAGCGTCACCCACATCACCGAAACCCCTACAGATCACAAGAAAGTAGATGTCCAATGGGTTCCTCTCTGGAACCCTCATCGGTCCCACGCATGTCCGTTTGCTCATTCATCTCTGTGCAGCTGACAGAGATTTCAATCCATAGAAATAATAAAACTCATTATACTCACTTCATATGTTTGCTATTATTTTGATCAGAATCTTACTAATACTCATTAATGGACCATGTTGTGTATAAACCACGCCTCGAGAAACATCTCAATGTTTCAGGTAGTCCATGAATGTTTTGAAAAAAAAATTAATTTGAGTTTACAAAATGTCTATTGCACACAATCAGCCTAAGTGTCATAGGGGAGGTGGGTATGCAAAGAGACTGAAGAGCTTTGTAACCTCTGTAACAATGATTTTTGCTGATCTATGGTCAGTAATCCATGTGCCTGTCCCAAATAACCCACTCTGTGTAGTTATAGAATAGATTGAGAATAATTGTACTACATAAAATTACTTATTGATGTAGCATAAGGGTTTATGCAAGGTTTCCTGTGTGTGAGTTCGAGAGAGTCTGGGGCCCATGTTTTGTGAAAGTGAATTCTCGTGAATCTATAAAGTATCTATGACAGATAATAGATATCTCTCTTAGGGAAAAGCGCTGGATCCCCTACTAGACATGTATGTGTGAACTTAAAGAGGACCTGTCACCCATAAATTAGGCACTAAAGTAAGCAGCTCCTAGTGTTTATTAAACAAACTGCAGTGTTTTTTAGAAAATGAGCGCTTTGAGATCGTCCGTGCGTTTACATTGTACTCTCCTCCGCAGTGTTATATAGCATTATCAGAGGTTTCCAATAACGCTATATAACTCAGCAGTACAATGTAAAAGCCGGATCACTCTCAAAGCGGACCACACTATTCATGAGGGGGGCAGGATTGTGGCAGGTTTAGGGGCAGTATCGGCCGCATGACGCGCTCTGCAGTCATGGTCGTCCTATGGAGCGACGGGCGCTCGGGGAAGAGGCAGTTGCCGAGACCGCCCCCTTCATGAATACACCGGACAGCTTTGAGAGCGCTCTCGGCGTTTACATTTTACTTTAGTAAGCAGCTCCTAGTGCCGATTTTTTAACACTTCTATAATGTACAGAGACCAGTTAGATACACAGCTTGATGATATACACTGACATCTTTATTAACAACCATCATAGGTTGATATTTAGAAGTCCAGTGGTTGGAGCCAACTCTTCTGGGTGGTGCAGTATTACTGGCTCGCTGGGCTGCGTAGTACAAAAAGTTGTGGTGATGAGCATAAATGACAAACTCAGTTTACAGTAAAATCGAGTGGACTGTTTAGCAACTACCTAATGCAGGTGCATAGGAACCTACCTGGGCATTCAAGATCAGGCCTAAGCTGTCATTTAATCTCCCAAAGCGGGGAGCTGCTCGCGCTAAATAAATTGTGTGCGCATGTGCAGTAGCTACGATTTAAACCGATAATATGTTGGCTTCGGTAAAGGCAACAGAAAGCCAGAGCCCGGTGCATACGCTGTGGGGTTATTATAGTGGAGTGGACGGATAGCTGCTGTATTGTGGAAACTGATGGACAGGAATACAAATATCAGTCCTGATTTTTATATATATAGATATAGAGTATGATATACAGTAATCCTGGACTCAATACTATATCAATTAGAAGTACATGAATGTGAATGTGGTGAATGAGATTACGAGAAGTTGATTTGATAGAAGTTTGGTGGTGGTGCCTATGATTTTGGATTCCAGGATATTAGTAACAGATGTCAAGAAGTGGTAAACACTTTTTTAATATGTTATATTAAATATTATATATAAACATAATAATATAAATCACTTTTGTGTGAAATACATAAATATATTTTTTAAAACATCAAATATATTAAATGAATACAAACAAAATATTTAAAGGGGTAGGCTATTAGAGCCTTCTGAAGTGTGGGAGGAGGGTTTAGACGGTGTTTTCCAAGGTCTCATTGAGACCGTTGGGGGTACTAGGCAGTTAAGTGGTATATCAATCAATACATCTCCTTTGGCATAATTTGATATATTGCTACTGCCTAGTGGGATTTGTTCAATAGGGGTAATTGAAAAACCTGAGATGTAACATGACCTCATTACACTGGATACGACATCACCACACATGTGCAGACCTTCCAAACAGAGATGACATTAATTCAGACTTTGCAGAGGGGTCACTCAGCAAGAGCTCTTGTGGCAGCATGGCAGGGAGGGATAGCAGACAAATCATCCATTTTCATCATCCCATATAATGAAAAGTAAGTCTGTACTATGCACTGTTTGCCTCACTAATGTGCGGATTGGCGCCAATTAATCAAAAGTGTCGCACAGTCTTCATTAAGCTGGGACTTCCGGGCTTCGCTGTCTCACGCACATCTCTCCGGAAAGACTCCACCCCCAGAGAGGGCGATTCAAGCCAAAACACGTATCGGGGCGGTGTTATCCCCCATACCTGAGCAGGTGTGGATTGGACAATGGGTAAGACTTATTTTATGTCATTTCTTCTGTTTTGTTAGCAGTGGAAATATGAGTGTGAACTGTCAACTTTTAAAGTTCATTTTCCCTGTGTCATCCATTTTACATGTATTTCATCGAACCTGTATAGGCACATGACAGTTTGTTACTTCTATACTTGTTTGTACCCAATGAGATAACTCATTTTCTGTGTACCTACCTGTGGCTTTTGCCAAATCTCATTCTATTTTAATAGTTTTGGACTATAATAATAATGTCTATACCTAAAATGATTGTCTTGCTTTGACATCTTGTCTTCCATGGTCAATAGGGGACACAATCAGTGATTGTAATAAGCTGGAACACCGCACTGCTCGGAAGTGTGTGCACCAACTTTTTTTTGGTGCACCTTTTACTTAGAGGATGCAACACAATTCTAGTTGCAGTATAAATGTGGCGCATGGTCCAATCAGCAACGGAAATCCCTTTTCGGCAGGCAGGACAATGCAACCACAACCTAATACTGGCACAAACACTTCATAAATAACTGTTCACCCAGTTTGCATAGTCAGACAGAAAACTACAACTTGAAATGCGGCCACGGGGCACATTTATTAAGAAACGGTGCAGTTTGTACTACGTGCAGTTTGCCTTTGTTAGTGCAGGGTGCGCCAGATTCAGGATTTCTGGCGCTCACTCTGCATGAATCTTGCACCCTCTGCACTGCCCCGACAGAATGCACCACTTTTTTTTGGTGCACTTTAGGGCGTGCAACAGAATTCTGTTGGACATTGTCTGTTAACATCTGGTGCATGGTCGACGGCCACCAGAACGCCCCGATTGTGTTCGTGATGACTTATGCAGCTGTGCCACAAAAGGGTCACGTGTGCAACACAACGTGGTGCAGACACTTCTTAAATACTGTGCAAGCAGTTTGCACTAGAAAGATGTCCTATCTTTTTCGGGGTAGGAGCGGTACGGTGCCGCACGTGTGCCCATTGCCGCGTCTATGGGGGATGATATCGGCGCATATACATCAGCCATATATATGGCCCCCATACGGCAGTGTGAATGTTAGCCTAACATGGTACAAATCTACACTACCACTATCAGAGAAGCAGACTGTAGGCTGCTGCCACTTACTGCCGCAATATTTATATATCTCTCCTTGGAGGCCTGGGGCCCTGGTTGTCCATCCTAAGTGGATCCACCATTGATAAGTTGCAATGTATTGCAAAAAATACACAAAATGCTGCAAAAATACTGGTATGGTGTGACTGACCCATTTTAGAGGAGTAACTGATCGTATATGGACCTTACTGTGTTCTGGCCTGATAGTCTACAACTACAGTAAAACATCATAGAATCCTATATAGTTCTGTTAATTCATTCATTGGACCTGAACTTGCAATGCTGGTTTGGGTCCATGCCAAACATGCAGGTTCAGACTGTGTGGTTCAACCAACCCTACCATTAAATAACCCCCATCACCTACTAATACAGATCACGGGTGTAACCCTTTAAATGTGGGCGGCACGAGCATGACACCATTTTGCCAAAGAACATCATTCCCTATGATGTCATCGAGGAGCGACAATCCTTGGCAAATGGTGCTGCCCACTTCGCTGGCATCTTTCCAGCACTAATCGCTTGTACTACTGGTGGGGGATTTGGGTTTGGTACCCAACCCCAAATAATTTTAAGGTTTAAGTGAATTTTAAACTCATCAGGTCCACTTTCCCAACCTTAATACTAAAACATAATGCAAGTGCACCACTAAGGCTTCATGGTGCAAACTCATGTGATCAGTAACAAGCACCGCATGTTTCACATTTTTTAAATGCAAAATAGGTCCTGGGGAAGATTATTAGAGGTGTCTAAGGTACACATTTCTAGTTGCCCATGGAAACCAATCAGAGCTCTGTTTAATTTAAAAACGCTGTGGAGAAATGAAAGCCGAGCTTAGTGATTGGTTGCCATGAGCAACTTAAACACTTCGCTCTCAGGCACTTCTGTATAAATCTTACCATATATTATATTATATATAATTCTATGGGATTTCCATGATGGCTTAGAACGCAGCTGTATCCAAGGACCAATACACTATAAATTCTATTTGACCCTCAATTATTGGCTCCCAGTTATTGAGACCCCCAGGGATCGTTGTGGAAACATTTATAGACATTGGGCGAAGACGTGGTAAGTGCTTGCACATGTATTTATGAAGTTTCTGCAAAAGGCATATTAACCACCAGATTATCTTTTCTTAAAAAACTACAGTGACAGCACTGAGTGGGAAATATATTGGGCACGGCCTTTATTTTCTACCTTACTTTAAACAAACCAAACTTTGTAAAAAACTTTATTACTTTTTTTGTAAAACAAACAAATACAACAATAAGTTTGACATAAGCCATTTCTGACTGGAATTGCACACACCATAGACAAATCTTGATTAAAGAAACCCGCCACATTGTAACCAGCTCCTGCTATTCACACCTTCTGATAATTCTGATAATTCCCTGCCAATAACAAGACCACACATGTATTCTATTCTAAGCGCCCATCATCCATTCATTCTTCAGCCATCTTGCTATTCAATCCAAAAAATAATAAATAATTGAATTACTACTCCTCAATGTCCCCCATATGTTTGTTATTTTGGGTCAATATCCTACTCCATGTCTGTACATTATGTGTATGTACCACCACCCCAACATCGTATTTAGTTTCCAGACACGTGTCTCCTGAGTTCGATTACAGAACTGAGACACAGAGCTAATTATTCTTTTCACTTGGGGCTTTCATAGTACATCACATTTATAATAAGTCTCATTAACATAATTATTAAAGCAATTATCTTGTTAATACGAAACAGCACCTGTTGTTATGCAATAATGATAGATGGCTATAATTAAGCAGATGTGTGGCTGGCTGTTAATGGAATTTGCCAAATTGTACAATTTCATTTTGAAATAAACAGGATTATCATCCAGTCGATTAGAAGTATCCAATAGTCATAGGTCATATAAGGTTGGTTAAATAATTTACAGGTATGTGTGCCATCTAGTGGCTAAATAACATATAGCACAGGACAGGCCAAATCAAATTACCTATTGTAAAAATGATAATCTTGCTACCAAAGGTCGTGCAGCACTATTACTCATGGAATTTTTTATTTTATAAAAATTTATAGTTTAGATTTCACATATAAATTGTTTGGCAGTGTTTTTTCACCTTTTTTTCAAAAAATTATATTATAGAAAACCGTGGTCTACTGAAAATAAATGCACAACATCGCATATAAATCATGAGAGACGAAGATATGAAAATTGGGCTAAAGAGCTTGGAGGGAATAGGCAGAGCAGCTCAGAGCTCACGGCTCCACAGGAATACGAGCTCCCTGTGTACACTACCTTCTCTCATCCTTCCCCCTTCATTGATCCGATATATGGCCTAATGATGTCATTGCCAAATTTTAGTGCTAAGTTCACACTTCTAACAATTTACTTGATTCCTTCTCTCCATAGTGCTTCCTCTTTTAGATTTACTGGGGGACAATTATCATATGCCGTTGAACATCCCCCACCGGGGCCTAGCCTAGTCGGTGGGTGTGGACAAGCGGGGCCAAGAATACGGAGTGGCTGGCTTATGCGGCTTGGGCACACTATGGTCACGATGCTTGGGTATGGGACCTGAGGATGGGCATACAGCCTGGCAGGTCTCCAGCAGGTGGTGATGCAAAGAATAATGAAGGGAGAGGCTGTATGAAAGAGGTATTCTCCCTGGGGCAACCCCTGAGGGGTATATAGGATCCTGGGTGATGGAGGTTGGGGAGCCTGTAATGGTGGAAGCAGCACTAATCAGGCATCACACAGGAGGTACATTGTGAAAATTAACTCACGGTCCTTATTTGAACTCGAAGCAGGAATGGCCTACATCAACAGCAGCAGGTTCAGCACGTCTGGAAAGCTTGTAGGAGGGTAGGTAGCTGGTCCACAGGAAGCGTTGCTACGTTAGGAGCCAACATTTAACCCGGAGTTGGGGCATCTAAACTCTGGTGGTGCCAGGGCTCTGGGCCATATCCTGGTGATCTGGGCCCCCCTTATGATTTCAACAAGACTCATTCGACTTAATCCATCACAGTCCTGGAGAGGTTCAAACTGTTAATGAGGACGAAGAGGATAGTCCACGGTATATACTGACATACAGTGTGATTGCATATATTGTAGAAGCGAATCAGACCTCTAGGGTTCAACCCGGGCAGGCCTAAAAATTAAAATAACGTAAGACAGTAAAAAAAATTTATAAAAAAGGTAACTAAAGTACCGCCCCTTTCTCTAAAACCGCAATAGCGTAACTTGCGCTGAGCCCCCAGTGTAAGTCTGTTGCACCGGCCCCGATATCAATGTTCGGATGTCAATTGTTTTGCCATTTTACATACATAAAACTTGGATAAAAGTCATGCAAATCTCATCAGTGTAGCTATCCCTGCAAAAAAACTGACACCTTACAACAAACACTGCCATGAATGAGTAAAGTTATGGGTACGAATGATGGTGATATAAAAGGTTGTTCACATTTTTAACCAATTCACGCGGCGGCATCATACAGTACAGCACAGAGTGCAGGGGGCTATATGAAGAGGCTCACGGCTCGGACCTTCTTCATACAGAGTGGATGGAGTTTGCGTAATATCACAAGCGGAAAAAAAAGGTTCAAAAATATAATGTAAAAAAAACCCTACAAATTCAATCGCCCCCTTTTTTATAGAACTGATATATAACGTTATAAATAGCAAAAATCACAAACATGTAAGGTATCGCAGGCAAACTCAAAATGCCGATCTATCAAAATATAAAACGGATTATTGCCGGCAGTGGAACCCATCAAACAGAAAAACAGCGCCCAGGATGTCCAAACTGCAACTTTACATCATTTTATGTCACATAAAAAAATGTAATACAAAGTGATCAATATGGTGGCCCAGTACAATTGTAGCAATCACAACGTTCAACTCATTTTGCAAAAAAATGACGCCGGGGGTCAGACGCTCCGTACACAAGAGGTCTGAAAAATTAGCGGCGGGTAGTTGAGGGGCGGTGATTGAGCGGCGTCGGGAGAAGATGAATAGGAAAAAGGAACAAGGAAAGAAAAAAAAATCCTTTGGTGTCGTGACAGGCATTGTGGTTAGTTGTATTTTTTTGGGAAATTATAGCCAGGGGGATAGAGACCTTTATAAAGGGTTGTGGGTATCAGGGGGGGGGAGGACCGGGGGGGGGGGGGACCGAGGGGGGGGAGCAGGGGGGGGGGGGGGGAGGGGGGGAAGGAGAGGGGGGCGGGGGGAGAGGGGGGGGAGGGAAAGAGGGGCGGAAGGGGGGGGTGGGTGGGTCGGAATCGGAGGGGAATTACGCCAACCCACGCGTGCTCACCCGGCGGGGGGCTCCCAAAGAGAGCCTACAAGACACGGGTGACATAAAAAAAAATTCGGTTGTTTTTTTCCAGTTATGGGGAGTTATTTTTTGTAGTTTGCAGGAGTTTTGGATTTTTGAAGGTAGGGAGAGCGAAAGAAATGACAATGCAAAAAGCCCTTCTGTCCGTTGAAGGGTTACAGGTATTAAAACAGTAACAGTAAGACATACAGTGTGGCAGGGGGAATCATCTGCAAGGTATATTGCAGCGGCGGGGAGGGGGGAAGGGGGGGGGCTAAAGGATAAAAGAGATGTGGGGGGGATTTATTAAGCGCCCTACGGAGGGGGGTACGAAAACAGTGGTTTGTAACGTGGGATTTCGGGCCAAAAAAACTTAATAAAGGATGCGGGCGGCCTTCATGTGTCAAGGCTTGTTAGGGGGGGGAGTGGGGGGACCGTTCGTTGTGGTGGGGAGGACGCGGCTGGTTACAGACTGTGTCCGAGTTAGATAGGTGGAGGTGATAGGGGGGGGGAAGGGGGTGGGGGGGGGGGGCGGCAAAGGGCCTGAAGGGGGGGGAAGGGGTTCTGAAAAATCGGGAGGCGAATGGTGTAGTGTTGTTTGGGCTTGTCAAGGGGGTAGCCTGGTGTCACCAAAAAAAGTAACTGAAAGGATGTGCGCGGCAGAGCAAGGGTTCGGTGCTGCACATTTTATACCATGACGTAAGAACTAGTGTCTAGGACAAGGTGCCAAAGCAATGGTACAAAGGGCCAGGCAAAGAGAAGAGTGGCACAACTGAGGTTTTTTATGGGTTCAAGGGTGGGTCCACTGGGTGCCGGTTTGGATTTTTGTTCGGAGTCGGGGGGGTTCAACCCAGCGGGTGCCCCGTTACAGAGGTGGCAGAGAGGGTGGGAAGGTAGGTTAGCGGGGGGGGTAAATATTGTTTCCTAGTGATAGGTAGATTTTATCCTAGGCAATATTAGGACGAAAGGGAGGGGGCGCTCTGGGGCATAGACGATACTTTGTAGCCTTGAAAGGAAAGTGCCAGCATACTGGGGGGGTTGTGGCTTTTGGAGGGGTGGGGGTGGAAATGGGACAAGAAATACTGTTGCCGTACTGGAAAGGGAAGATGGGGTTTTCGCACGGGAGGTGTTTGGGCCGTGGTCCTGGGCAGGGGGCTGACTAGCAGATGACACAGGGGAAGGAGCAGTGGTGTGCCCGGCCGGAGGTGAACGGGCTTGGTGCCATTGAGTGGGGTGTTTAGCATTCATATGCCTGCGCATACTGGTGGTAGTTAAGCTAGTAGTGGTGGAACCCCTGCTGATCCTGGTTTGGCAAAGGTTGCACACCACAGTCCGTCGGTCATCCGGTGTTTCTTTAAAGAACCTCCAGACTTCTGAAAATCTAGCCCTCGCCACGGGAGCTTGAATACGGGCAACATTTGGCGCTGATGCACCAGCTCTGGCACTGCCTCTCCGTCTGGCCCCACCACTGCCTCTTCCAACTTGTTCTGCTATAGGACTCGCCTCCGTCTCAGAAGCACTGTGTTCACCCGGCCTATCAACCCAGCTTGGGTCTGTCACCTCATCATCCTCCGATCCCTCAGTCTGTTCCCCCCTCGGACTTCCTGCCCTGACAACAACTTCACCACTGTCTGACAACCGTGTCTCCTCATCGTCCGACACCTCTTTACACACTTCTTCCACTACGTGAATAATGTCATCATCACCCACAGACTGCGACTGGTGGAAAACCTGGGCATCGGAAAATTGCTCAGCAGCAACCGGACAAGTGGCTTGTGACTGTGGGAAGGGTCCAGAAAACAGTTCCTCAGAGTATGCCGGTTCAAATGCCAAATTTTGCTGGGAGGGGGCAGACTGGGGGGAAGGAGGCTGAGGTGGAGGAGCCGGAGGAGTGCTGATTTCGGTGACATGGGTGGACTGCGTGGAAGACTGACTGGTGGACAAATGGCTAGAAGCATTGTCCGCAATCCACGACATCACCTCTTCGCACTGTTCTGGCCTCAACAGTGCTCTACCACGAGTCCCAGTAACTTCAGACATGATGAACCTAGGGAGTGTAGCTCTGCGGCGTTCCCCTGCTCCCTCATCAGCAGGTGGTGTCTCACCCCGCCCAGGACCACGGCCTCTGACCCCTGCAGTAGTTAGACGCCCACGTCCACGCCCTCGTCCTCTACCCCTAGCCCTCGGGTTAAACATTTTCCAAATTAAAGTGTAAACTTTCATTTTTTTTTTTGTGTTTTTTATTTATTTTTTTTAAAACAAAACGATGCTATCCTATTGCTATGGCTAGTTTCTAACCTACACTGACAGCACACAACTGGATTTTGTGCTGTGCCTGATGACTTTGAGCTATAAAAAGAAATAAAGGTAAAAAAAAATAAATCAGCAGACTCTGCCTAATTCTAATCAAACCCCTAATAAATTGTCCCACTTCGCTGTTTAAGGTGGATATGTGTGTCACTAAGAGCTAAACACAACGGTAGCAAGTCTCCCTGCAAATTCCTCACAATATGGTACTAGCTGCACTACTAATGCCAGCCAGCCCAGCCACAAGCAAACAAAAAAAAGTAAAATAAAACGTTATTGTAGCCCTAAGAAGGGCTGTTGGGTTCTTGTAGAATCACTCCTGCCTAACACTATTCTAATAGAACAGCCTAACGCTTTCCCTGACCAGCAGCAGCTCTCTCCCTAGCGGCATCCAGACACAGAATGGTCCGCTGCTCCCGGTCAGGGGCTAGTCTATTCCAGGGTCACCTGATCTGGTCAGCCAACCACTGCTATCGACGTGTAAGGGTACCACGTCATGCTGGGTGGAGTGCAGAGTCTCCTGGCTTGTGATTGGCTCTGTTTCTGGCCACCAAAAAGCAAAACGGCGGGAGATGCCATTTTCTCGAGCTGGCGAAATACTCGTCCGAGCAACGAGAAGTTTCGAGTACGCTTATGCTCGAACGAGTATGTTCGCTCATCTCTAGTCAGAGTATAAAAATGGGAATGAGCCTTAAGCTATAAACTGGCTGCATCCTTAAGGGGTTAAGGTCCTGGTAGGGCAATTTCTCATGGACAGATAGAGATGATACTTAATTCTGTAAAGAAATTAATACAAAGAAGGATAGTAAGATTTTTCAGATGGAGAAGCTGAAGGGTTGGGCAGATAAATGGCTGATGAGATTTACTGTAAATGCATTTAATGTTATACACTCAGGCAAATGGGGAAAAAATTACAATTATGTTCCAAACTTTCAATTACTTGGTAAAACTGCAGCAGAAAAAGACTTGGGGTTATTGGTGGATGGTAAACTTAATACTACTGACCAGTGCCAGGCAGCTGCCAATAACATAAATACAAATTATGGGATGTATCAAGAGAGGAAAAGATTCTCATAAGAAGGACATAGTTTTGTACTTGTACAAATCACTGGTCAGACTGAACATGGAATATTGTGTACAGGTTTGGACACCAGTGCAAAAGTACATAGTAGAACTGGAAGAAGTACAGTGGAAAGCAACCAGGTTTGTTAGGGGAGAGGGGGGGGGGGGGGGGACTAAAATACAAGGACAGATTATATGACTTGGATCTTTGAGCTTAGAACAAAAGACGGCTAAGGGAAGATCTCATGTACAAATACCTGAATGTGGAGTAGAGAGATCTTTCCAAAGGTCTTTTTAAACATAGGCCTGTGGCCAGAACAAGGGGGCATCCTCTACACCTAGAGAAGAGGCGATTCTACCATCACCATAGACAGTAGCATCCTCTACACCTAGAGAAGAGGCGATTCTACCATCACCATAGACAGTAGCATCCTCTACACCTAGAGGAGAGGCAGTTCTACCATCGCCATAGACAGGGGGCATCATCTACACCTAGAGGAGAAGAGTTTCTACCATCACCATAGACAAGGGGCATCCTCTACACCTAGAGAAGAGGTGGTTCTACCATCACCATAGACAGGGGGCGTCCTCTACACCTAGAGAAGAGGTAGTTCTACCATCACCATAGACAGGGGGCATCCTCTACACCTAGAGAAGAGGTGGTTCTACCATCACCATAGACAGGGGGCATCCTCTACACCTAGAGGAGAGGAGGTTCTACCATCACCATAGACAGAGGCATCTTCTACACCTAGTGGAGAGTCTGTTCTATCATCACCATAGACAGGGGGCATCCTCTATACCTAGAGGTGAGGTGCTTCTACCATCAAAGTAGACACAGGGCATCCTATACGCTCAGAGAAGAGGAGGTTATACCAGCATCATAGACAAGGGGGCCTACTCTACACCTAGAGGAGAGGTGGTTCTACCATCACCATAGACAGGGGGCATCCTCTACACCTAGAGGAGAGGCAGTTCTGCCATCACCATAGAAAGGGGGCATCCTCTACACCTAGAGGAGAGGCGGTTCTACCATCTCCATAGACAGGTGGCATCCTCTACACCTAGAGGAGAGGTGGTTCTACCATCACCATAGATAGGGGGCATCCTCTACACCTAGGGAAGAGGCAGTTCTACCATCTCCATAGACAGGGGGCATCCTCTACACCTAGAGGAGAGGTGGTTCTACCATCACCATAGACAGGGGACATCCTCTACACCTAGAGGAGAGGCAGTTCTACCATCACTATAGACAGGGGGCATCCTCTACACCTAGAGGAGAGGCAGTTCTATCATCTCCATAGACAGGGGGCATCCTCTACACCTAGAGGAGAGGTAGTTCTACCATCACCATAGACAGGGGGCATCCTCTACACCTAGAGGAGAGGTGATTCTACCATCACCATAGACACGGGGCATCCTCTACACCTAGAGGAGAAGCGATTCTACCATCACCATAGACACGGGGCATCCTCTATACCTCGAGGAGAGGCGGCACTACCATTACCATAGACAGGGGGCATCCTCTACACCTCGAGGAGAGGTGATTCTACCATCACCATAGACAAGGGGCATACTGTACGCCTAGAGGATAGACGATTCTTCCATCGCCATAGACACAATAAGAGTGGCGTGACTATGACTCTCTCTGTCGCAGAGAATTTGTACATGTTCATGAGAGGCCTGGATGCCTTTGCAAAGAGCAATTATCAACTGTTAACCGGAGATATTTTTGACCTTATCAGTTGGAATCGATAGACCTGGTTATTTTATTAACCTTATCTACTACGATATCATGTGCTTTGTATGTACTTCATTCATCTAGGGTTACCTAAGCATAGGCTGTATAAACATCATGTTTTCAAGTAAGCAGCACTTTTACCTGCAAGAATATAACTTTAGTATTGAAAGAAAACTGAAAGAAGCATCCTGATTGGTTGAGCAGACCATTGTGACATCATCGCTTGTCTGTGATGTCATAAAGAGCCAGGAGGTTATATTCCAGTGACAGACAGCCAGACTTCATTTCTGTGGATGACACAGAGCGATTAGTTGTGTATCGGTGACTCTCCTGCATACTATGGAGTTTAGAGGATTGGGGTTCGTCCCCCTCTTCATTGCCCTTTGGTGTACGGCCTGGGTTGCGGTCAGCTACACCCTGACTGTTATCTATGGCCATGCCCCCCTGCTGATGTACATCAGGTAAGATGGAGAAACACAAGACGCTCATATCACTTATTACATTTATATATCAATAATTTTCCCCTCCTTTATAGATTATAGATTATAGATTATAATGCACTGAAAATTCAGATTATACAATTCTATACATTCTTTATTAACTTTTGACTCTTTTCTTGTTTTCATTTCACAGCCAAACAGGAAATTATTATCCTGAAAACATCACATTTAAAATCGGATTCCTTGGGATGTCCAATGCCAGTAAGTAAATTTCATAGAAATGTATGATAATATGTGTTTACTGCTGCTGATAACAGGTTATAAGATAATTCTGGCCTAAAACTTACCATCTGATTATTAAGGCAGCAAGAAGTTTTCTAGTGTGACATTTCCTGATGACCTCATAGAAAAAGTTGTGGTTGCTAAGTAAGTGTATCCTTAGCAACCAGTATCAAAAAGAACTCAGACTTAGGCTACATTCACACGGACGCAATGCCGTTTCTTATCCCAGTCTGTAATAACAATCAGAAATAAGAAATAAAGTGAATTAGACATGTTTTTAATTGTTATTGATAATAATGGGCCAGATAAGACTATGCAGGTAAATGGAATGGTCCATCATGGAAGGTTCCATTTGTCTGGTTTAGGGTCGGTCACTAGGTTGTCTTATATTCTTTACATGGTTTATTCTGATCATTGGCTCTTTTTTCAGATCTGTTTCTGGCGTTGCTCCAGTATAATTTCATCCTGCTTCATGCTGAGGCCTTTGGAGCTCGTCAGCCCATGATACAGAAGATCCTGCTGGCGATGGGAATAACATCCTGTATTGGCACCGCTGTGTTGGCTGTGTTTGAGGTAAGTTATTAAAGATTGTAAGTGTACGGATGGTGTTTGATTATTGTTGGGGCTCACCGGTTTAGTATATAGTATATAGGACATCTGTATGTTCTACCATGTACTAGTGTGGACCGGCAATGTGGGCTGAGAGTGTTAATGACATATCACACAGTTTATCCTTTAGTGTGGAGGGTAGTCCTGCATGCATGTCCACTTTCTATTCAATCTATGGGATCACTGAGTATATAGTATTGTCTATTTCCACCGCTCTCATAGAGTTGTGGAGTTTTGTCTAACTCATGTCTGTTTATTATATAGACCGATTTTTATCCAGTGACGCATCGTGTAGGAGCATTCTGCGCCTTCGCTTGTGGCTGCGTTTACAACCTGTGGCAGGCCATACTACTCTACGAAGTTCCTGGAATCCGCAGAGCCATCTGCCATATAAGAATGGTGTCCAGCGCAATGGCCTTCATCGGTGTTATTACCTGTATCCTTTCTATAATAATACAATCACATGAAATCCGCCCGTCCTTTGTAATCAGATTTACAGTGAGAAAACTATTTCTGGTCACTTCTATGATGTTAGCCGTCAGATGGTGACCTGCTGCTACAACAAGGCGACATTGTTGAACTTTTTACAAACTGAAAAGAAATCTGCGGTGCTGCCTTGTGTTATATATCGTATATTATTATATATCCTGCGGCCCACAATAAGGAGGTCCCTCATAAAATGTAGTAAATGCTATAAAACACATGAACCCCTAGATGAGGAGAGTGGTCTCTAACATCACCATAGACATGGGCCATCCCCTCTACACGCGAGGAGAGGCATTTCTGCCATCACCATAACGGGGCACCTCTACCCTAGAGTATAGCGGTTCTAAATAACCCATCTCCATAGACAGGTGGCTCCACTACACCTAGAGGAGAGTTGGTTCGTAGCTCCAATTCACCATAGAGAGGGCGTGCACCGTCTACACCTGAGGTAAGAGGCAGCTTCTAAAAAACACCATCGCTCCATAGGACAGGGGCACTCCTCTACCTCCTCTAGGAGTAGGGTGGTTTCTACTTACTAACGTTCGACCATCACCTGTTATAGACAGGGGCCAGCCTCTACACCTTATTAGGAGGCAGTTCCTATAGTTACTCCATCACTATCGACCGGGGCATCCTCTACACCTTAGAGGAGAGTTGCAGTTCTACTCATCTCCAGTTAGCATGGGGGACACTCCTCTACACTAGAGAGATGTGTTCCTACTCCATCACCATAGATCAAGGTGGCAATCCTCTACCCGTAGAGGAGAGGTTATTCTTACCATCACCATAGGACACGGGACATCCTCTAGCCCGGGTAGCAGGGATAAGTCGTTATGTTTCACCATCTACCATATGCATACGTGTCCTCCTCTATACCTTCGAGGAGCAGGTCCGGCACTACATTACAATCGACAGTGCGCCGCCTAAACAACCTCCGAAGAGAGGTGATTCTACCATCACCATCGACAAGGGGCGCCATACTGTACGCGCCTAGGGGCTAGACGTTTCCTGTCCATCGCCTATATGACACAATTAAGATGGCGTGACTAGACTCTCGCTGTCTGGCAGATATAGTTTGTACTTGTTCATGAAGGCCTGGAGTGCCTTTTGCAAAGAGCAATTATCACTGTTAAACCGGATATATTTTGTGACCTTATCAGTATCGAATCGACTAGGACCTGGTTATTTATTACCTTATCTATTAACAGGATACTCATGTGCTGCCTTTTGTATGTCTTTCATTCATTTAGGGGTTTTACCTAGGCATAGGCTGTATGACACATCATTGTTTTCAGTAAGCCGCACTTTCACCTGCAAGAAGTATAACTTAGTAATTGCAAGAAAACTGAAAGAGCAATGCCTTATTGTTTGAGCCGGCCATTTGTGACCTCACATCATTTGTCCTGGATGTCTAAGAGCCAGGAGGTTATCTTCCAGTGACAGACAGCATGCACTTCATTTCTTGTGGATGACAACAGAGCGATTTAGTTGTGTAGCTGCGACTCTCCTGCTACTATGGAGTTTAGAGATTGGGGTTCGTCACCCCTCTCTTCAATTGCCCTTGGGTGATCGGCCTGGGTTTGGTCATGCTACACCCTGACTGTTATCTATGGCCATGCCCCCCCCCGCTGATGTACTCAGTAGATGGAGAAACACAAACGCTCATATCACTTATTACATTATTACACAATAATTTACCCCTCCTTCCTAATAATTATAGGCCACTAAATATCATATTACCCCATTTCAATACATTCTTTATTACTTTTGACTCTTTTCTTGGTTTCATTTCCACCCCAAACAGGAATTATTAGCTGACCCATCAGCATTTTAAATCGGATTCCTTGGGGTGTCCAATGCCAGTAAGTAAATTTTCATAGAAATTTCTGATAATAGTGTTTACTGCGCTGATAGCAAGTTATACTAACTCTGGTCTAAACTTATCATCTGATTATTAAAGCAGCAATGAAGTTTTCTAATTTTGACATTTCCTGATGACTCGTCATAAAAAGATTGTGGTGGTAAGTAAGTGTATCCTTAGCCACAGTATCAAACCGAACTTGACTTAGTCACACAATGCGTTTCTTATCCAGTCTGTAATAACAATCCGAAATAAGAAATAAGTAATTAGACATTTTTTTAAATTGTTTATTGATAATGAATGGCCGGATTAGACTATGCCGTTTAAATGAGAATGGTCCATCATAGTAAGGTTCCATTTGTCTGGTTTTAGGGCTGTGTCACTAAGATTTTCTATAATCTTACATGGTGGTATTCTGATCCTCTGACTTCTTTTTTTCAGCTTTTGGTTTCTGATTGTTTGCTTCCAGTATAATTTCATCCTTCTTCATGCTGAGGCCTTTGGAGCTCGCAGCCCATTATACAGAGGATCCTGCGGGCCGATGGGATAACATCCTGTTTGGCACCGCTGTGATGTCTGTGTTTGAGTCAGTTATTGAAGATTGTCTTGTGTACATATTTGTTTGACTCTTGTTGGATTGCTCACGCCGTGTTTATTATATGGCCCCTGTATATAGGAACCTCTGTCTGTTCCTATATCGTCTAGGCCATGTACTAGTGAGGACCGGCAATGTATTACATGTACTGGTGTAGGCGCGATAGTGGTATGGACCTAGCACCCAGTTTATCCTTTAGTGGGAGGGTATCCTACAGGCTAATTTCCACTTTCTATTACACTCTTATGGGAGCACTGAGTAATAGTATTGCTCTACTTCCAAACCGTCTCTCAATAGAGTTGTGGAGTTTTATCTAACTCAGGTCTGTTATTATATAGACCGATTTTTACTCCAGTGACGCAGCTCCGGGTAGGACATTCTCTGTCGGCCTTATGCTGTGGTCTGCTTACAACCTTGGACCTCGGGGTACCCAACTCACTCCTACGACTTCCTGGATCCCCAGAGCCATCTGCCATATAAGAATGGTGTCTCACGCAATGGCCTTTCATCGGTGTTTTATTACCTGTATCCTTTTCATACTAAACAATCACATTAAATCCGCCCGTCCTTTGTAAGCAGACTTAGTTAGAAAACTTTTCTGGTCACTTCTATGATTTAGCCGTCAGATGGTGACCTGCTGCTACAACAAGCGACATTGTGGGGTGACTTTTTACAACTGAAAAGAAATCTGCTGTGCTGCCTTGTGTTATATATCATATATTATTATATTCCTGCGCCCACAATAAGGATGTTCCCATAAAATGTAGTAAATGCCTATAAAACACATGATAATCTTATGTTACTGTCCTTATTATATTCATCATCATTGGGTGGCGGTTATCAGTGTACACCAAGCTGTGCAACGAAGACTATGGAAGTAAGTCCGTATCATTTCTATATACTCGCACATGTGGAGTAATCTTATTTCGAATATGTTTTATTGGACACATTCAGCCGTTCCTATGGACATCATGGAAACACTAACTGTAGAACTTAATCATAATCATCTGGGTGTTCCAGGATATCCATATTCTCACATAAATAACAGTTATCTCATGTGGCATGGCCGCCTCACCAGGCCTCCCATGGAATGCGTAAAAGTGTCTCCGGTTCTTGTTATTAATTCAATTTTATTATTATTATATGATTTCCTACAGACATTGAATCATTTTCCATCAGCACAGATGGTTGATGCTGCGCCTGCATCCTGATTACAGCTATTACCTGCTTTCAGCCTAATGCGGTCAGTAACGTTCACCTTCTTATTACGCTCTCATACTGTAATAATATAATTATTGCTCTCTACAATCTCTGGGGTTTCTAATAAGGATATCTGTTTTTTTTCTTTACATTTTAATCATTGAAAGTGTCCCGAAGGCTACAACAAAACCCCTCTGCAAAATAGAGAACCCAGTACTCTGCTGTGTAATGGGGACCCATGGGCCGCGAACTCTGGACACCCAGCAAATGGCATGGTGCAGACACTGCAACACCCTGGACTTGTGTAGGTCTGTCCTGATAAAATAATAGAAAGGTAAGAAAAATTTCACTAATGAATCCTAGGCAAAGAGGAGCAGTCACAGGTTTTCCATTGATGCATCAAAACTTTATTGCAAAACACTTCTTGTTTTAATTAAATTTTTGTATTATTAACATAATTTCTTTATCGTGCCGTGAAATAATTACCATCATTATAGATTAAGTTTGGTAGCTTCCTCATCCTGTACAGGGGGTGTTCCTGCTTTCAAGCCTATGCAGTCAGTTACCTTCTTATACTCTCATGCTTAATAACATTATTATTGCTCTCTACAATCCTGGGGTTTTAAATAAGATGTTTTTTTTCATTACAGTGACAGTGTCCTTGAAAGGGCTTCACCATCTCCAGAAGAGAAACCAGGACTCTGCAGCGTAATGGGACCACCATGGCCCGAACTGGACCCCAGCACGAGCACTGCAACAACAACCCTGTGACGTGTGTAATGGTATCTTCTTGGATAAAATCATAGGAACTTACGTATAATGTCCCATATTTCCAATGTAAGCAAGAGATTTAGTTTTCATTTCCTGCTCATCATAATTTATACACTACACGGCCCAGCCGGCCATTTACTGGCACCACCCAAGACTTGGCTCCAAGAACCGACCTCCCAACCTAAGACATAATAGAGAGTCAGTCCCATACATTTATTTGTAAATTGAATGCTGCAAATATATCTTTGCTCCAATCTAATCACATCTATTTATATGTCTTTCAATTACTATTCCTGGAGCGGGGGGTCTTCAGATAGAAGTGATGACTCTATAGACCACATCGCTATCATCATGGCCACCATGTAGGCTCACTGACCCGCGCTTCACACGAAGCAGATTCTGGGGCCCGGTCTCTGTCGCACAAATAATTCATCGCATACTCCAGGGAAGGGCAGTTCCTTCAGCCATGGTTCCCTAAGGTTTTCCCTCCTCACTGGGGTTTTTTTTTCCTCTCCTGAGTTGCTGAAGGACAATTGTTTGTGAGTCAGAGACCATCCTCACCACTTCAGGGCCCATTATTGCTCTCGGGACTTCTCCTAACAACCTTGACATATAAACCTATACTAATGTAGTTAATAAGAAGTCGTTTATATCATCAATCTTTTTAGCTTTGTCCTCCTGCACATTTAGAATTGTTAGGTCTACATTCATGTGTACTGGGGATCCTCAGGGCTTTGTATGAAAGAGAGATAATTATCTGTCACAGATACTTTACAACTTCCGAGAATGCTAAGATAAGAGTGGGTTGTTTGGGGGTATGCAAAATGGATTTCCTATAGACTCTATCAGATTTTTGGTTTGTCACAGACATTTTACAAGGCTGTCACATGTGAACGGAAAAATCATTGTTCAAGAGGTTACAAAGCTCTTCAGTCTCATTTGCATACCCATCACCCCTATACACTTAGGCTACATTCGCACGCTGGAAAGGAGGAGGGTTACCGCTGGAGTTACCCTTCCCCTCTCCATTGAAAACTATGCTGCCCGGTCCGTAAATATGTCCAAAATAGAGCAGGCTCTATTTTTCTGCAGCTAAGGAACGGAACAACCGTGTGCTCACCGGTCCATTCAGTTCATGCTCTTGCAAGTTAATGTGGAACGTATGTGTGTATATTATTCCTGTTGATGAGATCAGACGATTGCTGTAGATTAAAAGGGTTTTCCTCACAAAGGCAAGTTAGGCCCTATCCACGGAATTAGGCCTTACTTGCTGAGCATTGGTGGTCTCAGTGCTGCTCCCACCGATCACAAAAAAGGAGGGGTCCCGACAGGACGTTCTCAGACTAATGGAGCCGACGGCCAGCCATGACTGTTCTTTTTCCATTAATCTCTATTGATCGGATGAATCACCAACTCCACGATAGAACGTCCCAGAGAGGTCCTTGGGCACCTTCACACAATAGCACCACCTGTCTCCCATGACCTAGCCGAGTACTCAGCTTTCAATGTGTGTATTTGGGGGCCACTCTCACTCCCCCTCCCTTCTTCAACCTGCTGGCCATGTGCTACATCCGGTTATAGCCGAAGTGGGGACAAGGCTGTTTGATAAGAGCCTTAAAAGGTATTGTGCTATCACCATAGTCTATAACCAATGTTTCCAAATTCAAATCCAATCTGTGTGATCCCTAGTGATTAGGGATCAAAACTGATGTATAGTAAAAGGGACCTTCATGGGACAATCTCCCATAGCCATTGTGAAATCAAGTAGATTTGTAAATCTTCAAGTTTCATACCTCCCACTTTTCTGCAAGCGCATGACGGCAAAAGATTGTCCACACATCGTTCGCCCCACTTACCCCCCCCCCTCAAAATCCTCCAGTCCCACAGCAAATATTTTGTATGTTGTGCTCTCCTGACGACTTTAGATTTCAAACTGTGGTGTTTTCCCATTTTTCCCCCATTGTTTGAGTTTTGTGTACGGGCTGGTTGGTTTCTACACCCCCTGCTGTAGTCTACACTCCTTGACCCCTGTATTCTGGTCATGCCCCTATAATCGATATGGAGAAGGATTTATCTTTGTACTATGTGCTGCCTCAATGGCACCACTCAAGAGCCCTGCTTTCATTTTACAAACTGCTGTAGGCAAATGACGGCTGACTCTGATTTGTTTTCTTGAGCAACTTACAACAGTTTTGCTCTCAGTGCAGCTTCTGTAAATAATCTTCCCCTAACAACATTGATAATTACAGACGATCTCTCTCGCCTGACAGGAATTTTGCTTCTGAGGCAGATGGTTTGTTACTCTCTAAAGGAAACTCGACACACAAAAGTACATTTAAACCTTGCATTAACCCTTTTCTCCATTAACCCTTTTCCTGCCTTGTGTTGTATGACCACTAAAGTATCTCACGTATACATCACCAAAGTTTGCGGAGTCCTGGCCTAATAGCGTGTCCAAGCTGATATCATGGGGGAATTTCTATCTAATTTGCCGCAACGTACTGTCGCATCGGACGATCATCTCCGCAAACACAGCCCGATGCTATTAAGTGTGTGCACCGCTGTTATGATTACTGGGTAGACAGAATTAATCAGTCGCTGCGCCAGAAAATGACAGTATGAAGTTGGCGCCCAAATCTTACAATGCACTGCGCCTTATTTTGCTCTCTGAACCATTTTTACCTGGTCTAAACAGATCGTGCGCCAAAAATTGTGCCTAAAATGCATATGTGGAAACGTTAGGCCCACGTCCAGTTGGGCCAAAAAAGACGGATGTTGTCGGGAAGTTCGGAAACATCTGTTCTTTCTTGCGCAACTCTATACATGATCCGCACAGTTCTGCGCGCCAAAAATCCGACGCATTTTTTTTGTGCAGATGCGATAATACATGTCCCCACTGTTGTGGAGTCGCTGCTATTCAGTTCTCAATCATAGCTGAACCGGCATCGGGAAACACAGGGGGCACTTTACTAAGAACAGGGCAACCTCCACTAATGCATTTTCCTCTGTAAAGTGCAGGGGTGCCAGATTTAGGATTTTCTGGCGCACGTTTTTTTGGTGCCCTCTTTTATATGGGGCTTGCACATAATTCTGTCAACTTTGAAGTTAATCTGGCGCACTGGTCCACTGAGCAGCAGAACGCCCCCTATTAATGGCATTATTAATTTATGTTGCATGATCGTAGTGCAGCTTCAGTACAAAAGGGTCGCTGTGTGACACAATTTCGGGCAGGCACTTCTTTAAATACCTGTGCAAGCAGTTTGCACCTAAAAGTTAACAATAAAACCTAAAACTTGCAAATTCCGATGGCAAACTGGCGCAAGGCCTCAGTAAATGTCCCCAGTCACACCACGACATCCCCGTGTAACACCGCGTGTCTCCAATTGGTGGCGTTAACCTCTTGAAGGGCAGCTGTGTCAGGGTGACCGCAGCATTTAAATTCCTACAGTGGATTCCTTGCAAGGATTGGCGCCTTGAAGTGTTCTTTAGTGTCCCAAACCTGGTGACAGTAGCCTTTTTAATCCTGGATATCTCTGTAACTCATCTATCCTTCAATTCCAAGTCGTCTTATCCCTGCGGTTGAGAACCCCCCCATAGCATGATGCTGGCTCCACCATGTTCACTGTTGGATTGCATTTGGCTGTTTTTCTCCAACATACTGCTTAGAGATGACACAAAACATTTCATGTTGGTCTCATCAGACCAAGAGATTATTTTCTGATAGTGTGGGCTGAAAAAACACAGGAGGATTCCCCAAAGGTTCTACTAGCCAGCAGACATGTATAAATGAAGAAGGACAACTACCTTATATACTCGAGTATAACCTAGTTTTTCAGCACAAAATTTGTGCTCAAAAACCCTAACTCGCTTATCTCGAGTCAACTAAAAACATAAAGACAAAACCACCTTCTGACATCACCCATAGCCTTTTCTGTCTGAGAACAGTTCTGAGACAGAAGAGGACCTATGGGGACGTCGGAAAGATGAGTACAGTTGTTTTTTTTTTTTCCTACTACAACAGGGGCTGGGCAGGCGCTGATATGCTACG
This sequence comes from Engystomops pustulosus, assembly GCA_019512145.1. Taxonomy (NCBI): domain Eukaryota; kingdom Metazoa; phylum Chordata; class Amphibia; order Anura; family Leptodactylidae; genus Engystomops; species Engystomops pustulosus. The sequence goes on from CM033649.1 coordinate 76,850,158, forward strand.
GGTTGGGCAGCTGTATGCTACAGGGGGTGGCAGACTATACTGGGAGGCCTGTAACCAATCGCATTTCCCACCCTCGGCTTATACTCGAGTCAATGGTTTTCCCATTTTTTTGTGTAGAAATTAGGGGTCTCGGCTTATCTTGGGTTCGCTTATACTCTGAGTAATATACCGGTATAACGTCCTCTGTTGTACTCATCAGGTACATTTTACAACACCACATTTACGTGTGGTCCCATAGTTTTCTTTGCCTTTTGAAAGGATTGCTATGGAATTTGTGGTGTCATAGCCAGTTGTGCGTGAGAGGTCACCAATATGCTGGCTGTCCTTAGTTCATGCTGGCTCACTAAAGAAATACTTAACTACTCACCAGGGCACACCTCTTATTTCAAAGGTGTGAAAGAGCTGCTTAAAATTGCCCACACATATACCTCTTGTATCATCCCCAAACAGAGAGTTAGTGAAGTGGTTTATCAACTCTCAAAAATGTTAGAAAACATGGTTGTGATGTAATGCCTGTGTTATACCTGCTGTTCTCTACTTAGAGCGTGAAACAAAAAAATCTAATCCCACAGCCTTTTATTTTAATCATTTATCATTGTTTTCATCTCATTCTTGCATCGTACCACTATAGTGCCATGCCTCTCTGCCCACTCTTCCTCTCCCATTTATTATTCTCAGTATTTCCGCTAAGTCTCATCTGACATGGGACACGTATGCGCAGCCTCTTCTTCTCATCTCCCACCGCGCTCTGTATAACTTTTTCACTCTCACCGCTCCTGTACACAGGACCGTGACGGCTCCCATCCCTTTCTTATCTACCACCTTTCTAATTCTAAATTATGGTTTATTTTAGGACACTATCTCGGCACTGCCTTCAAGTCCGTTTAAGGTTAACGCTTCACCATTGTTGTGAAAAGTACTGATTATATATATATTTTAATTCCTTGTGTTTCCTTTTATATGGATATTTTTATATACTTTTTTAAACACAACGTTACTGTATATTTATATCCTTTTTTTATGTAGATTCACACAAATTGTTATATATTACATTATTGATTCATATATCCTCTAATTCATTTATGATATACATAGTAATATAATATCATAATTTAGTCTGTTTCAATTAGTGCTTGATATATCTCAAATTTGACCCACTTTAACATTTCTGTAGTAGTTGGAGGCACCAACGTCCGTTTTTCCTCTCTTTTGCCATAATTGTCCATAAGGTCTACAAATCTTTCCCTTTTTTCAATGGTCTTGGTAGACACCACAGGTTTACTCAATGTACCATGGGAAATGAGGATACATAGTTTTAATTTCAAACGTAGCTTAACACAAAGTAATATGATGGTTAAGGTGGCTGTACAAAGACCTCTTCAAAATCACAGAGGACCAAAACAGAATTTACAATTGTTTCGGCAGAAATCAGAGTTAAACACAGGGGAAACCCTTATGCAGTGCACATGTAAGTTCTTAGCGAAGTGGCAAGCCATATGAAAATTCAAAAAAAGTAGTGCCAGTGAACTTTAAAGTGCACCAACCGGAAGAAGGAGGCCATTTTTAAAACCCCTACGAGACTCAAGACGGCGGCCGCCATTTTTCAAATCTCCCTGTGTCACTATAAGTTCTTATAGCATTAGGATGCTATAAATTCCAGGGATTTTGAGATTGTTTTTTCGTGACACATGTACTTCAAATGAATTAAAAATTTGGATGATATCTTTTGTGTTTAGTTTATGAAAAAAAACGAAATTTGGAAAAATTCTTTATTTTCAAAGTTCTAAATTCTCTACTTTTTGATGCAGATGTCAAGCCACCCAAATAATTCATAATTACCATTTCCCAAATGTCTGCTTTTTGTTGATGTGTTTTTAAGATTCCACATATTTTTACTAGAATGTTATGAGGCTCAGAATTTAGGTGCCATTTTTTAAATTTTGAAAATCAGCAAAACCTTATTTTAGATGAACCTCCCAAATTTTAATTGACTGCGAGAGCCTAAATAATAGCGAGACTCGTATTTTACCTCATTCTGGAAACTGCACCCCTCATGTATGAAAAGCACTTTTAAAGAAGTTTGTTAACCCTTTAGGGTGTTTTTAGGGATAAAACAAAATGGAGGTGCGGTCTACAAATTGAAACATTCATTTGGGTGAAAATTAACCATTTCAATTTGGCCGTTAACCATACCAAAGATTAGTATGTTATCTTATTCTATGGGTCTTCAACGATTATAACAGACCTCATTTATATAGATTTTTTTCCCAGTAAAAAGTAATTTGGCAAAATGTTTAATTTAGCATCATCGACTTTCATATGCATAACTTTCTGTTTTTCTGGCTGACAATCTGGTAAGACTTATTTTTGTGAGAAGGATTGTTCTTTTTAGTGGCTTATTTTAGAGTGCATACATTTTTTATCACTTTTAGAGCATTTTTAAAAGGTATTAATTAAAAATGATCTTTTATGGAGCATTTTTTGTGTGGGTTTATACGGGGTTCACTTAACGAATCTATAATGATTCAGTTTTATTATGCAGATTGTCATGGATGCAGAGATACCAAATATGTGGGGTTTTTGTGTATTGTTATTTAATTTTTACAGAATAAAAACAATTTGGAGAAAATCTGTTTCATTTTAGCATCACCATCTTTTCATATTCATACTTTTTTTAAATTTTGGCTGAAAATCTGTTAGTAGGGGCTTATTTTTTGCGAGAAGATTGTTTCTTTTTTATGGTCTCATTTAAGATGTGTAACATTTTTTTTCATTCACTTTTTAGAGCATTTTTTAAAGGTAATATAAAAAATTATCTTTTTTTCGGAACATTTTTTGCTTTTTTACCCCCCGGGCATTTACCGTGCAGGTCCAGAACAATTCTGTTTTTATTATACCGATTGTTACGGACGCGGCATACCAATAAGGCTTTTTTTGTTTTTTTTTGTGTTTTTTATAACTTTATTAAGTGTTTTTAGGGAAAAGTGACATTTTAGGGGCATTCTGTCATTATTTGGGGCCAAATTAGACAGTTACAGTCAGACTCGGAGGGTCTAACTGCTGCGAGCATCAGGCAGTCCCTGCACTTGGTAGTCTTGGGCTGCCCAGTTAGTCTTCAGGAGAAAACCAATCTTGCAGTCATATTAGACTATGTGTGCATTACCTGGAAGATTTGGTCATTCACAGCTCAGACCAGGAAGTCATCCTCTGTGCAACACGTACTAGACTCTTGAAGTGAACAGGCCTTAGCATTAACCCTGAGATATGTGTGTTCTTACTGACTTGATGAAGTGATGCCAGTGATGATCCACTGGACACCAGAGGCAGGGAGCAGTCCAGAGGTTAATGTTAGCACTTTCCCAGCAGCCAGTGCTGTTTAGCCCCTGATGCGACCTGGGAGCAATGCTGAACAGGTTGTAAATGGTGAGGGGCTCTGTGATGTACCTGAGAAGAAGCCATACCCTGTTGTGGAAACCATGCCATTGTGGAAAATTTATTCTACCCATTATGTGGCCCAGGATACCATGAATACTAATGCTAGGCAAAATATTGACGTTGGTAACTGACCATGCCACTTTCACAAGGTGGAACTAGGTGTACTAGGTGGAGTTGTACAAGTTTGTTTATGTGTTTTCACTTGCATATTGTGAGTGAGTGCATGTGGTTGCTCCTAATTGCCAGAAGGACGGGCAATACAGTGTGGTAGGGCAGCAAAGAGACTTAGATAAGTCAATAGATAAATGTCATGGAAGGTATTTTCATATACAATGGACATTACCTGATATATATATATATATATATAATATATATTATATAATATATATATATATAAAATATATTTAATATTATTTTATTTGTATATTAAAGAGTTAGGCCAGCTGCTACATTTGTATTGTGATATTCTAAAACAGTGGAAGCATGTATACTTAAACTGAAATTTCAAGAAACAAAATAAATAAAAATTCATACTTCTCTTATGTCAAGACATGAGCCCATCACAGAAATATTGTATTCACATATGCACTATTAACATACAGACCAACGTGGCAGATAGTGAGTTGTTACAACCCATAGTGACATAAGACTACCCTTACGTCTGCCTGCGCTATGGGGGAGTATGAAAGGGCTCGCGGGCTGACCCTCTTCATACTCCCGGGCATTTGCTTCATTAAGCAAACGCCCGTCGCTACACCATGCGATCGGTGTGTGGGCGCCGCCATCTTGGCTCCGACTCGTCACTCCCCGTACTTCAACCGGGGAGCGGCGATCCATTGTCATGACAGCCTCGGATCACACAAAGATCCGAGGCTGTCATGATCGAGGCTATCTATACAATGTGCGATCTGCACATTGTATAGATTGTATGCAAAATCTCCATATACTGCCATACTGTATATGGCAGTGTATGGTAGATCACAGACCAACCTAGGGTTAAGTACCTAGGGAGTCTGAAAAATAGTAAAAAAAAAAAATAAAAAAAGTAAAAAAAAAAAAATTATATTAAAAAAACATAAAAATTCCAAATCACCCCCCTTTCCCTAGAACTATATAAATATAAATAACAGTAAAAATTCTAAACACTAAGTATCGCCGCGTGTCCAAAATGCCCGATATTCACAAATATAATAACCGTTTTCACTGCGTTTTACCCCGTAGCGGAAAATGCGTCCGAAGTCGCAAATTGCATTTTTTAGCCATTTTTGAAATAGAAAAAATTCTATAAAAAGTGATCCAAAAGTCGCATCAGTCCTAAAAATAAAAGCAATGAAAATGTCATCAGAAGTCGCAAAAAATGACACCACCCACAGCTCTGTACACTAAGTATGAAAGAAGTTATTATCGCAAGACAACTGTAAAATGAAGAATTTTTTTTCTGTACAGGATGTTTAATTTTTGTAAATGTATGAAACATTATAAAACCTAAACTATTTGGTATCCCTGTGATCGTATTGACCCAATTAATGAAGCTAGATCTGTCATTGGGGCGCACAGTGGAAGCTGTAAAAACCAAGCCCACAAGAAAGCGCAAATGTTACACGGCATGGAATATTTAATACCATCACTACGAGGGCAATTTGTTACGCAGAAATAAGACATCACACAGCTCTGCTTTGAAAATAAAAAAATATAGATTTTTGAAGGTGGGGGGTGAAAAATAAAAACACAAAAACAAAAAGGGCTGGGTCCTTAAGGGGTTTAATTTTTGTCCACAAGTACAACTGATCCTCTAGCCTTTCATGAGCATGTCCATGGTGCGTGTGCTTGCCACAGATCCTCCCACCCCGAAGGTGGAGTTTACAAGTTGGAGCTAAAATTGCATCTCAACTACATTGTAATTTTTTTTTGGTGCGGTTCTTGATTTTGGGTTGTTCACATGTTGCAGTTAAAACGCATTGCAATCAGTATTGATGTTGTCTTTAGTTCAATTCGAAAGACATAACCCGAACTGGTGAATTGATCTTGAAGGGGAAACCTGTTCAATCAAGTTAATTCCCCTTTTTGCGTCTCGAATTAAGATACTTTACTGAAAACACACCTTAAAACTGAATACAATGTAGTTGAGATGCATTTGTAACTGCATTGTGTGGACGCCCCTGGATGGAACACTGCTTACCTCATGTCATCCAAGCCACAAGCAATGGCACACAGCCCATTCTTGTAGGCAGGACATGACCGGTTGGGTTACCTAATGGGATTTTGACCAGCTGGTGGTTTTTTAAGTGCTGGCAATTTTGCTTTTTATTATGTTTGCACTGTTTAACCTACCAGTTCAGAAGTTCATTCACCCCACTACGTCATTCCCACAAACACTGATGAGATTTTTATGTCTTGAGATGGTTTGTCTCTCTATATCGTTGGGAGATGGTGGTCTACAGTGTTGTGATTATTACCCTCAAGGTACTTTCAAAGGTGGCATTTTTGGCTGCTTTTTTTTTTAACATTTTCTGATTGCATTTTGATGACACTTTTCTCTTCGCTTACCTCCTTACCTAACTGTGCCAAACTTTCGATAGCTATCTCAGGGTGCAAGTGATCAAACCAGGGTTGGCTCCGGTTTCAGTAGGCCCCTGGAGACAGAGCCTCAGTAGGCCCCTTTAGAGTGAACTCCCATGACGGCATTATAAATACTGAAACAAAACAGTCTCGGTTCCTTCTTAAAATATCCCTTGTTTTATCAAACAGCCCCCTCATGGGTATTTTTATAATAAATTTCCATCAATCCGTATTGATTCTTATGTAAGCCTTAGGTGGGCTCCCCACGCTCGGCATCCCCGGCACTTCACCCGGATATGCTCGTGCTTTGGGTACCTTATGGGATTTTGGAGTGCTGGCAATTTGCTTTTTATTATGTTGCACTGTTTAACACTTACCAGTTCAGAAAGTCTCACCCCACTACTTCATTCACACAAACACTGATGGAGATTTTTATGTCTGAGGATGGTTTGGTCTCTCTATCTCGTTCGGAGATGGTGGTCTACAGCCCCCTCATGGTTATTTTATATAAATCTCCCTCAATCCTTATAGATTCCTTATGTAAAGCCTTATGTGGCTCCCCCAGCAGCTCTGGATCCCGGCACTCGCCCGGATTGCCCAGTGCTAGCGCTGGCCCTGATCCTGACAAATCTCAATACTTAAACATTTTGGTTCCCCCTTCTATGGCCAAACTCTTTAGTTGAACTTTGGCTTCAGTGGCGAGATGAAAGCATTGCGTTATGTGGCATTTCTTTCTGTGTTCCATGGGTGACCCTTTTTTTTCGTAATTATAAATAGTTGGGATAAATATTATCCAGTAGTCATCCCGTACCCTTTCGAGTTGGGTAGCTGCTGTCAAGATGATCCTTCTCCTCCCAGACTGTTATCTACTTCAAAGTGTACTGATTGACTTGCCTTCAACATTCCTAAAATCCTTCCTGTATTAAATTATCTGGGGTTAAATGCATCTGGATCCAAGCTCTAACTCTTTATGTTGCCAAGCTGTAAGGAGGATTGGGAGTTCCTGGCGTACTGAAATTTATTATGCTTCGCGATATAATGCCCCTATCATACTGCATAGACGTGAGGCCAAAAACGCTTGGGTAACCATTGAACAACACTCACTCATGCCCTCAAGTGCCCATAGATGTATTAATGTGGCTACATCCTAAAGAACGTCCTCCGATATGTCCTCTACTCTATTCTTCTCTAGCACTATGGGACCTGGTTAAACATATCTTCTATCTGCAGAAATTAGGTTATATGTTGCTCAGGAGGGTTTGGAATGAAATGTACTCACTACCAGTATCTCCTCCCGCCAGGCACATTGAATGAAAGTACCAGCATCTCCTTTCATTTAGATGGTTCTCTTTTCCACTGTCTGGTTAATGATAGAGAAGCTTAGTTTCAAGGCCAATTGAAGCTATGGATGGCTTATACCAAACCAGAGTTTGATCAAGTCTTCTGTAGGGCATCCTTAACCCTTTTAAGTCCTGTCTGTATATGCTATCTATGGAGGGGATAGGTCCTGCCTGTATATACTATCTATGGGGGATGGGTCCTGCCTGTATATACTATCTATGGGGGATAAGTCCCCTGCCTGTATATACTATCTATGGGGGGATGGTCTCTGCCTGTATATACTATCTATGGGGGATGTTTCTTGCCTGTAATATACTATCTATGTGGGGATGGTCCTGCTGTATATCTACTATGGGTTTTCTTGGATTCTTTGGGGGGATAAGTCCTTGCCTGTATATACTATCTATGGGGGATAGTCCTGCCTGTAATATACTATCTATGGGGGGATGGGTCCTCCTATATACTTCTATGGGGGGATGGGTCCTGCCTATATCTATATCTATGGGGAAGTACTCGCTGCCTGTATATACTATCTCTGGGGGATTGGTCTTGCCTGTATATACTATCTATGGGGGTGATGAGTCCTGCCTATATATACTATCTAAGGGGGAAGTAGTGCTGCCTGTATAAACTATTATGAGGGGATGGGTCCTGCCCGTATAACACTATCAGTCGAGGATGGGTCCTGCCTGTATATTCTATTTTGGGGTATATTTTGAAACCTGTTAAAACAATGCTCAATTGTTATCCAGGTCTCACCTTTTACCACATTAGTTATTTATCCCAAGTATTATAAATTAAATTTTATTAGTGTGATGTCTCAGTAAAAGTTCTCCTACTTATCTAGATATTATGTCTTATATCTTCTTTATTAGTTGCAAGGGAATAAATCACCCCAGGAGGCTACTTGCAGGAGCTATCACACCATGACGTATGGCTGGATAGTGATGATCCAGAGGTGAAGCTGCAGTATTTATGGTGTCTAATATATACTGAGAAGTTGTTGTAAAACATAGTTCGTTCAAAGGGTATTCCGATGAAGACATCGAACATCGGATACTTAGGATAATAAAATAACACTCTCCCATTCACTAATTTTAATAAAATCAGCATTCACAGGACATCAGTCCTTGTGTATACATTTCAGTTTCCCCCGGGATCGTGACCGTAAATCAAAGTCAGGGGTCGGCAGGACATATTCTTCTCATGTCCTTATGCTGCACTGAGCCGCTCTCTGCCTCCATCCCCTCCTTTACATTCCAGGTCCGGCTAACACACACAGACTTCCTGCCGGCAAACAGAAGTGTGAGGGACTTACTATACAAGCTACATGACAAGGTCTTTATCCAGGGGAGAAAGCACGCAGTCTGACAGTGTATATTATGGCTCAGATAGCAGAGCTAAGAAACCAATTGTGTGTTATATGCATCTCATGATTTCAACATCTATTATCTCTGATCCGTCAAATCTCTCTTTTCTTATACGTGTCGTATACTAGTACAATGTTCACAGCAAATGGAAGTGTATTTTTTTTATCCTGGACCCTGATAATCAAGCACATTGTCAGCACACAGCATTTCACAGCACTAAGGGATCATAAAGTGTCTGCTTAGAGTCTCTACCAACACTCTGGCATATTACACTGAGCTTCACTGAAATATAGCAGCTAAAACAGCAATAAAACTGAGTAAAATTTTAAGTAAAGGGTGTGGATATTTGGCCCAGAGAAGTCTGAGGTAGGCGGGTGTTTTTGTGATGCAGTTCAAGACAGTGACACCAAGGACAGTCCAAAACAGGTTTGCCTGCATTTATTTTCGTCAGCAGAACAAAAAAACAGCCTTCACACATTCAGGCATCAAATCAAACAATACTCCTACCTGTCTCTGGGTGCTAACATACAGAGTTTCTCTAACTCACCACTAACTCAAATGTGTGCTGCTTCAGGCACAGAGAACAACATCTCAGCCCTGCTCACAGCTTTATGCAGCCTGATTGGGCTGCTCCCACCACCTGTGTCCAAGGTGCTGGACAACACAAACTCAGAACTAAGGCCTTGCACTAGTATGACAAACCTAGGAACATACCGCCCATCCACAGTTAACCCCTTCAGTGTCTCCAAGGGATAAAAAATCATCTTTATTGTGTAAACATCACTAGGGATTGACAACTTGAGAATTTTTTTAATGGGCCAAACCCTTTAAAGTTAAAGGGATTCAGTAGCTGGGAGCGGTGCAGGACAGGTATGATTCTGGTGTGGTGTATTTTGGTGACTGTACAGATGCTCTGAAGGGAATCTGTCAGCATGTTGATCATCGAAAGCAGCCAGACAGTATTCTGTATCAGCCATGAGATCTGTGTAACCATCTTTGTGGGTCCTGCTTGTAATTGGCTTAAGTGAGGTTAATAAAGCAGCGTTTTTATGTTTTCTTAGTAGAACAACACACGTAGCAGTTACTGTACACAGCTTTGAAGGGAATCCACAGCAGATAATGACAAATCACTAGCCCCAGAGCTATAAACCTCTGGGTACTTTAGACTATGTGCTGTATAAATAAAGGGCTCATTTTTTGAACCTCCGTTAAGGTTGGCCATGTTTAATCTTCTGTCTTTTGTGTGAGTAAGTGTGAGGGTCGTATTTTAGGTTTTAACCAATATACTGTACATCTATAAAAGTTCTGCTCCGCTTTCTTTGATATTTTAAAGTAAGCCTCCTATTACACACATCGGTCAGCCAGATACTCCTGTCCATAAATGACTGCAGTTAGAGGGTCATGTTATCCCTAATTTTTCCAATTGCCCTGCAGGACCTTTCACAGCATCCATAAATAAAATTAAGATCCTGACCAGGCGTTTGTTCATGGACAGAGAGATCATACATGACCCCCATCTGCGCTGTTTTGATGTCAGGATATCTACCTGATCAAGGTTAGAAGATTGGAGCTTTACACAGTAGATTTTGCTTATTTCAAATGATACTGATTTCTGTAAGAAAAGAATCAAAGGAGGATAGTAAACATATTACAGATTGAGAAGCTGGAGGCTGGGCAGATAAATGGTTGATGAGGTTTACTGTAAATACATGTTATGTTATACACTTAGGCCAATGGGAAAAAAAATAAAATAGTCCATTATCTTGGTAAAACTGCAGCAGAGAGGAATATCAGGTATCAAGCAGTACAAGAGAGGAATAGATTCTCTTAAGAGGACATAGTTTTGCCCTTATACAATCACTGGTCAACTAAACATGGAATATTATGTATAGATTGGACACATGCATAGAAAGGACATAGTAGACGGAAACAGGTTCAGTGGAAAGCACCAGGTTTGTTAGAGTGGGGGGGGGGGGGACTAAATACAAGGTCGATTATATGACTTGAGGTTTTTGAGCTTAGAAAAAAAAACGGCTAAGAGAAGACTCATGTACAAATACCTTTCCAAAGGTCTTAAAAAGAGGCCGTGGCCAGACAAGGGCCATCCTCTACACCTAGAGAGAAGGCAGTTCTACCATCACCATAGACAGGGGCATCATCTACACCTAGAGGAGAGGCAGTTCTACCATCACCATAGACAGGGGGCATCTCTCTATACCAGTGGTGGCGAACCTATGGCACGGGTGCAGAAGGTGGCACTCTGAGCCCTTTCTGTGGGCACTCGGCCATCACTGCAGGACAGAGTTACCAAACAGACTAGTCCACCAAATCTTTCTGCAGTCGAGGCAACTTAAGAGATGCTGCAATCAGCGCTATTTTAAAGCGACACTTCATTGTCTGTTTGGAACTGCGGAAAAAGTGAGAAGGTGTTGACAGAACTGCATTTTCTTTTGGAGGTCCTCCTGCTAGACCCACATTCTCCCTGTCAGAGAGACCCGGGAGAGAAGCTATTTCTTCCCCTCTTTCTTTCAACTGATTAGTGGCATTAGGCGGCCGATACATTGAAGATGTAAAGAAACACATAGCAGTAAGTTTACTGCTTAAATTGCCACGTTGGCACTTCACAGGTAAGTAGTTGGATTTTGGTTGTAGTTTGGGCACTCAGTCTCTGAAAGTTCGCCATCACGCTCTATACCTAGAGGAGAGCAGTTCTACATCACCATAGACAGCGGGGCATCCTCTAAACCTAGAGGAGAGCAGTTCCTATACCATCACCATAGACGGGGACAATCCTCTACACCTAGAGGTGAGGCAGTTCTACCATCACAATATACAGGGGGCATGCTCTACACCTAGAGGAGAGGCAGTTCTACCATCACCATAGACAGGGGGCATCCTCTACCCTAGAGGAGAGGTGGTTCTACCTCACCATAGACAGGGGCATCCTCTACGCCTAGAGGAGAGGTGGTTCTACCATCACCATAGACAGGGGCCATCCTCTACACTAGATGAGAGGTGGTCTACTAAACCGTCACCATAGACAGGGGCATGCTCTACACCTACGAGGGAGGTGTTCTACCATCACCATAGACAGGGGCATCCTCTACACCTAGATGAGAGGTGGTTCTACCATCACCATAGACAGGGGGCATCCTCTACACCTAGAGGTGAGACGGTTCTACCATCACCATAGACAGGGGCATCCTCTACACCTAGAGGAGAGGTGATTCTACCATCACCATAGACAGGGGCATCCTCTACACCTAAGAGAGACAAATTCTAACATCTCCATAGACGGGGGCATCCTCTACACCTAGAGGAGAGGTGGTTCTACCATCACACTAGACAGGGGCATCCTCTACACCTAGAGGAGAGGAGGTTCTACCATCACCATAACAGGGGGCATCCTCTACACCTAGAGGTAGACGTTTCTACCATCACCATAGACGAGGGCATCCTCTACACCTAGAGAAGAGGTGATTCTACACATCACCATAGACAGGGGCATCCTCTACACCTAGAGAGAGGCAGTTCTACCATCACCATTGACAGGGGGGCATCCTCTATACACCTAAAGAAAGGCCAGTTCTACCATCACCATAGAACAGGGGCATCATCTACACCTGAGGAGAGCAGTTCTACCATCACCATAGACAGGGGACATCCTCTACACATGGAGGTGAGGCAGTTCTACACATCACAATAGACAGGGGCATGCTCTACACCTAAGGTGAGGCGGCTCTACCATCAACCATAGACAGGGGGCAATCCTCTACACCTAGAGGAGATGCGTTCTACCATCCACCATAGACGGGGGCATCTCCTTACACCTAGAGGAGAGGTGGTTCTACTACCATCACCATAGACATGGGGCATCCTCTACACCTAGAGGAGAGCAGTTCTACCATCACCATAGAGAGGGGGCATCCTCTACACCTGATGAAAGAGTGGTTTCTACCATCACCATAGACAGGGGCATCCTCTACACCTAGCAGGTGAGACGGTTCTACCATCACCATAACAGGGGCACTCTACACCTAGAGGATGGTGATTCTCCACCATCACCATAGACAGGGGGCATTCCTCTACACCTAGAGGAGAGCGGTTCTATACCATCACCATAGACCGGTGGCATCCTCTACACCTAGAGAGCAGGTCTACATCACCATAGACAGGGGGGCATCCTCTTACACCTAAGGAGAGCAGTTCTAACTCATCACCATAGACGGGGGCATCCTCTACACGAGAGGAGAGGCAGTTCTTACCCACCATAGACAGGGGCAATCTCTCACCTAGAGAGAGAGCGTTTTACCATCACCATAGACAGGGCATCCTCTATACCTAGAGGAGAGGCAGTTTACTACCATCACCATATACAGGGCCATCCTCTACACCTAAGGAGAAGCAGTTCACCATCCCATAGACCGGGCATGCTCTACACACCTAGAGAAGAGCAGTTCTACCATCATCTAGACGGGGACTCCTCTACAACCTAGAAGAGGCTTCTACGCGCCGTAGACACTATAAGAGCAGCGGGACTATGGCTCTCTCTCTGCTGGCAATACTTTGTACATGTTCATGAGAGGCCTGTGTTAATATCTGTGTATTTTATTAACCTTATCATTATGATAATATGAAGTTATATATAATTTATCATTTAAAGGCTACCTGACATAGCTGTATAAACAGCATTTTTTTCAAATGAGCTGCGTTTTACTCGCAAGACTATAACTATGGAGTAAAGAAAACTGAAAGAAGCATACTGATTGGTTGAGCAGACCATTGTGACATCACACTTGTTTGTGATGTCATAAAAGCCATGGTAACATTCCAGTGACAGACAGCCAGACTTCATTTCTGTGGATGACACAGAGCGATTAGTTGTGTATCGGTGACTCTCCTGCATACTATGGAGTTTAGAGGATTGGGGTTCGTCCCCCTCTTCATTGCCTTTTGGTGTACGGCCTGGGTTGCGGTCAGCTACACCCTGACTGTTATCTATGGCCATAGCCCCCGCTTTGAACTGTATAGTAGTCAGCGTAATAAGTGATATGAGCGTCTTGTGTTTCTCCATCTTACCTGATGTACATCAGCAGGGGGGCATGGCCATAGATAACAGTCAGGGTGTAGCTGACCGCAACCCAGGCCGTACACCAAAAGGCAATGAAGAGGGGGACGAAGTAAGATGGAGAAACACAAGACGCTCATATCACTTATTACATTTATAGATCTATAATTTTCCCCTCGTAGATCTATAAATGTAATAAGTGATATGAGCGTCTTGTGTTTCTCCATCTTACCTGATATATACATTCAGCAGGGGGCATGGCCATAGATAACAGTCAGGGTGTAGCTGACCGCCAACCCAGGCCGTACACCAAAAGGCAGAAAGAGGGGGACGAACCCCAATCCTCTAACTCCATAGTATGCAGGAGAGTCGCCGATACCAACTAATCGCTCTGGGTCATCCACAGAAATGAAGTCTGGCTGTCTGTCACTGGAATGTTACTCATGGCTTTTATGACACACAAACAAGTGTGATGTCACAATGGTCTGCTCAACCAATCAGTTATGCTTCTTTCAGTTTTCTTTTACCCTATAGTTATAGTCTTGCAGTAAAACGCAGCTCATTTGAAAAAAATGCTGTTTATACAGCTATGTCAGGTAGCCTTTAAATGATAAATTATATATAACTTCATATTATCATAATGATAAGGTTAATAAAATACACAGATATTAACACAGGCCTCTCATGAACATGTACAAAGTATTGCCAGCAAGAGAGAGCCATAGTCCCGCTGCTCTATAGTGTCTACGGCGCTGTAAGAGCTCTTCTAGGTGTAGAGGATGTCCCCGTCTTGATGATGTAGAACTGCATCTTCTCTAGGTGTGTAGAGCATGCCCGTGTCTAGTGGGATGGTGAACTGCTTCTCCTCTAGGTGTAGAGGATGGCCCTGTTATGGTGATGGTAGTAAACTGCCTCTCCTCTAGGTTATAGAGGATGTCCCTGTCTATGGTGATGGTAAAACGCTCTCTCTCTAGGTGAGAGGATTGCCCCTGTCTATGGTGAGGTAAGAACTGCCTCTCCTCTCGTGTGAGGATGCACCTGTCTATGGTGATGAGTAGAACTGGCTCTCCTTAGGTGTAGAGGATGCCCCCCTGTCTATGGTGATGTAGACAACTGCTCTCCTAGGTTAGAGGATGCCCCGGTCTATGGTGATGGTATAGAACCGCTCTCCTCTGGTGTAGAGGAATGCCCCCTGTCTATGGTGATGGTAGAATCACCATCCTCTAGGTGTAGAGGTGCCCCTGTTATGGTGATGGTAGAACCGTCTCACCTGCTAGGTGTAGAGGATGCCCCTGTCTATGGTGATGGTTAGAAACCACCTCTTCATCTAGGTGTAGAGGATGCCCCCTCTCTATGGGATGGTAGAACTGCTCTCCTCTAGGTGTAGAGGATGCCCCATGTCTATGGTGATGGTTAGAACCACCTCTCCTCTAGGTGTAGGAGATGCCCCCGTCTATGGTGGAGGTAGAAGCATCTCCTCTAGGTGTAGAGGATTGCCCCCTGTCTATGGTGATGGTAGAGCCGCCTCACCTTAGGTGTAGAGCATGCCCCTGTCTATTGTGATGGTGTAGAACTGCCTCACCTCCAGTGTGTAGAGGATGTCCCCTGTCTATGGTGATGGTAGAACTGCCTCTCCTCAGGTGTAGATGATGCCCCTGTTCTATGGTGATGGTAGAACTGCCTTTCTTTAGGTGTATAGAGGATGCCCCCCTGTCAATGGTGATGGTAGAACTGCCTCTCTCTAGGTGTAGAGGATGCCCCTGTCTATGGTGATGTGTAGAATCACCTCTTCTCTAGGTGTAGAGGATGCCCTCGTCTATGGTGATGGTAGAAACCGTCTACCTCTAGGTGTAGAGGATGCCCCCTGTTATGGTGATGGTTAGAACCTCCTCTCCTCTAGGTGTAGAGGATGCCCCTGTCTAGGTGATGGTAGAACCACCTCTCTCTAGGTGTAGAGGATGCACCCCGTCTATGGAGATGGTTAGAATGTTGTCTCTCTTAGGTGTAGAGGATGCCCTTGTCTATGGTGAGGTAGAATCACCTCTCCTCTAGGTGTAGAGGATGCCCCTGTCTATGGTGATGGTAGAACCGTCTTCACCTCTAGGTGTAGAGGATGCCCCCTGTCTATGGTGATGGTAGAACCACCTTCATCTAGGTGTAGAGGATGCCCCTGTCTATGGTGATGGTAAGAACACCTCCCTCGTAGGTGTAGAGCATGCCCCCTGTCTATGGTGACGGTTAGTAGAACCACCTCTCATCTAGTGTAGAGGATGGCCCCTGTCTATGGTGATGGTAGAACCACCTACTCCTCTAGGCGTAGAGGATGCCCCTGTCTATGGTGAGGTTAGAACCACCTCTCCTCTAGGGTAGAGGATGCCCCCTGTCTATGGTGATGGTAGAACTGCCTCTCCTCTAGGTGTAGAGCATGCCCCCTGTATATTGTGATGGTAGAACTGCCTCACCTCTAGGTGTAGAGATGTCCCCTGTCTATGGTGATGGTATAGGAATGCCTCCTCTAGGTTAGAGGATGCCCCGCTGTCTATGGTGATGTAGAACTGCCTACTCCTCTAGGTATAGAGCAGTGATGGCGAACTTTCAGAGACTGAGTGCCCAAACTACAACCAAAATCCAACTACTTACCGTGACAGTGCCAACGTGGCAATTTAAGCAGTAACTACTGCTATGTGTTCTTTACATCTTCAATGTATCGGCCGCCTAATGCCACTAATCAGTTGAAAGAAAGAGGGAAGGAAATAGCTTCTCTCCCGGGTCTCTCTGTACAGGGAGAATGTGGGTCTAGCAGGAGGGACCTCCAAAGAGAAAATGCAGTTCTGTCAACACCTTCTCACTTTTTCCGCAGTTCCAAACAGACAATGAAAGTGTCGCTTTAAAATAGCGCTGATGCAGCATCTCTTAAGTTGCCTGCGACTGCAGAAAGATTTGGTGGACTAGTCTGTTGGTAACTCTGTCCTGCAGTGATGGCCTGAGTGCCCACAGAAAGGGCTCAGAGTGCCACCTTCTGCACCCGTGCCATAGGTTCGCCACCACTGGTATAGAGAGAGCCCCCTGTCTATGGTGATGGTAGAACTGCCTCTCCTCTAGGTGTAGATGATGCCCCTGTCTATGGTGATGGTAGAACTGCCTTCTCTCTAGGTGTAGAGGATGGCCCTTGTCTGGCCACGGCCTCTTTTTAAGACCTTTGGAAAGGTATTTGTACATGAGATCTTCTCTTAGCCGTTTTTTTTCTAAGCTCAAAAACCTCAAGTCATATAATCGACTTGTATTTAGTCCCCCCCCCCCCCCACTCTTAACAAACCTGGTTGCTTTCCACTGAACCTGTTCCGTCTACTATGTCCTTCTATGCATGTGTCCAATCTATACATAATATTCCTGTTTAGTTGACCAGTGATTGTATAAGGGCAAAAACTATGTCCTCTTAAGAGAATCTATTCCTCTCTTGTACTGCTTGATACCTGATATATCCTCTCTGCTGCAGTTTTACCAAGATAATGACTATTTTATTTTTTTTCCCATTGGCCTAAGTGTATAACATAACATGTATTTACAGTAAACCTCATCAACCATTTATCTGCCCAGCCCTCCAGCTTCTCAATCTGTAATATTTTACTATCCTCCTTTGTATTCTTTTCTTACAGAAAACTCAGTATCATTTGAAAATAAGCAAATCTACTGTGTAAAGCTCCAATCTTCTACCTTATCAGGTAGATATCCTGACATAAAAACAGCCGCAGATGGGGGTCATGTATGATCTCGTCTGCCATGAACAAACGCCCGGTCAGGATCTTAATTTTATTTATGAGATGCTGTGAAAGGTCCTGCAGGGCAATTGGAAAATTAGGGATAAACATGACCCCTCAACTGCAGTCATTCTATGGACAGGAGTATCTTGGCGACCGATGTGTGTAATAGGAGGCTTACTTAAAATATCAAAGAAAGCGGAGCAGAACTTTATAGATGTACAGTATATTGGTTAAACACCTAAAAATACTGACCCTCACACTTACTCACACAAAAGACAGAAGATAAAATGGCCAACCTTAACGGAGGTTCAAAAAATGAGCCCTTTATTTATACAGCACATAGTCTAAAGTACCCAGAGGTTTATAGCTCTGGGCTAGTGATTTGTCATTATCTGCTGTGGATTCCCTTCAAAGCTGTGTACAGTAACTGCTACGTGTGTTGTTCTACTAAGAAAACATAAAAACGCTGCTTTTATTAACCTCACTTAAGCCAATTACAAGCAGGACCCACAAAAGATGGTTACACAGATCTCATGGCTGATACAGAATGACTGTCTGGCTGCTTTCATGATCACACATGCTGACAGATTCCCTTCAGAGCATCTGTACAGTCACCAAATACACCACACCAGAATCATACCTGTCCTGCACCCTCCCAGCTACTGAATCCCTTTAACTTTAAAGGGTTTGGCCCATTAAAAAAAATTCTCAAGTTTCAATCCCAGTGAGTTTACACAATAAAGATGATTTTTTATCCGCTTGGGAGACACTGAAGGGGTTAACTGTGGATGGGCGGTATGTTCCTAGGTTTGTCATACTATGCAAGGCCTTAGTTCTGAGTTTGTGTTGTCCAGCACCTTGGACACAGGTGGTGGGAGCAGCCCAATCAGGCTGCATAAAGCTGTGAGCAGGGCTGAGATGTTGTCTCTCTGTGCCTGAAGCAGCAACACTTTTGAGTTAGTGGTGAGTAGAGAAACTCTGTATGTTAGCACCCGAAGACAGGTAGGGTATTGTTTGATTTGATGCCTGAATTGTGAAGGCTGTTTTTTTGTTCTGCTGACGAAAATAAATGCAGGCAAGACCTGTTTTGGACTGTACATTGGTGTCACTGTCTTGAACTGCATCACAAAACACCCGCCTACCTCAGACTTCTTGGGCCAAATATCCACACCCTTACTTAAAATTTTACTCAGTTTTATTGCTGTTTAGCTGCTATATTAGTGAAGCTCAGTGTAATATCCAGAGTGTTGGTAGGACTCTAAGCAGACACTTTATGATCCCTTAGTGCTGTGAAATGCCTGTGTGCTGACAATGTGCTTAGATTATCAGGGTCCAGGATAAAAAAAATACACTTCCATTTAGCTGTGAACATTGTACTAGTATACGACAGTATATAGAAAAGAGAGATTTGACGGATCAGAGATAATAGATGTTGAAATCATGAGATGCATATAACACACAATTGGTTTCTTAGCTCTGCTATTGAGCCATAAATACACTGTCGCACTGCTCGTGCTTTCTCCCCTGGATAAAGACCTTGTCATCGTAGCTTGTATAGTAAGTCTCCTCACACTTCTGTTGCCGGCAGGAAGTCTGTGGTGTGTAGCCGGACCTGGAATGTAAAGGAGGGGATGGAGGCAGAGAGCGGCTCAGTGCAGCATAAGGACATGAGAAGAATATGTCCGGCCGACCCCTGACTTTGATTTACGGTCAGATTCCCGGGGGAACTGAAATGTATACACAAGGATGATGTCCTGTGAATGCTGTGATTTTATTAAAATTAGTGAATGGGAGAGTGTTATTTTATTATCCTAAGTATCCGATGTTCCGATGTCTTCATCGGAATACCCTTTGAAGCGAACTATTTTTACAACAACTTCTCAGTATATATTAGACACCATAAATACTGCAGCTTCACCTCTTGATCATCACTATCCAGCCATACGTCATGGTGTGATAGCTCCTGCAATGTAGCCTCCTGGGGTGTATTTATTCCCTTGCAACTAATAAAGAAGATATAAGACAGAATATCTAGATAAGTAGAGAACTTTTACTGAGACATACACTAATAAAATTTAATTTATAATACTTGGGATAAATAACTAATGTGGTAAAAGGTGAGACCTGGATAACACATTGAGCATTGTTTTACAGGTATTCAAAATATACCCCATAAATAGAATATTACAGGCAGGACCCATCCTCGATGATAGGTTATACGGGCAGGACCCATCCCCTCATAATAGTTTATACAGGCAGCACTACTTCCCCCTTGATAGTATATATAGGCAGGGACTCATCACCCCCATAGATAGTATATACAGGCAAGACCAATCCCCCAGAGATAGTATATACAGGCAGCGAGTACTTCCCCCATAGATATAGATATAGGCAGGACCCATCCCCCCATAGAAGTATATAGGAGGACCCATCCCCCCATAGATAGTATATTACAGGCAGGACATCCCCCATAGATAGTATATACAGGCAGAGGACTTATCCCCCCTAATCCAAGAAAACCCATAGTGTATATACAGGCAGGACCATCCCCCATAGATAGTATATTACAGGCAAGAACACATCCCCCATAGATAGTATATACAGGCGGAGACCATCCCCCCATAGATAGTATATACAGGCAGGGGACTTATCCCCCATAGATAGTATATACAGGCAGGACCCATCCCCCATAGATAGTATATACAGGCAGGACCTATCCCCTCCATAGATAGCATATACAGACAGGACTTAAAAGGGTTAAGGATGCCCTACAGAAGACTTGATCAAACTCTGGTTTGGTAAGCCATCCATAGCTTCAATTGGCCTTGAAACTAAGCTTCTCTATCATAACCAGACAGTGGAAAAGAGAACCATTAAATGAAAGGAGAGTGCTGGTACTTTTCATTCAATGTGTGGCGGGGAGGAGATACTGGTAGTGAGTACATTCTCATTCAAACCCTCCTGAGCAAACATATAACTAATTTCTGCAGATAGAAGATATGTTTAACCAGGTCCCATAGTGCTAGAGAAGAATAGAGTAGAGGACATATCAGGAGGACGTTCTTTAGGATGTAGCCACATAATACATCTATGGGCACTTGAGGGCATGAGGAGTGTTGTTCAATGGTGTACCCATGCGTTTTTGGCCTCACGTCTATGCAGTATGATAGGGGCATTAATCGCGAAGCATAATAATTTTCAGTACGCCGGAACTCCCAATCCTCTTACGCTGGCAACATAAAGAGTTAGTAGCTTGGATCCAGATGCATTTAACCCCAGATAAATTTAATACAGGAAGGATTTTAGGAATGTTGAAGGCAGTCAATCAGTACACTTTGGAAGTAGATAAACAGTCTGGGAGGAGAAGGATCATCTTGACAGCAGCTACCCAACTCGAAAGGGTACGGGATGACTACTGGATAATATTTATCCCTAACTATTTATAATTACGAAAAAAAGGTCACCCATGGAACACAGAAAGAAATGCCAATAACGCAATGCTTTCATCTCGCCACTGAAGCCAAAGTTCAACTAAAGAGTTGGCCATAGAAGGGGGAACCAAAATGTTTAAGTATTGAGATTTGTCAGGATCAGGGCCAGCGCTAGCACTGGGCAATCCGGGCGAGTGCCGGGATCCAGAGCTGCTGGGGGAGACCACATAAGGCTTTACATAAGGAATCTATAAGGATTGAGGGAGATTTATATAAAATAACCATGAGGGGGCTGGTAGACCACCATCTCCGAACGATTAGAGAGACCAAACCATCCTCAGACAATAAAAATCTCCATCAGTGTTTGTGTGAATGAAGTAGTGGGTGTGATGACTTTCTGAACTGGTAGTGTTAACAGTGCAACATATAAAAAGCAAATTGCCAGCACTCCAAAATCCCATAAGGTACCCAAAGCACGAGCATATCCGGGGTGAGTGCCGGGGATGCCGATGCGTGGGGAGCCCACCTAAGGCTTACATAAGGAATCAATACGGATTGATGGAAATTTATATAAAAATACCCATGAGGGGGCTGTTTATAAAAACAAGGGATATTTTAGGGAGGAACCGAGATGTTTGTGTTTCAGTATTTATAAGCCGTCATGGGAGTCACTCTAAAGGGGCCTACTGAGTCTGTCTCCCAGAGGGCCTACTGAAACCGGAGCCAACCCTGGTTTGATCACTTGCAACCCTGAGATAGCTATCGAAAGTTTGGCACAGTTAGGTAAAGGAGGTAAGCGAAGAGAAAAGTGTCATCAAAATGCAATCAGCAAAATGTTAAAAAAAAAAAGCAGCCAAAAAATGCCACCTTGAAAGTACCTTGAGGGTAATAATCACAACACTGTAGACCACCATCTCCCAACGATATAGAGAGACAAACCATCTCAGACATAAAAATCTCATCAGTGTTTGTGGGAATGACGTAGTGGGGTGAATGACTTCTGAACTGGTAAGGTTAACAGTGCAAACATAATAAAAGCAAAATTGCCAGCACTTAAAAAACCACCAGCTGGTCCAAAATCCCATTAGGTAACCCAACCGGTCATGTCCTGCCTACAAAGAATGGGCTGTGTGCACATTGCTTGTGGCTTGGATGACATGAGGTAAGCAGTGTCCATCCAGGGGCGTCCACACAATGCAGTTACAAATGCATCTCAACTACATGTATTCAGTTTAAGGTGTGTTTTCAGTAAAGTATCTTAATTCGAGACGCAAAAAGGGGAATTAATTATTGAACAGGTTTCCCCTTCAAGATCAATTCACCAGTTCGGGTTATGTCTTTCGAATTGAACCTAAAGCAACATCAATACTGATTGCAATGCCGTTTTAACTGCAACATGTGAACACACCCAAAATCAAGAACCGCACCAAAAAAAAATTACAATGTAGTTGAGATGCAATTTTAGCTCCAACTTGTAAACTCCACCTCAGGGGTGGGAGGATCTGTGGCAGCACACGCACCAGGACATGGCTCATAGAAAGGCTATAGGATCCAGTTTACTGTGGACAAAAATTAAACCCCTTAAGGACCCAGCCCTTTTTGTTTTTGTGTTTTTATTTTTCACCCCCCACCTTCAAAAATCTATATTTTTTTATTTTCAAAGGACAGAGCTGTGTGATGTCTTATTTCTGCGTAACAAATTGCCCTTCGTAGTGATGGTATTAAATATTCCATGCCGTGTAACATTTGCGCATTTCTTGTGGGCTTGGTTTTTACAGCTTCCACTGTGGCCCCAATGACAGATCTACTTCATTAATTGGGTCAATACGATCACAGGGATACCAATAGTTTAGGTTTTATAATGTTTCATACATTTACAAAAATTAAACATCCTGTACAGAAAAAAAAATTCTTCATTTTACAGTTGTCTTGCGCTAATAACTTCTTTCATACTTTAGTGTACAGAGCTGTGGGTGGTGTCATTTTTTGCGACTTCTGATGACATTTTCATTGCTTTTATTTTAGGACTGATGCGACCTTTTGGATCACTTTTATAGAATTTTTCTATTTCAAAATGGCTAAAAAATGCAATTTGCGACTTCGGACGCTATTTTCCGCTACGGGGTAAAACGCAGTGAAAACGGTTATTATATTTTTGAATATCGGGCATTTTGGCACGCGGCGATACCTAGTGTTTAGAATTTTTACTGTTATTTATATTATATAGTTCTAGGGAAAGGGGGGTGATTTGAATTTTTTGTTTTTTTAATATAATTTTTTTTTTTTTACTTTTTTTATTTTTTTTTTTTACTATTTTTCAGACTCCCTAGGTACTTTAACCCTAGGTTTGGTCTGTGATCTACCATACACTGCCATATACAGTATGGCAGTATATGGAGATTTTGCATACAATCTATACAATGGCAGATCGCACATTGTATAGATAGCCTCGATCATGACAGCCTCGGATCTTTGTGTGATCCGAGGCTGTCATGACAATGGATCGCCGCTCCCCGGTTGAGTAACGGGGAGAGTGACGATCGGAGCCAAGATGGCGGCGCCCACACACCGATCAGCAGGTGTAGCGACGGGCGTTTGCTAATGAAGCAAATGCCCGGGAGTATGAAGAGGGCTCAGCCCGCGAGCCCTTTTCATACTCCCCATGCGCAGGCAAGACGTAAGGGTAGTCTTATGTCACTATGGTTGTAACAACTCACTATCTGCCAGTGTGGTCTGGTATGTTAATAGTGGCATATGGTGAATACAATATTTCTGTGATGGGCCTCATGTCTTGACATAAGAGAAGTATGACATTTTTATTTATTTTGTTTCTGAAATTTTCAGTTTAAGTATACATGCTTCCACTGTTTTAGAATATCACAATACAAATGTAGCAGCTGGCCTAACTCTTTAATATACACAATAAGATAATATTAAATATATTTTATATATATATATATTATATAATAATATTATATTGATATATATATATATCAGGTAATGTCCATTGTATATGAAAATACCTTCCATGACATTTATCTATTGACTTATCTAAGTTCTCTTTGCTGCCCCTACCTACACTGTATTGCCCGTCCTTCTGGCAATTAGGAGCAACCACATGCACTCACTCACAAATATGCAAGTGAACAACACATTAAAAAACTTGTACAACTCCACCTAGTACACCTAGTTCCACCTTGTGCAAAGTGGCATGGTCAGTACCAACGTCAATATTTTGCCTAGCATTTAGTATTCATGGTATCCTGGGCCACATTAATGGGTAAGAATAAATTTTCCACAATGGCATGGTTCTCCAGCAACAGGGTATGGCTTCTTCTCAGGTAATCACTAGACGCCCCTCACCATTTACAACCTGTTCAGCATTGCTCCCAGGTCTGACATCAGGGGCTAAACAGCCTGGCTGTGGGAAAGTGCTAACATTAACCTCTGGACTGCATCCCTGCCTCTGGTGTCCAGTGGATCATCACTGGCATCACTCTCATCAAGTCAGTAAGAACACACATATCTCAGGGTTAATGCTAAGGCCTGTTCACTTCAAGAGTCTAGTACGTGTTGCACAGAGATGACTTCTGTCTGAGCTGTGAATGACCAAATCTTCCAGGTAATGCACACCATGTCAAATATGACTGCAAGATTGGTTTTCCCTGAAGCTAACTGGGCAGCCCAAGACTACCAAGTGCGGGACTGCCTGATGCTCGCAGCAGTTAGACCCTCCGAGTCTGACTGTAACTGTCTAATTTGCCCCACATGACAGAATGCCCCTAAAATGTCACTTTCCCTAAAAACACTTAAATAAAGTTATAAAAAACACAAAAAAAAACAAAAAAAGCCTATATTGGTATGCCGCGTCCGTAACAATCGTATAATAAAAACAGAATTGTTGCTGGACCTGCACGGTAAATGCCGGGGGGTAAAAAAGCAAAAAATGTTCCGAAAAAAAGATAATTTTTTATATTACCTTTAAAAAATGCTCTAAAAAGTGAATGAAAAAAAATGTTACACACTTAAATGAGACCATAAAAAAGAAACAATCTTCTCGCAAAAAAATAAGCCCCACTAACAGATTTTCAGCCAAAATTTAAAAAAAGTATGAATTGAAAAGATGGTGATGCTAAAATGAAAAGATTTTCTCCAAATTGTTTTTATTCGTAAAATTAAATAACAATACACAAAAACCCCACATATTTGGTATCTCTGCCATCCATGACAATCTGCATAATAAAACATGAATCATTATAGATTCGAAAGTGAACCCCGTATAAACCCACACAAAAAAATGCTCCATAAAAGATCATTTTTAATTAATACCTTTTAAAAATGCTCTAAAGTGATAAAAAATGTTATGCACTCTAAAATAAGCCACTAAAAAGAAACAATCCTTCTCACAAAAAAAGTCTTACCAGATTGTCAGCCGAAAAACAAGAAAGTTATGCAATATGAAAGTCGATGATGCTAAAATTAAACATTTTCGGCCAAATTACTTTTACTGGGAAAAAATCTATATAAATGAGGTCTTTATAATCGTTGAAGACCCATAGAATAAAGATAACATACTAATCTTATGGTATGGTTAACGGCCAAATTCTGAAATGGTTAATTTTCCACCCAAAATGAATGTTTCAATTTGTAGACCGCACCTCCATTTTGTTTTATCCCTAGAAAACACCCTAAAGGGTTAACAAACTTCTTTAAAAGTGCTTTTTCATACATGAGGGGTGCAGTTCCAGAATGAGGTAAAATACGAGTCTCGCTATTATTTAGGCTCTCGCAGTCAATTAAAATTTGGGCAGGTTCATCTAAAATAAGGTTTTGCTGATTTTCAAAATTAAAAAATGGCAACCTAAATTCTGAGCCTCATAACATTCTAGTAAAATATGTGGAATCTTAAAAACACATCAACAAAAAGCAGACATTTGGGAAATGTGTAATTTATGAATTTATTTGGGTGGCTATGACTATCTGCATCAAAAAGTAGAGAATTTGAGAACTTTGAAAATAAAGAATTTTTCCAAATTTCGTTTTTTTTCATAACTAAACACAAAAGATATCATCCAAATTTTTAATTCATTTGAAGTACAAGTGTGTCACGAAAAAAACAATCTCAAAATCCCTGGATGATTTATAGCATCCTAATGCTATAAGAACTTATAGTGACACAGGGAGATTTGAAAAATGGGGCCGACGTCCTTGAGTCTCGTAGGGGTTTTAAAATGGCCTCCTTCTTCCAGGTTGGGCACTTTAAAGTTCACTGGCACTACTTTTTTTGAATTTTATATGGCTTGCCACTTCGCTAAGAACTTATGTGCACTGCATAAGGGTTTCCCCTGTGTTTAACTCTGATTTCTGCCGAAACAATTGTAAATTCTGTTTGGTCCTCTGTGATTTTGAAGAGTTCTTGTACAGCCACCTTAACCATCATATTACTTTGTTTAAGCTACTGTTTGATATAAAACTAGTGTATCCTCATTTCCCATGGTACATGAGTAAACCTGTGGTGTCTACCAAGACCATTGAAAAAAGGGAAAGATTGTAGACCTTATGGTGACAATTATGGCAAAAGAGAGAAAAACGGACGTTGTGTGCCTCCAACTACTACAGAAATGTTAAAGTGGGTCAAATTTGAGATATATCAAGCACTAATTGAAAACAGATCTAAATATGATATTATATTACTATGTATATCATAAATGAATAGAGGATATATGAATCAATTAATGTAATATATAACATATTTGTGTGAATTACATAAAAAAAGGATATAAATATACAGTAACGTTGTGTTTAAAAAAGTATATAAAAATATCCATATAAAAGGAAACACAAGGAATTAAAATATATATATAATCAGTACTTTTCACAACAATGGTGAAGCGTTAACCTTAAACAGGACTTGAAGGCAGTGCCGAGATAGTGTCCTAAAATAAACCATAATTTAGAATTAGAAAGGTGGTAGATAGAAGAAAGGGATGGAGCCGTCACGCGTCCTGTGTAGGAGCGGATGAGAGTGAAAAAGTTATACAGAGCGCGGTGGGAGATGAGAAGAAGAGGCTGCGCCATACGGTTCCCATGTCAGATGAGACTTAGCGGAAATACTGAGAATAATAAATGCGGAGAGAGAAGATGGGCAAGAGTGCATGGCACTATAGTGGATACGATGCAAGAATGAGATGAAAACAATGATAAATGATTAAAATAAAAGGCTGTGGGATTAGATTTTTTTGTTTCACGCTCTAAGTAGAGAACAGCAGGTATAACACAGGCATTTACAATCACAAACCATGTTTCTAACATTTTTGAGAGTTGATTAAACCACTTCACTAACTCTCTGTTTGGGATGAACACAGAGGTATATGTGTGGGCAATTTAAGCAGCTCTTTCACACCTTTGAAATAAGAGGTGTGCCCTGGTGAGTAGTTAGTATTCTTTAGTGAGCAGCATGAACTAAGACAGCCAGCATATTGGTGACCTCTACGCACACTTGGCTATTGAGCCCACAAATTCCATAGCAATCCTTTCAAAAGGCAAGAAAACTATGGGACCACGTAAATGTGGTGTTGTAAAATGTACTCTGATGAGTACAACAGAGGACGTTATACCGGTATATTACTCAGAGTATTAAGCCGAGCCAGATAAGCCGAGACCCCTAATTTCTACACAAAAAAAAAATGGGAAAACCATTGACTCGAGTATAAGCCGAGGGTGGGAAATGCGATTGGTTACAGCCTCCCCAGTATATGTCTGCCACCCCCTGTAGCATACAGCCTGCCCAACCCCTGTAGCATACAGGCCTGCCCAGCCCCTTTGTAGTAGGAAAAAAAAAAAACACTGTACTCATCTTTCCGACGTCCCCATAGGTCTCTTCTGTCTCAGACTGTTCTCTAGACAGAAAAGGACCTATGGGTGATGTCAGAAAGGTGGTTTGTCTTTATGTTTTTAGTTGACTCGAGATAAGCGAGTTAGGGTTTTTGAGCACAAATTTTGTGCTGAAAAACTAGGATTATACTCGAGTATATAAGGTAGTTGTCCTTCTTCACTCTTATACATGTCTGCTGGCTAGTAGAACCTTTGGGGAATCTCTCCTGTGTTTTTTCAGCCCACACTATCAGAAAATAATCTTCTTGGTCTGATGAGACCAACATGAAATGTTTTGTGTCATCTCTAAGCAGTATGTGTGAGAGAAAAACAGCCAAATGCAATCCCAACAGTGAACATGGTGGAGCCAGCATCATGCTATGGGGGGGTTCTCAACCGCAGGGATAAGACGACTTGGAATTGAAGGATAGATGAGTTACAGAGATATCCAGGTTAAAAGAGCTACTGTCACCATGTTTGGGACACTAAAGAACACTTACAAGGCGCCAATTTGCAAGGAATCCACTGTAGGAATTTAAATGCTGCGGTCACCCTTGACACAGCTGCCCTTCAAGAGGTTAACGCCACCAATTGGAGACCGCGGTGTTACACGGGGATGTCGTGGTGTGGACTTGGGGACATTTACTGAGGCCCTTGCGCCAGTTTGCCATCGGAATTTGCAAGTTTTAGGTTTTATGTTAACTTTTAGGTGCAAACTGCTTGCACAGGTATTTAAGAAGTGCCT
This sequence comes from Engystomops pustulosus, assembly GCA_019512145.1. Taxonomy (NCBI): domain Eukaryota; kingdom Metazoa; phylum Chordata; class Amphibia; order Anura; family Leptodactylidae; genus Engystomops; species Engystomops pustulosus. The sequence continues at coordinate 76,878,741 of CM033649.1, forward strand.
GCCCGAAAATTGTGTCACACGCGACCCTTTTGTACTGAAGCTGCACTACGATCATGCAACATAAATTAATAATGCCATTAATAGGGGGCGTTCTGCTGCTCAGTGGACCAGTGCGCCAGATTAACTTCAAGTTGACAGAATTATGTGCAAGCCCCATATAAAAGAGGGCACCAAAAAAACGTGCGCCAGAAAATCCTAAATCTGGCACCCCTGCACTTTACAGAGGAAAACTGCATTTAGTGGAGGTTGCCCTGTTCTTAGTAAAGTGCCCCTGTGTTTCCCGATGCCGGTTCAGCTATGATTGAGAATGAAATAGCAGCGACTCCACAACAGTGGGGCAACATGTATTATCGCATCTGCCACAAAAAAAATGCGTCGGATTTTTGGCGGCAGAACTGTGCGGATCATGTATAGAGTTGCGCAAGAAAGAACAGAGTTTCCGAACTATCCCGACAACATCCGTCTTTTTTGGCCCAACTGGACGTGGGCCTAACGTTTCCACATATGCATTTTAGGCACAATTTTTGGCGCACGATCTGTTTAGACCAGGTAAAAATGGTTCAGAGAGCAAATAAGGCGCAGTGCATTGTAAGATTTGGGCGCCAACTTCATACTGTCATTTTCTGGCGCAGCGACTGATTAATTCTGTTCTACCAGTAATCAATTAACAGCGGGCACCACCTTTAATAGCATCGGGCTGTGCTTTGCGAGATGATCGCCGATGCGACAGTACGTACTGGCGGCACAATTAGTAATTAAATTCCCCCATGTACAGTTGGCACGCTATTAGGCCCAGGACTCCGCAAACTTTGGTGATGTATACGTAGATAACTTTAGTGGTCATACAACAGGCAGAAAAGGGTTAATGGAGAAAAGGGTATAATGCAAGGTTGAATGTACTTTTGTGTGTGAGTTTCCGTTTAGAGAGTACACAACCATCTGCCTCAGAAGCAAAATTCCTGTCGGAGAGAGAGATCGTCGTAATTATTCAAATGTTGTTCAGGGGAAGATTATAAGAGCTGCATGAGAGCAAAACTGTTGTAGTGCTCAAGAAAACACAATCAGATCAGCATTCATTTGCCTACAAGCAGTTTGTAAAATGAAAGCAGGGCTCTTGATGGTGCCATTGAGCAGACAATAGTGACAAAGATAAATCTCTCTCCATATGTTATAACAGGGCATGAGCCACAGATGACCAGGCAGGCCAGTTTTAGCTAAGCAGGGGGTGTAGATAGCAACCAGCCGTTACACCAAAACGTCAAATGGGGGAAAATGAAAACACCCATTTGAAATCTTAAAGTAGTCGGAGAGCACAACTATACAACATATTTGCTGTGGGACTGGGAGGATTTTTTGAGGGGGGGGGTAAGTAGGGCGAAGATGGTGGACAAATTCTTTTTGTCCGCATGGGCTGAGCAAAAGGTGGGAGGTATGATATTGAAGATTTAAAATCTACTGTGATTTCAGAATGGTTATGGGAGATTGTCCCATGAAGGTCCCTTTTACTATACATCAGTTTTGATCCCTAATCACTAGGGATCACACAGATTGGATTTGAATTTGGAAACATTGGTTATAGACTATGGTGATAGCACAATACCTTTTAAGGCTCTTATCAAACAGCCTTGTCCCCACTTCGGCTATAACCGGATGTAGCACATGGCCAGCAGGTTGAAGAAGGGAGGGGGAGTGAGAGTGGCCCCCAAATACACACATTGAAAGCTGAGTACTCGGCTAGGTCATGGGAGACAGGTGGTGCTATTGTGTGAAGGTGCCCAAGGACCTCTCTGGGACGTTCTATCGTGGAGTTGGTGATTCATCCGATCAATAGAGATTAATGGAAAAAGAACAGTCATGGCTGGCCGTCGGCTCCATTAGTCTGAGAACGTCCTGTCGGGACCCCTCCTTTTTTGTGATCGGTGGGAGCAGCACTGAGACCACCAATGCTCAGCAAGTAAGGCCTAATTCCGTGGATAGGGCCTAACTTGCCTTTGTGAGGAAAACCCTTTTAATCTACAGCAATCGTCTGATCTCATCAACAGGAATAATATACACACATACGTTCCACATTAACTTGCAAGAGCATGAACTGAATGGACCGGTGAGCACACGGTTGTTCCGTTCCTTAGCTGCAGAAAAATAGAGCCTGCTCTATTTTGGACATATTTACGGACCGGGCAGCATAGTTTTCAATGGAGAGGGGAAGGGTAACTCCAGCGGTAACCCTCCTCCTTTCCAGCGTGCGAATGTAGCCTAAGTGTATAGGGGTGATGGGTATGCAAATGAGACTGAAGAGCTTTGTAACCTCTTGAACAATGATTTTTCCGTTCACATGTGACAGCCTTGTAAAATGTCTGTGACAAACCAAAAATCTGATAGAGTCTATAGGAAATCCATTTTGCATACCCCCAAACAACCCACTCTTATCTTAGCATTCTCGGAAGTTGTAAAGTATCTGTGACAGATAATTATCTCTCTTTCATACAAAGCCCTGAGGATCCCCAGTACACATGAATGTAGACCTAACAATTCTAAATGTGCAGGAGGACAAAGCTAAAAAGATTGATGATATAAACGACTTCTTATTAACTACATTAGTATAGGTTTATATGTCAAGGTTGTTAGGAGAAGTCCCGAGAGCAATAATGGGCCCTGAAGTGGTGAGGATGGTCTCTGACTCACAAACAATTGTCCTTCAGCAACTCAGGAGAGGAAAAAAAAACCCCAGTGAGGAGGGAAAACCTTAGGGAACCATGGCTGAAGGAACTGCCCTTCCCTGGAGTATGCGATGAATTATTTGTGCGACAGAGACCGGGCCCCAGAATCTGCTTCGTGTGAAGCGCGGGTCAGTGAGCCTACATGGTGGCCATGATGATAGCGATGTGGTCTATAGAGTCATCACTTCTATCTGAAGACCCCCCGCTCCAGGAATAGTAATTGAAAGACATATAAATAGATGTGATTAGATTGGAGCAAAGATATATTTGCAGCATTCAATTTACAAATAAATGTATGGGACTGACTCTCTATTATGTCTTAGGTTGGGAGGTCGGTTCTTGGAGCCAAGTCTTGGGTGGTGCCAGTAAATGGCCGGCTGGGCCGTGTAGTGTATAAATTATGATGAGCAGGAAATGAAAACTAAATCTCTTGCTTACATTGGAAATATGGGACATTATACGTAAGTTCCTATGATTTTATCCAAGAAGATACCATTACACACGTCACAGGGTTGTTGTTGCAGTGCTCGTGCTGGGGTCCAGTTCGGGCCATGGTGGTCCCATTACGCTGCAGAGTCCTGGTTTCTCTTCTGGAGATGGTGAAGCCCTTTCAAGGACACTGTCACTGTAATGAAAAAAAACATCTTATTTAAAACCCCAGGATTGTAGAGAGCAATAATAATGTTATTAAGCATGAGAGTATAAGAAGGTAACTGACTGCATAGGCTTGAAAGCAGGAACACCCCCTGTACAGGATGAGGAAGCTACCAAACTTAATCTATAATGATGGTAATTATTTCACGGCACGATAAAGAAATTATGTTAATAATACAAAAATTTAATTAAAACAAGAAGTGTTTTGCAATAAAGTTTTGATGCATCAATGGAAAACCTGTGACTGCTCCTCTTTGCCTAGGATTCATTAGTGAAATTTTTCTTACCTTTCTATTATTTTATCAGGACAGACCTACACAAGTCCAGGGTGTTGCAGTGTCTGCACCATGCCATTTGCTGGGTGTCCAGAGTTCGCGGCCCATGGGTCCCCATTACACAGCAGAGTACTGGGTTCTCTATTTTGCAGAGGGGTTTTGTTGTAGCCTTCGGGACACTTTCAATGATTAAAATGTAAAGAAAAAAAACAGATATCCTTATTAGAAACCCCAGAGATTGTAGAGAGCAATAATTATATTATTACAGTATGAGAGCGTAATAAGAAGGTGAACGTTACTGACCGCATTAGGCTGAAAGCAGGTAATAGCTGTAATCAGGATGCAGGCGCAGCATCAACCATCTGTGCTGATGGAAAATGATTCAATGTCTGTAGGAAATCATATAATAATAATAAAATTGAATTAATAACAAGAACCGGAGACACTTTTACGCATTCCATGGGAGGCCTGGTGAGGCGGCCATGCCACATGAGATAACTGTTATTTATGTGAGAATATGGATATCCTGGAACACCCAGATGATTATGATTAAGTTCTACAGTTAGTGTTTCCATGATGTCCATAGGAACGGCTGAATGTGTCCAATAAAACATATTCGAAATAAGATTACTCCACATGTGCGAGTATATAGAAATGATACGGACTTACTTCCATAGTCTTCGTTGCACAGCTTGGTGTACACTGATAACCGCCACCCAATGATGATGAATATAATAAGGACAGTAACATAAGATTATCATGTGTTTTATAGGCATTTACTACATTTTATGGGAACATCCTTATTGTGGGCGCAGGAATATAATAATATATGATATATAACACAAGGCAGCACAGCAGATTTCTTTTCAGTTGTAAAAAGTCACCCCACAATGTCGCTTGTTGTAGCAGCAGGTCACCATCTGACGGCTAAATCATAGAAGTGACCAGAAAAGTTTTCTAACTAAGTCTGCTTACAAAGGACGGGCGGATTTAATGTGATTGTTTAGTATGAAAAGGATACAGGTAATAAAACACCGATGAAAGGCCATTGCGTGAGACACCATTCTTATATGGCAGATGGCTCTGGGGATCCAGGAAGTCGTAGGAGTGAGTTGGGTACCCCGAGGTCCAAGGTTGTAAGCAGACCACAGCATAAGGCCGACAGAGAATGTCCTACCCGGAGCTGCGTCACTGGAGTAAAAATCGGTCTATATAATAACAGACCTGAGTTAGATAAAACTCCACAACTCTATTGAGAGACGGTTTGGAAGTAGAGCAATACTATTACTCAGTGCTCCCATAAGAGTGTAATAGAAAGTGGAAATTAGCCTGTAGGATACCCTCCCACTAAAGGATAAACTGGGTGCTAGGTCCATACCACTATCGCGCCTACACCAGTACATGTAATACATTGCCGGTCCTCACTAGTACATGGCCTAGACGATATAGGAACAGACAGAGGTTCCTATATACAGGGGCCATATAATAAACACGGCGTGAGCAATCCAACAAGAGTCAAACAAATATGTACACAAGACAATCTTCAATAACTGACTCAAACACAGACATCACAGCGGTGCCAAACAGGATGTTATCCCATCGGCCCGCAGGATCCTCTGTATAATGGGCTGCGAGCTCCAAAGGCCTCAGCATGAAGAAGGATGAAATTATACTGGAAGCAAACAATCAGAAACCAAAAGCTGAAAAAAAGAAGTCAGAGGATCAGAATACCACCATGTAAGATTATAGAAAATCTTAGTGACACAGCCCTAAAACCAGACAAATGGAACCTTACTATGATGGACCATTCTCATTTAAACGGCATAGTCTAATCCGGCCATTCATTATCAATAAACAATTTAAAAAAATGTCTAATTACTTATTTCTTATTTCGGATTGTTATTACAGACTGGATAAGAAACGCATTGTGTGACTAAGTCAAGTTCGGTTTGATACTGTGGCTAAGGATACACTTACTTACCACCACAATCTTTTTATGACGAGTCATCAGGAAATGTCAAAATTAGAAAACTTCATTGCTGCTTTAATAATCAGATGATAAGTTTAGACCAGAGTTAGTATAACTTGCTATCAGCGCAGTAAACACTATTATCAGAAATTTCTATGAAAATTTACTTACTGGCATTGGACACCCCAAGGAATCCGATTTAAAATGCTGATGGGTCAGCTAATAATTCCTGTTTGGGGTGGAAATGAAACCAAGAAAAGAGTCAAAAGTAATAAAGAATGTATTGAAATGGGGTAATATGATATTTAGTGGCCTATAATTATTAGGAAGGAGGGGTAAATTATTGTGTAATAATGTAATAAGTGATATGAGCGTTTGTGTTTCTCCATCTACTGAGTACATCAGCGGGGGGGGGCATGGCCATAGATAACAGTCAGGGTGTAGCATGACCAAACCCAGGCCGATCACCCAAGGGCAATTGAAGAGAGGGGTGACGAACCCCAATCTCTAAACTCCATAGTAGCAGGAGAGTCGCAGCTACACAACTAAATCGCTCTGTTGTCATCCACAAGAAATGAAGTGCATGCTGTCTGTCACTGGAAGATAACCTCCTGGCTCTTAGACATCCAGGACAAATGATGTGAGGTCACAAATGGCCGGCTCAAACAATAAGGCATTGCTCTTTCAGTTTTCTTGCAATTACTAAGTTATACTTCTTGCAGGTGAAAGTGCGGCTTACTGAAAACAATGATGTGTCATACAGCCTATGCCTAGGTAAAACCCCTAAATGAATGAAAGACATACAAAAGGCAGCACATGAGTATCCTGTTAATAGATAAGGTAATAAATAACCAGGTCCTAGTCGATTCGATACTGATAAGGTCACAAAATATATCCGGTTTAACAGTGATAATTGCTCTTTGCAAAAGGCACTCCAGGCCTTCATGAACAAGTACAAACTATATCTGCCAGACAGCGAGAGTCTAGTCACGCCATCTTAATTGTGTCATATAGGCGATGGACAGGAAACGTCTAGCCCCTAGGCGCGTACAGTATGGCGCCCCTTGTCGATGGTGATGGTAGAATCACCTCTCTTCGGAGGTTGTTTAGGCGGCGCACTGTCGATTGTAATGTAGTGCCGGACCTGCTCCTCGAAGGTATAGAGGAGGACACGTATGCATATGGTAGATGGTGAAACATAACGACTTATCCCTGCTACCCGGGCTAGAGGATGTCCCGTGTCCTATGGTGATGGTAAGAATAACCTCTCCTCTACGGGTAGAGGATTGCCACCTTGATCTATGGTGATGGAGTAGGAACACATCTCTCTAGTGTAGAGGAGTGTCCCCCATGCTAACTGGAGATGAGTAGAACTGCAACTCTCCTCTAAGGTGTAGAGGATGCCCCGGTCGATAGTGATGGAGTAACTATAGGAACTGCCTCCTAATAAGGTGTAGAGGCTGGCCCCTGTCTATAACAGGTGATGGTCGAACGTTAGTAAGTAGAAACCACCCTACTCCTAGAGGAGGTAGAGGAGTGCCCCTGTCCTATGGAGCGATGGTGTTTTTTAGAAGCTGCCTCTTACCTCAGGTGTAGACGGTGCACGCCCTCTCTATGGTGAATTGGAGCTACGAACCAACTCTCCTCTAGGTGTAGTGGAGCCACCTGTCTATGGAGATGGGTTATTTAGAACCGCTATACTCTAGGGTAGAGGTGCCCCGTTATGGTGATGGCAGAAATGCCTCTCCTCGCGTGTAGAGGGGATGGCCCATGTCTATGGTGATGTTAGAGACCACTCTCCTCATCTAGGGGTCATCCTCTACACTAGATGATGAGGTGGTTCTACCATGCACCATAGACAGGGGGCATCCTCTACACACTAGAGGTGAAGACGGTTCTACCATCAACCATAGGACAGGGGCGATCTCTACACTAGAGGGAGAGGGTGATTCTACCTCACATAGACAAGGGGCATCCTCTACACCTGAGTAGAGAGACAACAATTCTAAAACATCTCCATAGACGGGGCATCCTCTTACACCTAGTAGAGAGTGGTTCTACCATCACACTAGACGGGGCATCCTCTACCCTAGAGGGAGGAGGTCTATAACCATCACCATAGACAGGGGGCCCATCTCTACCATAACCTAGGGTAGACTGGTTTTTTAACCATCCACCATAGACATGACGTCATCCTCTACACCTAGAGAAGAGGTGATTCTACTACTCACCCGAGTAGCAGGGGCATCCTCTACACCTAGAGGAGAGGAGTTTCTTACCATTCACCATTGACAGGGGCGGCATCCTTCTACACCTAAAGGAAAGGCCAGTTCTACCATCACCATAGACAGGGCCATCATCTCACACCTAGAGGAGATGCAGTTCTACCATCACCATAGACAGGGGACATCCTCTACACATGGGGTGAGGCAGTTCTACCAATCACAATAGACAGGGCATGCTCTACACCTAGAGGTGAGGCGCTCTACCATCACCATAGACAGGGGGCATCCTCTACACCAGAGGAGATGCTTCTACCATCACCATAGACGGGGGCATCCTCTACACCTAGAGGAGAGGTGGTTCTACCATCACCATAGACATGGGGCATCTCTACACTAGAGGAGAGCAGTTCCTACCATCAACCATAGAGAGGGGGCATCCTCTACACCTCGATGAAAAGGTGGTTTCTAACCATCACCATAGACAGGGGCATCCTCTACACCTAGCGGTGAGACGGTTCTACCATCACCATAACAGGGGCACTCTACACCTAGAGGATCGGTGATTCTCCACCATCACCATAGACAGGGGGCATCCTCTACACCTAGAGGAGAGCGGATTCTATACCATCACCATAGACCGGATGGCATCCTCTAACCTAGAGGAAGGTCAGGTCTACATCACCATAAACCAGGGGGCATCCTCTACACCTAGAGGAGAGCAGTTCTAACTCATCACATAGACGGGGGGCATCCTCACACGAGAGGAGAGGCACTTTCTCCTATCACCATAGACAGGGGCATCCTCTACACCTAGAGAGAGAGGTTTTACCATCACCATAGACAGGGACATCCTCTATAACCTAGAGGAGAGGCAGTTCTACCATCACCATATACAGGGCCATCCTCTACACCTAGAGGAGAAGGCAGTTCACCATCACCATAGACCGGGCAGCTCTACCACCTAGAGAAGAGCAGTTCTACCATCATCTAGACAGGGGACATCCTCTACATCCCTAGAAGCAGGCGTTCTACACGCGCCGTAGACATATAGAGAGGGGGGACTATGCTCTCTCTATGCTTGCAGATACTTTGTACATGTTCATGAGAGGCCTGTGTTAATATCTGTGTATTTTATTAACCTTATCATTATGATAATTGAAGTTTATATATAATTTATCATTTAAGGCTACCTGACATAGCTGTATAAACAGCATTTTTTTCAAATGAGCTGCGTTTTACTGCAAGACTATAACTATGGAGTAAAGAAAACTGAAGAAGCATACTGATTGGTTGAGCAGACCATTGTGACATCACACTTGTTCGTGATGTCATAAAAGCCATGGTAACATTCCAGTGACAGACAGCCAGACTTCATTTCTGTGGATGACCCAGAGCGATTAGTTGTGTATCGGCGACTCTCCTGCATACTATGGGAGTTAGAGGATTGCGGGTTCGTCCCCCTCTTTCTGCCTTTTGGTGTACGGCCTGGGTGGCGGTCAGCTACACCCTGACTGTTATCTATGGCCATGCCCCCTGCTGAATGTATATCAGGTAAGATGGAGAAACACAAGGACGCTCAATCACTTATTACATTTATAGATCTACTAATTTTCCCTCCTCCTATAGATTATAATGTACAGAAAATTCAGATTATACAATTCAATACATTCCTCTAGTAAATATATTTGACTATTTTTTCTTTTTTCATTTCACAGCGATCACGGAAATTATTATCCTGAAAAGTCACATTAAAATCGATTCCTTGGGATTCCAATGCCAGTAAGTAAATTTCAATAGAAATGTATGATAATATTGTGTACTGCTGCTGATAAACGTTATAAGATAATTCTGGCCCAAAACTTACCATCTGATTATTAAGGCTGCAAGAAATTTTCTAGTTGACATTTCCTGATGACCTCATAGAAAAGTGTGTGGTTGCTAAGTAAGTGTAATCCTTAGTAACCGTATCAAAAAGAACTCAGACTTATGGCAAAAAAAAAAAAAATTGTACCGGAGGTTTTAATTTTTGTAAATGTAGAAAATATTATAAAACCTTACAAATTTGTTATCCTCTTAATCACAAAATCACACCGATCAAAAGAATAAAGAAGACATGATATTGGGGGGCGCACACGTAACACGCAAAATCCAAGCCACAAGAAATGGCGCAAATGCATTTTTTCACCTGCACTTTCCCTGCTTTTGGAATTTTTTTTCCTGCTTCCCAGTACACAGCATAGAATATAAAAATACTGTCACTATGAATGCAATTTGTTACACACCGAAAACAACATGTCACACAGCTCTTTATATGTAAAAATAAAAAAAAAAGTTAAAGATTTTTGAAAAAAAGGGCCAGTCTAAGGGTTGAGATTTTTTTGGCGTAGCAGGGTGACTTAGTGGTTACCTTGCAGCGCTGGGACCAGGGTTCAGTCCAGGTCAACATCTGCAAGCGTTTTATCTTCTCCTCTCCGCTGCGGAATCTGTGTGTGCACTATATAAATAACGGGATTATTATTTGGAACGTTATAAAAAGTATCTGTCTACTCCTATAGGAGAGTTTTAAAGTTAAAGAGGGTTGTCCACTTATGATGATGATGGGACATGCAGTTGCACCACCCCATTCAGATAATCCACACACTACCTATTAGTCTCTGGTGATAATAACGGTTTGTCGCACCTGCATGTCCGTCACATCCCAGCGTCGGATTTCTATCAACTGAGACGTAAACCATAGAAGCTTTCTTTAGACAGGAACAGAAGCACAAGAGTCTAAGCGTAGAAAGGAAGAACGTTAAAACAGAGTATTTGAAACTTTAATAACTTTCTATAATACCCATACCATACCCGGGGTCAACTCACATATTTCCTGTCCATGTGGCACATACCCCTTTAGACATAAAGCTGTGGCGCGATCGATCTGGCCGGGTTCGCTTCATATGACCACCCAGTGTCTAAAACTTGTACTATCGATTACGTCTTTTTTTCATCTATTTTCTGTTTCCCTTAAAGAGGATGGTTTGGGGTTTTCAATTCTGAGTACTTACCTCTATGCCCAGGCCGTTTAGGGACGGTCATAGGTTGTCTATAATTTTGAGATGGTTAATCTGATGCATTGGCTCTTTTTTCAATCTGTTTCTGGCGTTGCCCTGTACAATTTTCATCCTGCCTTCGATGCTGAGCCTTTGAGCTCGTCGAAAAAGAGCCCATGATCCAGAAGATCCTGCTGTCGATTGAATAACCATCCTGTATTGGCACCCGCTGTGTGATGTCCTGTGGTTTGCGGTAATTTATTGGAAGATTGTAAGTTACGGATGGTGTTTGATTATTTGTTGGAGTCTCTCCCATTTTAGTATATAGTGCTATCTATATTTATTGAGATGTTTCCTCTAACCTAGGTCTGTTATTATATAACCTTTTTAGCCAGTGACGCACGGGGTAGGAGCAATCTTCCGCCTTTGCTTGGGCTGCGTTTACAACCCTTGGCAGGCCATACTCTTCTTACAAAGTTCCTGGAATCCGCAGCAGCCATCTTGCCACTAAAGAATGCGCGTCCACGCAATGGCCTTCATTCGGTGTTTTTATTACCTGTATCCTTTCTATACTATAAATCACATGAATCCGACCTGTCCCTTTGTAATCAAGATTTCGTCATAGTATCATAGTTTTGTACAGTTTGAAAGACTCATGTCCTTCAAAGTTCACCAAAAGGGGAAGGGATTGGTGAGGAAGAGATTTAATGGAACATTCTATATAACATAACATCAATGTTTTATGAGGTGTAAAAAGGCATCTAGACCCTTCTTGAAGCTCTCTGCTGTCCCTGCTAGACGCATCGCCTGAGACAGCTATTCCACAGATTGACAGTTTCTCAAGTAAAAAATCCCCTTCGCCTCTGTGATAACCTTGATTTCTTCCAGATGGGATCAGTGCCTCCCTCGTCTTTTGATTTAGTCTGGAACAATTTACCACCTATAATATTTTGTATGGACCATTCATATATTTAATATAATTAATCAAAAATTGTCCCTCCCCTCTAAATAACTCTAGGTGTATAATCTTTCCTCATATTGACTCCCATACCCTTATAAAATTTTTGTGGCTCTTCGTTGAACCGTCTCCAGCTCCAGGGCATCCTTTTTTTGGACCGGAGGCCAGAACTGGACGGCATATTCCAGAAACGCAGTAAACTATTTCTGGTCACTTCTATGATGTTAGCCGTCAGATGGTGACCTGCTGCTACAAGAAGGCGACGTTGTTGAAATTTTTACAAACTGAAAAGAAATCTGCGGTGCTGCCTTGTTGTAATATCATATATTATCAAATGTCCTGCTGCCTACAATAAGGAGGCCCTCATAAAATGTAGTAAATGTTATCCTACACATGATAATCTTTGTTACTTTCTGAATTATAATAAATCAGTCTCTGATGTCAGTTTCGGTTTCACCAAGCTGTGCATTGGGACGATGCGAAGGTAACTCCTGTACATTTCTATAAACAATCACCTGGATTCATCTTATTATTAAAATATGTTTTATTGACACATTCTATGCCGTTCTATGGGATAACCATGGGAACAACTAACTTATCTATCATCATTGGGGGCCATTATATCCATATTAAATCACTTCAACCAGTTATCTCTATTTATCCCCCAAGCATGGGCCGCCAGTCACGGACTCCATGGAAATGCGTACAAAAATTTGTTCTAAAGTTCTTTGTTATATTAAATTTTTATATTATTAATATTATTTCTTTACAGATCAGTGAAATTGTTTCCATTGGCACAGAGTGGTCGATGCTTCTCCTCATCCTGATATATATACTTACCTGCTTTGAGCCTATGCAGGTCAGAAGATGTTCATCTTACTATTACCTCTCATACTGTAATGACATTATTATTACCCTTTACAATCCTGGTGCTTACAATAAGGATTTCTTTTTCTTTAGCAATTGTCATTGACAGTGTCCTGGAAAGGCTACACCATCTGCAAAAGAGAGAACCAGGACTCTGCAGTGTAATGTGGACCACATGGGCTGCGAACTGGACACCCACAACAATGGACATGACAATGTCCTGGATAAAATCATAGAAAAGGTAAGGAAAATATCCACATATTAATGTAGCAGAGAGGAGGCAGTCACAGGATTCCATGGAATGCAACCAAAACTTTAATTGCTAAAATTATTGTTTGATTAATATTTGGAATATTACATACCGTAATTTCTTTATAGATCGTAATATTTCCATCATTATAGAGCGGTGGACGCTGCTTTGTACTGATTCATATAGTTACCTGCTTTTAGTCTCTGCAGGTCAGTAGATGCTTCAGCTTATTATTACCCTCTCATAACGTGTAATAACATTATTATTGCGCCTCTCAATCCTGGGTTATAAGACTTGGATTTATGTTTTTTCTTTAGCATTTATCATTGACAGTGTCCTGGAAAGGTATTTACCATCTACAGAAGAGAGAACCAGGACTCTGCAGTGTAATGAGCGTGTTGCAAACATTGCAACATCCTGAGAAATGTGTAATGATGTCTGTCCTGGATAAAATCATAGGAAAAGTAAGTATAATGTCCATATATCAATGTAGCAGAGATTAGTTTGTCATTTATGCAAATTATAAATTGTGTACTACACGGCCCAGCGAGCCATGTAATACTGCCCCACCCAGAAGACTTGGCTCCAATCACTGGACTCCCAGGTAAGACATATAGAGGAGTCGTCCATACATTTTATACTTTGGGGGGGGTGAAATATGAATTGCTGCAATCTATCTTTCGCCACGTTATTCACAATCCTTTATCTTTCTAGTGCCAGATTTACTATTCCAGAGCCGGGGTACACTCCAGATAGAAGTGATTACTCGTACCATCGCTATCATCTGATCCAACCATGTAAGGATCACTTTACCCCGGCTTCAAGAATCGATTCTGGCTGGTCTCTCTCCTCACAACAATATTCAGCCATCGCCCCAGGGAAGGCACCCTTCGCCATGGTTCCCTAGAGTTTCCTCACTTGGGTTTTTTCCTCTCCTGGTTGCTGAGGACAACTTTTTGTGAGTCAGAGACCCCTCATCACCATCTACCACTACAGAGCCACAAGAACTTCTCATACAAAACTATTGTCCCAATAAAGACTCAGTTTATTTCATCAACTGGTGGTTCTTGCTCTGATGATTATCTTCATAGATCTTTATGATCACTAGATCACTTTCATGAGAACATGGGCCCCTAGACTCTCTTCTCACATCTACACAAAATATCACATACTGAGAAAACCTTTCATCACTGGACCAGGCTTTGGACCTGCATAATGCTACATTAATACATCTATTTCTACATCAATAAGTAATTTATATGCTTAATGACACACTTATTCCCGACTACATCGATTGGGTTGTTTTGGGGGCAGGCAAATGACTAGTTTTCTTTAAGACCCTAGTTCCCAGATTTTTGGTTTGTCACAGGAATCTTGTATTTTCCCCATGTTGAACTCCTCCTGATTTAGAACAAGATCCAGCAGACATCATTTTACGGAGGTGAAATGAAAATCTACAACTATTCAATGTGCCCTAATTACCACCAACAAACCGCACTTGTCGTGGGAAAAGTGCTCATTATATTAAATCAATACGGTCTGCTAAAGTTTGAGACAAGCATGCAAATGGAACTTAGGCCCCACCAACGCATAATACGGTTCTAGAAACGGCCCCCCATAAGGGTTCTTTGGCACCTGGTCATGCATATAGCACTCACAGTGTCTCCTCATGACCTGGCCGAGTACTCAGCTTTTCAATGTTGTGGTAATGTTGGGGGCCCTCTCACCTCCCCTCCCGGTCTCACCTGGCATGTGCTACAATCCGGTTAGCCTGAGTGGGGACATTGTTGTGCAACATAGGCCTAAAGGGATTGTGGCTATCATAGTCTACCAATGTTTCCAATGAAAATCCAATCTGTGGGCTCCCTATGATTGAGGAATCAAACCGAACTTAGGGGCAGATGCCTGAAGTTTCCCTTTCACTAGCAATCATGAAAATCCCATAGATTTGTATTTTTCATATTTCCATACCTTCCAACCTTGTAGCTCATGCGCATGAAGGACAAAATAAGGTGCATTGTCCATATCTTTGCCTACGCATTTAACTCCCCTTTATCCCCACAACCCCCGTCTCTTCCAGTAAAAGAGCGATAGTTTGTATATGGTGCTCTTCTAACTTTAGATTTCAGAAGTGTGGCTCATTTCCGCCAATGCTCGGCCTTTTGAATGTATTGCCCGGGTTGCCGTTAGCTACACCCTGACTGTCATCTATGGCCATGCAATGGAGAGCGATTTATCATAAGTACAGAGAGAAAACTGTATCTATTGCTCATCGCAACCAATCAGAGCATGCTTTCATTTACAAACTCTGTAAGGCAAGTAAAGCTGAGACTGGTATTGGTTTTCCTGAGCACCAGAACAGTTTTGCTCCTGGTATTTTATTGCTTATAAATTACAGGACGATCTCTCTCTCTGACGGATTTTGCTTCTGAGGCTGATGGTTGTGTTCCTTTCTAACAGGAAAATCCATAACACATTTAACCCTAGCATTAGCCCTTTCCTCCATTACCCCTGTTCTGCCTTGTGTGTATGGTCCACTAAAGTAATCTGTACGTCACATCACAAGCACCACATTTTTGGCTAATAGCGCTCCACTCTGTAATTCTACTTTGTGGAGTCACTACTAGTTCATTTCTTAGTCATAGCTGAACGGGTATCTCGGGACAAACACAGATTTCTAAAACGGGCAAAAAACTTCATTTCAGTGTAATTGCAAGGGGGGCCAGATTCAGGATTTTCTGCCGCAGTAAGCTTGCGTTTTATCCTGAATCTTGCGCTCCCTGCACTGCCCCACTTTTTTTTGGGGCCCCTTTAACATGTAATGGGCCATGCGTACACATTCTGGCGGATCTTAATTGTTAAATCTGTTGCACGGTCCGCTGCGGCAGTCAGAACGCCGGCCTATTTATGTTGCATGTGCCAAGTGCAGCAACCTTGCAAGCAGTTTTTGCACCTAAAAGAACTTGCCAAAATCCCGATGGAAAACTGGCGCAAGGGCCTCAGTAAAATGTGCCCCAGCTCCACCACTAACAGGCCGTGACGCTGCAGTCAGAGCATGCTCCAATCTGGCGGTGTTAACTCTTTGGCACGATCCGCCCTTGAAGGTTCTTTAGTGTCCAAAACTGATGACAGGTCCTTTTTTTAGGCATCCTCTACACCTAGAGGAGAGGCAGTTCTACCATCACCATAGACACGGGGCATGCTCTACACCTAGAGAAGAGGCAGTTCTACCATCATCATAGACAGGGGACATCCTCTACACCTAGAAGAGAGGCGGTTCTTACAGCGCCGTAGACACTATAAGAGCAGCGGGACTATGGCTCTCTCTGCTGCAGATACTTTGTACATGTTCATGAGAGGCCTGTGTTAATATCTGTGTATTTTATTAACCTTATCTATTATGATAATATGAAGTATATATATAATTTATTCATTTAAGGCTACCTGAGCATAGGCTGTATAAACAGCATTTTTTCAAATGAGCTGCAGTTTTACCTGCAAGACTATAACTATAGGAGTAAAAGAAAACTGAAAGAAGCATCCTGATTGGTTGAGCAGACCATTGTGACATCATCACTTGTTTGTGATGTCATAAAGAGCCAGGAGGTAACATTCCAGTGACAGACAGCCAGACTTCATTTCTGTGGATGACACAGAGCGATTAGTTGTGTATCGGTGACTCTCCTGCATACTATGGAGTTTAGAGGATTGGGGTTCGTCCCCCTCTTCATTGCCGCTCCATCTCAAGATCAACTAACATAGTTTAACTGCAGCACCTTAATCTACTACTAGTCCACTGCCTCCATACATGGTCCCCTTATCAAACGGCTGTGTACCGCAGAATTTTGGGTTGTTTTCATGGCTTCCACATCAACTTGTTAACTTGTCGCCACCCGTGCTGTGTAATCACCAAAATATACTGGCAAAACTTTTATCATTTACGATATTAATTTTAGTCGGCTTCTTGCGATCTGTTTAATTCCCCCTCCACCCCATATCCCAAACTTATAAGAACGCTACTACACTGATCTTATACAAAAGGTTCTTAGACGAGCTGTGTCGGCAGAATTTCAGGTGTTTCACAGAGAACATAGTGGAACTCGGCCATCATGTCGGCGCCATGCTGGAGACCGAAGTTGCAATCATAGCAGCGCAATTATGGATGCCCCCATACTGTCGCTCTAATCATGAACCATTTTCCGTTAAAAACAATAAAAATAGAACCACTATGCTATTCCATTATTCCTAGGTGAATATTCAAAACGACCCGGCTGCTTTGAAAATTATAATTTTTAAAGTAAATGCTCTGGCCCCCTGGCCCATTTGGGTGGGGAGGAGCTGAGGAAAAGGGGCTTGGACAGGTGAAATCTCCCCTGGCAGTGGAACGCCAGCTCCATCAAGATTAGGCAGCCTCAGAGGCATCCATGCATGATGCCCCTGCTGTTTCCTGTCCATTTTGCCTCCATGATCCTCCACAGCGTCCACCAATGTCTCATTTCAACTCTATCTATACCCCAGACGCCTGGAGCACGAGAGGATATGAAGCACATCATCCGTTATCAAACGAGCTTGTGTCAGGCCAGAATTTTCAGGTGTTTCACCAGTACATAGTGGAACTCGGCCCATCTGTCGCCGCCATGCTGGAGACCTGAAGTTGCAATCATAGCAGCGCAATATGAATGCCCCATACTGTCGCTCTTAATCATGGAAGTCGTCTCCATGGCTGCCTCCACATGTCGTCCCTTATCAAAAGAGCTGTGTCAGGCTCATTTTTCGGGTGTTTCACCAGATACGTTATGGAACTTGACCACTATGTCGCCACCATGCTGTGTTTCGAACTAAATATACCGTCAACCTTTTGTTCACATAGGAAATTTAGGGTTTATGTGCCATGACACTCTCTAGCCTGCCACTGCTGGCTGCCTCTGCAGTGCCGTCCCTTAGTGTTAGGGTCAAATGTATTGGATGTGTTTAGATGCTATCTAGCCTCATTCTGTCACTCGCTCAATTGCCGCCAAAATTATGGGCAACAGCATGGCCATGACAGAGTGACAGAATGAGGCTAGATAGCATCTAAAACATCCAATAATTGACCCTGACACTAAGGGACGGCATGCAGAGGCAGCGGCAGCAGTGGCAGGCTAGAGAGTGTCATGGCGACATACCCTAAATTTCCTATGTGAACAAAAGGTTGACGGTATATTTAGTCGATAACACAGCATGGTGGCGACATAGTGACCAAGTTCCATAACGTATCTGGTGAAACACCCGAAAAATGAGCCTGACACAGCTCGTTTGATAAGGGGACGACATGTGGAGGCAGCCATGGAGACGACTTCCATGATTAAGAGCGACAGTATGGGGCATTCATATTGCGCTGCTATGATTGCAACTTCAGGTCTCCAGCATGGCGGCGACAGATGGGCCGAGTTCCACTATGTATCTGGTGAAACACCTGAAAATTCTGCCTGACACAGCTCGTTTGATAAGGGGACCATGTATGGAGGCAGTGAACTAGTAGTAGATTAAAGGTGCTGCAGTTAAAACTATGTTAGTTGGATCTTGCCTAGGAATAATGGAATAGCATAGTGGTTCTATTTTTAATTGTTTTTACGGAAATGGTTCCATGATTAAGAGCGACAGTATGGGGCATCCATATTGCGCTGCTATGATTGCAACTTCAGGTCTCCAGCATGGCGGCGACAGATGGGCCGAGTTCCACTATGTATCTGGTGAAACACCTGAAAATTCTGCCTGACACAGCTCGTTTGATAAGCGAAGATGTATGGAGGCAGTGAAGTAGTAGTAGATTAAAGGTGCTGCAGTTTGAAACACCTGAAAATTCTGCCTGACACAGCTCGTTTGATAAGGGGACGATGTATGGAGGCAGTGAACTAGTAGTAGATTAAAGGTGCTGCAGTTAAAACTATGTTAGTTGGATCTTGAGATGGAGCTGGCGCTCAGCTGCCAGGCAAGCTTTCGCCAATCCAAGCCCCTGTCTCTAGGCTACTCCCCAAACAACACTTCTAAGAACCTTTTGTATAAGATCAAGTGTAGTAGCGTTCTTATAAGTTTGGGTTATGGCGGGTGAGGGGAAAGTAAACAGATGCGCAAGAAGCGCTGAAATAATATCGGTAAATGATAAAAGTTTGCCAGTATATTTTGTGGATTACACAGCAGGGTGGCAACAAAGTAAACAAGTTTGATGTGGAAGCCATGAAAACAACCCAAAATTCTGCCTGACACAGCTCGTTTGATAAGGGGACCATGTATGGAGGCAGTGAACTAGTAGTAGATTAAAGGTGCTGCAGTTAAAACTATGTTAGTTGGATCTTGAGATGGAGCTGGCGCTCCGCTGCCAGGCGAGCTTTCGCCAATCCAAGCCCCTGTCTCTAGGCTACTCCCCAAACAGCACTTCTAAGAACCTTTTGTATAAGATCAAGTGTAGTAGCGTTCTTATAAGTTTGGGATATGGCGGGTGAGGGGAATGTAAACAGATGCGCAAGAAGCTCTGAAATAATATCGGTAAATGATAAAAGTTTGCCAGTATATTTTGTAAATTACATAGCAGGGTGGCGACAAAGTTAACAAGTTTGATGTGGAAGCCATGAAAACAACCCAAAATTCTGCCTGACACAGTTCGTTTGATAAGGAGACCATGTATGGAGGCAGCTATATGGACGACTTTTGGGGGTAGCTATGGCGATGACGTGTGGAGGTAGCAATGGAGACAACGTGTGGAGCCAGCTAAAAAGACAACATGTGGAGGCTGCTATGGAGACAATTTAATTTGGATAGTGCCTGTATGTGGCAGTCCAAAAAAGTTTTCAAACCAGAGGAGCAGGTAGGTGGTCCTCCAGAAAAATTAAATAGATTGAGTGCCTGTATGTGGCAGTCCAAAAAATTGTTTAAAACAGAGGACCGGGTAGGTGGCCCTCCAGAAAAATTAAATACATAGCGTACTATAGCCAGAGACAGTTGGCCCTGGCAAAAAATAGCCAGTTTCCTCTGCTTTAGTGTACAAAGAGGAGGAGAAGGAGGACAATGAGGAGGAGGAGTGCATACATTATTCAGGTTCAGCTTCTTTCACCTGGTGGAGAATGAAAATCCGGAGAAATCCAGGCTTTATTCATCTTGATAACCGTCAGCCTGTCAGCGCTGTCAGTCGACAGGCGTGTACGCTTATCGGTGATGATGCCACCAGCTGCACTGAAAACCCACTCGGACAACACGCTAGCGGCAGGGCAGGCAAGAACCTCCAAGGCGTACAGCGCCAGTTCGTGCCACATGTCCAGCTTTGAAACTCAGTAGTTGTAGGGAGCTGTGTGATCATTTAGGATGATGGTATGGTCAGCTACGTACCCCTCACCATCTTTCTGTAAAGATCAGCCCTACTCTGCCGAGACTGGGGACAGGTGACAGTGTCTTGCTGGGGTGACATAAAGCTGGCAAAAGCCTTGTAAAGCGTACCCTTGCCAGTGCTGGACAAGCTGCCTGCTCGCCTACTCTCCCTCGCTACTTGTCCCGCAGAACTACGCACTCTGCCGCTAGCGCTGTCAGAAGGGAAATACTGTTTCAGCTTGTGCACCAGGGCCTGCTGGTATTCATGCATTCTCACACTCCTTTCCTCTGCAGGGATGAGAGTGGAAAGATTTTGCTTGTACCGTGGGTCCAGGAGAGTGAACACCCAGTAATCGGTGCTGGAATAAATTCTTTGAACGCGAGGGTCACGGGATAGGCAGCCTAGCATGAAATCTGCCATATGCGCCAGAGTACCAACGCGTAAGAATTCACTCCCCTCACTGGCCTGACTGTCCATTTCCTCCTCCTCCAACTCCTCCAACTCCTCTTCTTCTGCCCATACACGCTGAACAGTGAAGGACTCAACAATGGTCCCCTCTTGTGTCTCGCCAACATTCTCCTCCTCTTCCTCCTCATCCTCCTCCACCTCCTCCGATATGCGCTGAGAAACAGACCTCAGGGTGCTTTGGCTATCAACAAGGGAATATTCTTCCCCCGTCTCTTGTGACGAGCGCAAAGCTTCCGACTTCATGCTGACCAGAGAGTTTTTCAACAGGCCAAGCAGCGGGATGGTGAGGCTGATGATGGCGGCATCGCCACTGACCATCTGTGTTGACTCCTCAAAGTTACTCAGCACCTGACAGATATCAGACATCCACGTCCACTCCTCATTGTAGACTTGAGGAAGCTGACTGACCTGACTACCAGTTCTGGTGGAAGTTGACATCTGGCAGTCTACAATCGCTCTGCGCTGCTGGTAAACTCTGGATAACATGGTCAGTGTTGAATTCCACCTCGTGGGCACGTCGCACAACAGTCGGTGAGCGGGCAGTTGGAGGCGGCGCTGCGCTGCCCTGAGAGTGGCAGCATCTGTGCTGGACTTCATGAAATGCGACAAGAGCGGCGCATTCTGAGCAAATCAGACAGATTGGGGTTAGGTCTTGAGGAAAGATGAACTATAGATTTAACACATGGGCCAGGATGGCACATGTGTCGTCTGCCGAGTTGCGAGCCGCCCCAGGTTACGGCCGTTTGTCCACACTAAACCATGTCCTGGCCTTCAGGTTCAGCGGGTTTGCCAGCCACAGATCAGTCTGCGCCGTGATGCCTGTAATAGCTCTTGGGCGGTGGTGCCTTTATATCGGCCTACGCTCATCAGTTGTGAGCACCGCCTGCTGTCGCCTAGCGACGGCACTGTTGTCGGTGCCTAGAGCTACGACTGATGGCCGCCTTGCCCATGGATGGTAATTCGGATGAGGAGGGGGGGAGGAGGGGGTGGGAGGAGGAGGAGGAATAATAGGCCTTTGAGACCTGGACCGAGGTAGGCTCCGCAATCCTCGCGTACAGATATGACCAGCCCAGGGTCAGAACTCGGTCCAGCCTCCACAGTTAACCCAATGTGCCGTCAGGATAAATAGTGGCCCGCCCCGGCAGAACTCGTCCACGTGTCCGTGGTCAGTTGGACCTTGTCAGAAGAGGCGTTGGCAGGGCACGGTGATGTTCTTGACAGTGCTTGTGCAGGGCTGGGACGGCACATCGGGAAAAGTAGTGGCGGCTGTGGACCGAATACCGAGGGGCGGCCGTCGCCATGAGGTTTCGAAAGGCCTCGGTGAAATCCGCCCGTCCTTTGTAATCAGACTTAGTTAGAAAACTATTTCTGGTCACTTCTATGATGTTAGCCGTCAGATGGTGACCTGCTGCTACAACAAGGCGACATTGTTGAACTTTTTACAAACTGAAAAGAAATCTGCTGTGCTGCCTTGTGTTATATATCATATATTATTATATATCCTGCAGCCCACAATAAGGAGGTCCCTCATAAAATGTAGTAAATGCTATAAAACACATGATAATCTTATGTTACTGTCCTGAATTATAATTCATCAGTCATTGGGTGTCGGGTATCAGTGTACACCAAGCTGTGCACCGAAGACTATGAGAAGGTAAGTCCTGTACATTTCTATATACTAGCATCATGTGGAGTAAATCTTATTATTAAGAAATATGTTTTATTGGACACATTCTAGCCGTTCTATGGGACATCAATGGAAACACTAACTTTAGAACTTAATCATATCATCTGGGGGGCCATGATATCCATATTATCACATAACCAGTTATCTCTATGTGGCATGGCCGCCAGTCACAGGACTCCATGGAATGCAGTAAAAATGTGTTCTAAGGTTCTTGTTATATTCAATTTTATTATTATTAATATGATTTCTCTACAGATCATTGAAATCATTTCCATCAGCACAGAATGGTTGATGCTGCTCCTCATCCTGATACAGCTAGTTACCTGCTTTCAGCCTATGCAGGTCAGTAGACGTTCACCTTATTATTACCTCTCATACTGTAATAATATTATTATTGCTCTCTACAATCCTGGGGTTTCTAATAAGGATATCTGTTTTTTTTCTTTAGCATTTATCATTGACAGTGTCCCGGAAAGGCTACACCATCTGCAAAAGAGAGAACCAGGACTCTGCTGTGTAATGGGGACCACATGGGCCGCGAACTGGACACCCAGCAAATGGCATGGTGCAGACACTGCAACACCCTGAGACTTGTGTAATGTCTGTCCTGATAAAATAATAGAAAAGGTAAGAAAAAATTCAATATATTAATCTAGCAGAGAGGAGCCAGTCACAGGTTTCCATGGAATGCAATCAAAACTTATTGCAAACATTCTTGTTTAATTAAATTTTTGTATTATTAACATAATTTCTTTATAGATCAGTGAAATAATTACCATCATTATAGAGTAGTTGTAGCTCCTCATCCTGATACAGGTAGGTTCCTGCTTTCAGCCTATGCAGGTCAGTTAACCTTATTAATACCTCTCATGCTTAATAACATTATTATTGCTCTCTACAATCCTGGGGTTTTAAAATAAGGATGTTTTTTTTCATTACAGTGACAGTGTCCTGGAAAGGCTTCACCATCTCCAGAAGAGAGAACCAGGACTCTGCAGCGTAATGGGGACCACATGGGCCACGAACTGGACACCCAGCACAGAGCACTGCAACACCCTGTGACGTGTGTAATGGTATCTGTCTTGGATAAAATCATAGGAAACGTAAGTATAATGTCCATATTTCAATGTAGCAGAGATTAGTTTTTCATTTATGCTCATCATAAAATTGTGTACTACACGGCCCAGCCGAGCCATGTAATACTGCACCACCCAGAAGACTTGGCTCCAAGCACCGGACTCCCAACCTAAGACATAATAGAGAGTCAGTCATACATTATACTTTGTAAATTGAATGCTGCAAATATATACTTGCTCCACATCTAATCACAATCTATTATATTTCTTTCAGATTACTATTCCGGAGCGGGGTCTTCAGATAGAAGTGATGACTCTACCATCGCTATCATCATGACCACCATGTAAGGATCACTTGACCCGCGCTTCAAGAAGCAGATTCTGGGCCCGGTCTCTGTCCTCACAAATATTCATCCATACCCAAGGGAAGGGCAGTCCTTCAGCCATGGTTCCCTAGAGGTTTCCTCCACTGGGGGTTTTTCCTCTCCTGAGTTGCTGAAGGACAATTGTTTGTGAGTCAGAGACCCATCATCACCATCTTCAGGGCCACAGGATTGCTGCTCGGACTTCTCATAACAACCTTTACATATAAAACCTATAATAATGTAGTTAATAAAGAAGTCAGTTTATATCATCAATCTGTGTATCTTTGTCTCTGCACATTATAGAAGTGTTTAGTCCATACATTACATGTGTACCTGGGGATCTCAGGGCTTTGTATGAAAGAGAGATAATTATCTGTCACAGATACTTTACAAATTACCGAGAATGACTAGATAAGAGTGGGTTGTCTTGGGGGTATGCAAATGGATTTCTATAGACTCTAGTCAGATTTTTGGGTTTGTCACAGAAATGTTACAAGGCTGTCACATGTGAACGGAAAATCATTGTTACAGAGGTTACAAAGCTCTTCAGTCTCATTTGCATACCCATCACCCCTATGACACTTAGGCTACATTCGCACGCTGGAAAGGAGGAGGGGTTACCGCTGGAGTTACCCTTCCCCTCTCCATTGAAAACTATGCTGCCCGGCCGTAAATATGGTCAAAAATAGAGCAGGCTCTATTTTTCTGCAGCTAAGGAACGGAACAACGTGTGCTCACCGGTCCATTCAGTTCAGCTCTTGCAGTTAATGTGGGACGTATGTGTTATATTATTCCTGTGGATTGAGATCAGACATGGCTGTAGAATTAAAAGGGTTTTCTCACAAAGGCAAGTTAGGCCCTATCCACGGGATAAGGCCTTACTTGCTGATCAGTGGGGGTCTCAGTGCTGCTCCCCACAGATCACAAAAAGGAGGGGTCCGACAGACGTTCCTCAGACTAATGGAGCCGACGGCCGCACATGACTGTTCTTTTCCATTAATCTCTATGGATCTGATGGAGATCACCAAACTCCACGAGCAGAACGGTCCCAGAAGAGGTCCTTGGCACCTGGTCACACATATAGCACTCACAGTGTCTCCCCATGACCTAGCCGAGTACTCAGCTTTCAATGTGTGTATGTGGGGGCACTCTCACTCCCCCTCCCTTCTTCACCTGGCCATGTGCTACATCCGGGTTATAGCCTGAGTGGGGACAGGGCTGTTTGAATAAGGCCTTAAAGGGATTGTGCTATCATAGTCTACCAATGTTTCCAAATTAAAATCCAATCTGTGGGATCCCTAGTGATTAAGGGATCAAAACTGAATTTATAGTAAAAGGGACCTTCAGGGCATCTGCCCCATAAGCCATTATGAAAATCACATAGATTTGTAATCTTCATATTTCATACCTCCCAACTTTTGCAGCAGCGCATGAGGGACAAAAGATGTGTCCACATCTTCTGCCCTGCCACTTACCCCCCCCCCTCTCCTCCAGTCACACAGCAAATATGTTGTATATTGTGCCTCTCCTGACTACTTTAGATTTCAGACATGTGGGTTTTCATTTCCCCCATTGTTGGAGTTTTGGTGTACGGCCTGGGTTGCTGTTAGCTACACCCTGACTGTCATCTATGGCCGTGCCCCCCTGTTGATGTACATCAGATAAAATGGAGAAGAGATTTATCATGTGTACTAGTTGCTCATGGCAACCAATCAGAGCCCTGCTTTCATTTTACAAACTGCTGTAGGAAAATGAAAGCTGAGCTCTGATTGGTTTTCTTGAGCAACTACAACAGTTTTGCTCTCAGGCACTTCTGATAAATCTTCCCCTGAACAACATTTATATAAGTTACAGGACGATCTCTCTCTCCTGACAGGAATTTTGCTTCTGAGGCAGATGGTTGTGTTACTCTCTAACAGGAAAATCACACACAAAATACAATTAAACCTTGCATTACCCTTTCTCCATTAACCCTTTTCTGCCTTGTGTGTATGACCACTAAAGTAATCTAACGTATACAATCACCAAATTTTGGAGTCTGGCTAATAGCGTTCCAAGCTGTAATACTATGGGGGGAATTTACTAATTGTGCCGCAAGGACGACTGTCGGCATCGGAGATCAGTCTCCGCAAAGCACAGCCCGATGTATTAAAGTGGTGCACCGCTGTTAGTGATTACTGGGTAGACGGAATTAATCAGTCGTGCGCCAGAAAAATGACAGTAATGAAGTGTGCGCCCAAATCTTACATGCACTGCGCCTTAATTTTGCTCTCTGACCAATTTTTACCTGGTCTATCGTGCGCCAAAAATTGTGCCTAAAAATGCATAATGTGGAAACGTTAGGCCACGTCCAGTTGGGCCAAAAAAAGACGGAGTTGTCGGGATAGTCGGAAACATCTGTTCTTTCTTGCGCAAACTCATTATAAATGATCCGCAACAGTTCTGCGCCAAAAAATCCGAGCATTTTTTTTTGTGCAGATGCGATAATACATGTGCCCCAATGTTGTGGAGTCGCTGCTATTTCAGTTCTCAATCATAGCTGAACCGGCATCGGGAAACACAGGGGGCACATTTACTAAGAACAGGGCAAACTCCACTAAATGCAGTTTTCCTCTGTAAAGTGCAGGGGTGCCAGATTTAGGATTTCTGGCGCACGTTTTTTTTGGTGCCCTTTTTATATGGGGCGTGCAACATAATTCTGTCAGACTTTGAAGTTAAATCTGGCGCACGGTCCCACTGAGCAGCAGAACGCCCCCTATTTATGTTGCATTATTAATTTATGTTGCATGATCCGTAGTGCAGCTTCAGTACAAAAGGGTCGCGTGTGACACAATTGTCGGGCAGGCACTTCTTAAATACCTGTGCAAGCAGTTTGCACCTAAAAGTTAACAATAAAACCTAAAACTTGCAAATTCCGATGGCAAACTGGCGCAAGGGCCTCAGTAAATGTGCCCCAGTCACACCACTGACATCCCCGTGTAACACCTGCGGTCTCCAATTGGTGGCGTTAACTCTTGAAGGGGCATGGTCAAGGTGACCGCAGCATTTAAATTCCTACAGTGGGATTCCTTGCATGATTGGCGCCTTTGAAGTGTTCTTTAGTGTCCCAAAACTGGTGACAGGTCCTTTTTAAATCCTGGATATCTCTGTACTCATCTATCCTTCAATTCCAAGTCGTCTTATCCCTGCAGTTGAAGCACACCCCATAGCATGATGCTGGCTCCACCATGTGTCACTGTTGGGATTGCATTTGGCTGTTTTTCTCCACACATACTGCTTAGAGATGACACCAAAACATTTCATGTTGGTCTCATCAGACCAGAGAATATTATTTCTGATAGTGTGGGCTGAAAAAACACAGGAGAGGATTCCCCAAAGGTTCTACTAGCCAGCAGACATGTATAATGAAGTGAAGGACAACTACCTTATATACTCGAGTATAAGCCTAGTTTTTCAGCACAAAATTTGTGCTCAAAAACCCTAACTCGGCTTATACTCGAGTCAACTAAAAACATAAAGACAAAACTCACCTTTCTGACATCACCCATAGGTCCTTTTCTGTCTGAGACAGTCTGAGACAGAAGAGGACCTATGGGGGACGTCGGAAAGATGAGTACAGTGTTATTTTTTTTCCTACTACAGGGGCTGGGCAGGCTGTATGCTACAGGGGTTGGGCAGGCTGTATGCTACAGGGGGTGGCAGACTATATACTGGGAGGCTGTAACCAATGCATTTCCCACCCTCGGCTTATACTCGAGTCAATAGGTTTTCCCAGTTTTTTTGTGTAGAAATTAGGGGTCTCGGCTTATACTTGGGTCGGCTTATACTCGAGTATATACGGTATACGTCCTGTTGTACATATCAGGTACATGTTACAACACCACATTTACGTGGTCCCATAGTTTCTTTGCCTTTTGAAAGGATTGCTATGGAATTTGTGGGGCTCAATAGCCAAGTGTGCTAGAGGTCACCAATATATGCTGGCTGTCTTAGTTCATGCTGCTCACTAAAGAAATACTTACTCACCAGGGCACACCTCTTATTTCAAAGGTGGTGAAAGAGCTGCTTAAAATTGCCCACACATATACCTCTGTGTATCATCCCCAAACAGATGAGTTAGTGAAGTGGTTTAATCAAACTCTCAAAAAAGTGGTAGAAAAACATGGTTGTGATTGTAATTGCCTGTTGTTATACCTGCTGTTCTCTATTAGAGCGTGAAAACAAAAAAAAATCTAATCCCACAGCCTTTTATTTTAATCATTTATCATTGTTTTCATCTCATTCTTGCATCGTATCCACTATAGTGCACATGCACTCTCTGCCACATCTTCTCTCCCATTTATTATTCTCAGTATTTCCGCTAAGTCTCATCTGACATGGGAACACGTATGCGCAGCCTCTTCTTCATCTCCCACCGCGCTCTGTATAACTTTTTCACTCTCAGCCGCTCCTGACACAGGACGCGTGACGGCTCCCATCCCTTTCATTCTACCACCTTTTAAATCTCTAAATTATGTTTATTTAGGACACTATCTCGGCACTGCCTTCAAGTCCTGTTTAAGTTACGCTTCACCATTGTTGTGAAAAGTACTGATTTATATATATATTTATATTCCTGTGTTTCCTTTTATATGGATATTTTTAATATACTTTTTTAAACCAACGTATACTGTATATTTATATCCTTTTTTTATGTATATTCACACAAATATGTTTATATATTACATTAATTGATTCAGATATCCTCTAATTCATTTAGATATACATAGTAGATATACAATAATTTAGTCTGTTTCAATTAGTGCTGATATTATTCTCATAATTTGACCACTTTACATTTCTGTAGTAGTTGGAGGCACACCAACGTCCCTGTTTTTCTCTCTTTTGCCATAATTGTACCATAAGTGTCTACAAATCTTTCCCTTTTTCAAATGGTCTATGGTAGACACCACAGGTTTACTCAATGTAACCATGGGAAATGGAGGATAACATAAGTTTTATCAAACATGTAGCTTAAACACAAGTAATATGATGGTTAAGGTGGCTGTAAAAGAACATCTTCAAAAATCACAAGAGGACCAAAACAGAATTTACAATTGTTCGGCAAGAATCAGAGTTAAACGCAGGGGAAACTCCTTATGCAGTGCACAGTAAGTTCTTAGCGAAGTGGCAAGGCCCATATGAAAATTCAAAAAAAGTAGTGCCAGTGAACTTTAAAGTGCACCAACCTGGAAGAAGGAGGCCATTTTAACCCCTACGAGACTCAAGGACGCGGCCCCATTTTTCAAATCTGCCCTGTGTCACTATAAGTGCTTATAGCATTAGGATGCTATAAGATATCCAGGGATTTTGAGATGTTTTTTTTGTGACACATTGTACTTCAAATGAATTAAAATTTGGATGATATTTTTGTGTTTAGTTATGAAAAAAACGAAATTTGGAAAAATTCTTTATTTTCAAAGTTCTAAATTCTCTACTTTTGATGCAGATAGTCATAGCACCCAAATAAATTCATAAATTACATTTCCCAAATGTCTGCTTTATGTTGGATGGGTTTTTAAGATTCCACATATTTTACTAGAATGTTATGAGGCTCAGAATTTAGGTGCCATTTTTTAAATTTTTGGGAAAATCAGCAAAACCTGTATTTAGATGAACCTGCCCAAATTTTAATTGACTGCGAGAGGCCTAAATAATAGCGAGACTCGTATTTTACCTCATTATGGAAACTGCACCCCTCAATGTATGAAAAAGCACTTTTAAGAAGTTTGTTAACCCTTTAGGTGTTTTATAGGGATTAAAACAAAATGGAGGTGCGGTCTACAAATTGAAACATTCATTTTGGGTGGAAAATTAACCATTTGCAATTTTGGCCGTTAACCATACCATAAGATTAGTATGTTATCTTTATTCTATGGGTCTTCACGATTATGAAAAGACCTCATTTATATAGATTTTTTCCCCAGTAAAAAGTAATTTGGCGAAAATGTTAATTTTAGCATCATCGACTTTCATATGCATAACTTTCTTGTTTTTCGGCTGACAAATCTGGTTAAGACTTATTTTTGTGAGAAGGATTGTTCTTTTTAGTGGGTCTTATTTTAGAGTGCATAACATTTTTTTAATCACTTTTTAGAGCATTTTTTAAAGGGTATTAATTAAAAATGATCTTTTATGGAGCATTTTTTTGTGTGGGGTTTTACGGGGTTCACTTTACGAATCTAATAATGATTCAGTTTTATTATGCAGATTGTCATGGATGCGGAGATACCAAATATGTGGGGGTTTTGTGTATTTTATTTAATTTTACAGAATAAAAACTAATTTGGAGAAAATCTTGTTCATTTTAGCATCACCATCTTTTCATATTCATAACTTTTTTTTAAATTTTGGCTGAAAAATCTGGTTAGGGGCTTATTTTTTGCGAGAAGAGTTGTTCTTTTTAATGGTCTCATTTAAGAGTGTGTAACATTTTTTTTTCACTTTTTAGAGCATTTTTTTAAAGGTAATAATAAAAAATTATCTTTTTTCGGAACATTTTTTGCTTTTTTTACCCCCCGGCATTTACCGTGCAGGTCCAGTAACAATTCTGTTTTATTATACAGATTGTTACGGACGCGGCAATACCAAATATGAGGCTTTTTTTGTGTTTTTGTGTTTTTTATACTTTATTAAGTGTTTTTATGGGAAAGTGACATTTTAGGGGCATTCTGCATTTTAGGGGCAGAATTAGACAGTTTACAGTCAGACTCGGAAGGGGTCTAACTGCTGCGAGCATCAGGCAGTCCCGGGGCACTTGGTAGTCCTTGGGGCTGCCCAGTTAGCTTTCAGAGGATGAACCAAATCTTGCAGTCATATTATGACTATGTGGTGCATTACCTGGAAGATTTGGTCATTCACAGCTCAGACCAGGAAGTCATCTCTGTGCAAACAGTACTAGACTCTTGAAGTGAAGCAGGCCTTAGCATTAACCCTGAGATATGTGTGTGTCTTACTGACTTGATGAAAGGTGATGCCAGTGATGATCCACTGGACACCAGAGGCAGAGGAGGCAGTCCAGAGGTTAATGTTAGCACTTTCCCAGCAGCCAGTGCTGTTAGCCCCTGATGCAGACCTGGGAGCAATGCTGAAACAGGTTGTAAATGGTGAGGGGCATCTAGTGATGTACCTGAGAAGGAAGCCATACCCTGCTGAGAAACCATGCCATTGTGGAAAAATTATTCTTACCCATTATGTTGGCCCAGGATACCATGAAATACTAAATGCTAGGCAAAATATTGACGTTGGTAACTGACCATGCCACTTTCACAAGGTGGAACTAGGTGTACTAGGTGGAGTTGTACAAGTTGTGTTAATGTGTTGCACTTGCATATTTGTGAGTGAGTGCATGTGGTTGCTCCTAATTGCCAGAAGGACGGGCAATACAAGTAGGTAGGGTCAGCAAAGAGGAACTTAGATAAGTCAATAGATAAATGTCATGGAAGGTATTTTCATATACAATGGACATTACCTGATATATATATATATATATATGTAAATTCATTTTTTGTTTGTGTTTTTTATTTATTTTTTTAAAAACAAAACGATTGCTATCCTATTGCTATGGACTAGTTTCTAACCTACACTGACAAAACACACAACGGGATTTTGTGCTGTGCCTGGATGGGGGGGGGGGGGGGGGGGAAAACCTGTGAGCTTATAAAAAGAAATTAAGGTAAAAAAAAAAATCAGCAGACTCTGCTACTTCTAATCAAACCCCTAATATATTGTCCACTTCGCTGTTTTTTTAAGGTGGAATGTGTGGGCACTAGAGCTATAAAACCACAAACGGTAGCAAGTTCCCTGCAAATTCCTCACATATGGGTATAGCTGCACTACTAATGCAGCCAGCCACAGCACAAGCAACAAAAAAAAGTAAATAAAACGTTTTATTGTAGCCATAAGAAGGGACTGTGGGGTTCTGGTAGAATCACTCCTGCCCAACACTATTCTAATAGAACAGCTACGCTTTTCCCTGACAAGAGCAGCTCCTCCTAGCGGGCACCAGACACGAATGATAAGAAGCAGCGCGGGCACAGGGCTAGTCTATGCCAGGGTCACCTGATCCTGGTCAGGCCAACCACTGTATCTGACGTGTAAGGGTACCACGTCAGGCTGGGTGCGAGTGACAAGGAGTCTCCTCCATGGCATTGTGATTGGCTCTGTTTATGGCACCAAAAAGCAAAACGGCGGGAGATGCATTTTCTCGAGCTGGCGAAATACCGTAAGAGCAACGAGAAGTTCGAGTCGCTTATGCTCGAACGAGTATGTTCGCTCATTCTAGTCAGAGTATAAAAATGGGAAGAGCCTTACGCTATAAACTGGTGCATCCTTAAGGGTTAAGGTCTGGTAGGGCAATTTCTCTGGACAGATAGAGATGAGACTTTAATTCTGTAAAGTGAACTTAATACAAAGAAGGAGAGGAAGATTTTTCAGATGGAGAGCTGAAGGTTTGGGCAACATAAATGGTATGAGATTTACTGTAAATGCATTAATGTTATACACTCAGCGCAAATGGGGGGAAAAAAAAAATTACAATTATGTCCAAACTTTCAATTACTTGGTAAAACTGCAGCAGAAAAGACTTGGGGTTATTGGTGGTGGT
Source organism: Engystomops pustulosus (assembly GCA_019512145.1). NCBI lineage: Eukaryota > Metazoa > Chordata > Amphibia > Anura > Leptodactylidae > Engystomops > Engystomops pustulosus. The sequence continues at coordinate 76,911,270 of CM033649.1, forward strand.
AAACTTAAACTACTGACAGTGCCAGGCAGCTGCCCAATAACCTAAATACAAATTAGGGATGTATAAGAGGAGGAAAAGATTCTCATAAGAAGGACATAGTTTTGTACTTGTAAAATCACTGGTCTAGACTGAACATGGAATATTGCATGTACAGGTTTGGACACCAGTGCAAAAAGTACATAGTAGAAAAAACTGGAAGGAAGTACAGTGCGAAAGCAACAGGTTGTTAGGGGAGGGGGGGGGGGGGGGGACTAAAATACAAGGCAATTATATGACTTGGATCTTTGAGCTTAGAACAAAAGGACGGCTAAGGGAAGATCTCAGTACAAAATACCTGACTGTGGAGTAGAGAGATATTTCCAAAGGTTCTTTTAAACTAGGCCTGTGGCCAGAACAAGGGGGCATCCTCTACACTAGAGAAGAGGCTGAATTATACCATCACCATTAGACCGTAGCATCCTCTACACCTACGAGAAGAGGCGTTCTACCATCACCATAGACAGTAGACATCTCTACACCTAGAGGGAGGGAGTTCTACCATCGCCATAGACAGGGGGCATCATTACACCTAGAGGAGAAGAGGTTTTCTACCATCACCATAGACAAGGGGCATCATCTCACTAGAGAAGTTTAGAGGTGGTTATCACAACATAGACAGGGGGAGTCCTCTACACCTAGAGAAGAGCGTAGTTCTAACATCACCATAGACCAGAGGGGCATCTATAAACCTAGAGAGAGGGTGTTCACAATCACCTAGCCAGGGGGCATCCTCTACAACTAGAGGAGAGGAGGTTCTATTTCAACACCATAGACAGAGGCATTCTTCTACACCTAGTGGAGAGCTGTTCTATCATCACCATAGACAGGGGGCATCCTCATACCTAGAGGTGAGGTGCTTCTACATCAAAGTAGCACAGGGCATCCTATTACGCTCAGAGAATGAGGAAGGGTCTACCAGCATCATTAGACAAGGGGGGCCTATCTACACCTAGAGGAGAGTGGTCTCTACCATCAACCATAGACAGGGGCATCCTCTACACCTGAGGAGAGGCAGTTTCGCCATCACCATAGAAAGCGGGGCACCTATACCTAGAGAGTAGCGGTTCTAAAACCCATCTCCATAGACAGGTGGCTCCACTACACCTAGAGGAGAGTTGGTTCTAGCCCAATCACCATAGAGAGGGCGGCACCGTCTACCCCTAGGGTAAGAGGCAGCTTATAAACCATCCTCCATAGGACAGGGGGCACTCCTCTACCCCTAGTAGGAGAGGTGGTTTACTACTACCATCACCTGTTATAGACAGGGAGCATGCCTCTCACCTTAGTTAGGAGAGGCAGTTCCTTACCCATCACTATGACCGGGGCATCCTCTACACGCTAGAGAGAGTTGCAGTTCTATCATCTCCATTAGACAGGGGGACACTCCTCTACACCTAAGAGCGGTGTTCTACTCCATCACCATAGATCAGGGTGGCATCCTCTACCCGTAGAGGAGAGGATCTTACCATCACCATAGCACGGGACATCCTCTACACCGTAGCAGGGAAAGCGATGTTTCACATCTACCATAGACTACGCGTGTCATCTCTTACCTCGAGGAGAGCGGCGACTACATTCAATCGACCAGGTGCGCATCTCTTAACAACCTCGAGGAGAGGTGATTCTACCATCACCATACGACAAGGGCGCCATACTGTACGCGCCTAGGGGTAGACGATTCCTGTCCATCGCCATTGACACAATAAGAGTGGCGTGACTTAGATCTCTCGCGTCGGCAGAGTAAGTTGTACAGTTCATGAGAGGCCTGGAGTGCCTTTTGCAAAGAAGCAATTATCAACGTAACCGGAGTATATTTTTGACCTTATCAGTTTCGACAAAATCGACTAGGACCTGGTTATTTATTAACCTATCTATTAACAGTACTCATGTCTGCCTTTTGTAGGTACTTCATTATTTAGGGTTACCTAGGCATTAGGCTGTATAAACACATCCATGTTTTCAGTAAGCACGCACTTTACCTGCAAGAAGTATAACTTAGTATTGCAAGAAAACATGAAAGAGCATCCTGTGTTGTTTGAGCGGCCATTGTGAACCTCATCGCATTGTCCTGGATGTCATAAGAGCCAGGAGGTTATCTTCCAGTGACAGACAGCCATGACTTCATTTCTGTGTGGATGACACAGAAGCGATTTAGTTGTGTAGCGCACTCTCCTGCATACTATGAGTTTAGAGGATTGGGGTTCGTCCACCCTCTTCATTGCCCTTTGGGTGATCGGCTCTGGTGTTTCAGCTACCCCTGACTGGTTACTATGGCCATGCCCCACTCCGCTGATGTACTCAGTAGATGGCGAGAAACACAAGACGCTCATATACACTATTACATTATACACAATAATTTACCCCTCCTTCTATAATTATAAGGCCACTAAATATCAGATATACCATTCAAACATTCTTTATTAACTTGTTGACTCTTTTCTTGGTTTCATTTCCACCCAAACAGGAATATTATCCTGACATCAGCATTTTTACAATCGGATTCCTTGGGAGTGTCCAATGCCAAGAAGTAAATTTTCATAGAAAATGTTCTGATAATAGTGTTTACTGCGCTGATAGCAAGTATAAGACTAATCTCTGGTCTAAACTTATCATCTGATTATTAGAGCAGCAAGACAGTTTTCTAATGTGACATTTCCTGATGACTCTCATAAAAAGATTGTGGTGTAAGTAAGTGTATCCTTAGCCCAGTATCAAAAACGAATTGACTTAGTCACCACAATGCGTTTCTTATCCAGTCGTGTAATAACAATCGAAATAGAAATAAAGTGAATTAGACATTTTTTAAATTGTATTGATGATAATGAGGGGCCGGATTAGACTATGCGCGTTTAAATGGAATGGTCCATACATGAAGGTTCCATTTGTCTGGTTAGGGCTGGTCACTAAGATTTTCTATAATCTTACATGGTGTATCTGATCCTTGACTTCTTTTTTCAGCTTTGTGGTTCTGATTGTTTGCTCCAGTATAATTTCATCCTCTCATGCTGAGGCCTTTGGAGCTCGCAGCCCATGTATACAGAGGATCCTGCTGGCGATGGAATAACATCTGTATTGGCACCGCTGTGATGTTGTGTTTGGTAGTTATTGAAGATTGTATGTGTACAGATATTGTTGATACTTGTGGATGCTCACCCGTGTTTATTATATGGGCCCCGTTGTATATAGGAACCTCTGTTGTTCACGTCTAGCATGTATAGTGAGGAACCGGCAAGTGATTAGAATGACTTGGTGTAGGCTCGATAGTGGATATGAATACACACAGTTTATCTTTAGTGGGAGGGGTATCCTACAGCAATTTCCACTTTCTATTAACTCTATGGGTGCACTGAGTATATCGTATTGCTACTATTCCCCGTCTCTCAATAGGTTGTGGAGTTTTATACTAAACTCATGTCTGTATTATATAAGGACCGTTTTACTCCAGCTGACGCAGCCCGGGTAGGACATTCTCTGCGCCTTATGCTTGTGGCTGCTTACAACCTTGGAACCTGTACCATACTACTCCTACGAATTCCTGGAATCCCCAGAGCCATCTGCCATATAAGAATGGTGTCTCAGCGCAATGGCCTATTCACGGTGTTTGTTATTACCTGTATCCTTTTATACTAAAACAATCACATTAAATCCGTGCCCGTCCTTTGTAATGCGACTTAGTTAGAAACCTATTTTCTTCCGGGTCACTTCTATGATGTTAAGCCGTCAGCATGGTGACCTGCTGCTACAACAGCGACATTGTGGGTGACTTTTTAGCAAATGAAAAGAAATCTGCTGTGCGCCTTGTGTTATTATTCATATATATTAATATATCCTGCAGCCCACAATAGGAGGTCCCCATAAAATGTAGTAAATGCCTAGAAAACACATGATAATCTTAGGTTACTGTCCTAATTATATTCATCATCATTGGGTGCGCGGTAATCAGTGTACACCCAAGCTGTGCCAACGAAAGACTGATGGAAGTAAGTCCTGTACATTTCTACTATACTCGCATCATGTGGAAGTAAATCTTATTATTAGAAATATTGTTTTATGGGACACATTCAGCCGTTCTATGGACATCAATGGAAACACTACTTTGTAGAACTTAATCATATCATCTGGGGTGTTCCAGGATATCCATATTTCACATAAATAACAGTTATTCTCATGTGGCATGGCCGCCAGTCACAGGACCTCCCATGGAAGCAGTAAAAAGCGGTGTTCTACGGTTCTTGTTATATCAATTTTATTATTATAATGATTTCCTACAGATCATTGAATCATTTTCCATCAGCACAGATGGTTGCATGCTGCTGCCTCATCCTGATACAGCTAGTTACAGCTGCTTTCAGCCTAATGCAGGGTCAGTAACGTTCACCTTATTATACTCTCATACTGTAATAATATATATTGCTCTCTACAATCTCTGGGGTTTACAATAAGGATATTGTTTTTTTTCTTTACATTTTATCATTGAAGGGGTGTCAGGAGAAGGCTACACAACCTCTGCAAAAGATGAGAACACAGGATCTGCTGTGTAATGGGGACCCAATGGGCCGCGAACTCGGACACCCAGCAAATGGCATGGTGCAGACACTGCAACACCCTGAGCCTTGTGTAATGGTCTGTCCTGATAAATAATAGGAAAGGTAAGAAAAAATTTCAATAATAATCTAGGCAAGAGAGAGCCAGTCACAGGTTTTCCATGAATGCAATCAAAACTTTATTGCAAACATTACTTGTTTAATTAAATTTTTGTATTATGTACATAATTCTTTTATGTCCGTGAAATTAATTACCATCATTATAGATAGAGTTGTAGCTTCTCATCCTGATAAGGTAGTGTTCCTGCTTTCAAGCCTATGCGTCAGTTAACCTTTTACTACCTCTCATGCTAATAAACATTATTATTGCTCTCTACAATCCTGGGTTTTAAATTAAGGATTGTTTTTTTCATTACAGTGACAGTTGTCCTTGGAAAGGCTTCACATCTCCAGAAGAGGAGAACCAGGACTCTGCACGTAATGGGGACCAACCATGGGCCCGAACTGGACCCCAGCAAGAGCACTGCACAACACCCTGTGACGTGTGTAATGGTATCTCTTGGATTAAAATTCATAGGAACGTAAGTATAATGTCCATATGTCCAATGTAGCAGAGATTAGTTTTCATTTACCTGACTCATCATAAATTTGTACTACACGGCCCAGCCGAGCCATTAACTGGCACCACCCGAAGACTTGGCTCCAAGACCGAACTCCCAACCTAAGGACATAATAGAGAGTCAGTCCATACATTTATTTGTAAATTGAATGCTGCAAATATAAATCTGCATCCAATCTAATCACAATCTATTTATATGTCTTTAAGATTACCTATTCCTGGAGCGGGGGGTCTTCAGATAGAAGTGATGACTCATGACCACATCGTATCATCATGCCACCATGTAGGTCCTGACCCGCGCTTCAACGAAGCAGATTCTGGGCCCGGTCTTGTCCTGCACAAATATTCATCCCATACTCCAGGGAAGGGCAGTCCTTCAGCCATGGTCCCTAAGGTTTTCCTCTCACTGGGGTTTTATTTCCTCTCTCTGAGTTGCTGAAGGACAATTGTTGTGAGTCAGAGACCATCTCACCCTTCAGGGCCCGGATTATTGCCCGGGACTTCTCATAAACAACCTTTGACATATAAACCTATACTAAGTAGTTATATAAGCAGTCAGTTTATATCATCAATCTTATTTAGCTTGATCTCCTGCACATTAAGAATTTTAGGTCTACATTCATGTGTACTGGGGATCTCAGGGCTTTGTATGAAAGAGAGAGACATTATCTGTCACAGATACTTTACAAATTACCGAGGAATGCTAGATAAGGTGGTTGTTTGGGGGTATGCAAAATGATTTCCTATAGGGACTCTATAGAGTTTGGTGGTTTGTCACAGACATTTTACAAGGCTGTCACATTGTGAACGGAAAATCATTGTTCAGCAGGGTTACAAAGCTCTTCAGTCTCATTTGCATACCCATCACCCCTAGTACACTTAGGCTACATTGCACCTGGAAAGGAGGAGGGGTTTACCGCTGGAGTTACCCTTCCCCTCTCCATTGAAAACTATGACTGCCACGGCCGTAAATTATGTCACAAAATAGAGCAGGCTCTATGTTTTCTGCAGCTAAGGAACGGAAAACCGTGTGCTCACCGGTCATTCAGTTCAGCTCTTGCAAGTTAATGGGGAACGTATTGTGTATATTATTCACTGTGATTGAGATCAGACATGCTGTAGAATTAAAAGGGTTTGCCTCACAAAGGCAAGTTAGGCCCTAACCACGGGGAATTAGGCCTTACTTGCTGATCATGGTGGTCTCAGTGCTGCTCCCCACGATCACAAAAAGGAGGGGTCCCGACAGACGTTCTCAGACTAATGGAGCCGACGGCGCAGCACATGACTGTTCTTTTCCATTACATCTCTATGGTTGATGGATGAATCACCAACTCCACGAGCTAGAACGTCCCAGAGAGGTCCTTGGGCACCTTTCACACAATAGCACGGCAGCGCTGTCTCCCATGACCAGCGAGTAACTCAGCTTTCAATGTGTGTATTTGGGGGCCACTCTCACTCCCCCTCCCTTCTTCAACCTGGCATGTGCACATCGGGTTATAGCCTGAGTGGGGACAGGGCTGTTTGATAAGGCCTTAAAGGATTGTGCTATCCATAGTCTATAACCAATTGTTTCCAAATTCAAATCCAATCTGTGGTGATCCCTAGTGCATTAAGGGGATCAAAATGATGTATAGTAAAAGGGACCTTCAGGGCATCTCCCCATAAGCCATACTGAAATCACATAGATTTGTAAATCTTCATATTTCATACCTCCCACTTTTGCAGCAGCGCATGAGGGACAAAGAGTGTCCACATCTTCGCCCTGCCACTTACCCCCCCCCTCTCCTCCAGTCCACAAGCAAATATGTTGATATTGTGCCTCTCCTGACTACTTTAGATTTCAGACATGTGGTGGTTTTCATTTCCCCCATTTGGAGTTTTGGTGTACGGGCCTGGTTGCTGTTAGCTACACCCTGACTGTCATCTATGGCCTGCCCCCCTGTTGATGTACATCGATAAAATGGAGAAGAGATTTATCTGTGTACTAGTTGCTCATGGCAACCAATCAGAGCCCTGCTTTCATTTTCAAACTGTGTAGGAAAATGAAAGCTGAGCTCTGATTGGTTTTTCTTGAGCAACTACAACAGTTTTGCTCTCAGGCATTCTGTAAAAATCTTCCCCTGAACAACATTTATATATTACAGGACGATCTCTCTCTCCTGACAGGAATTTTGCTTCTGAGGCAGATGGTTGTGTACTCTCTAACAGGAAAATCCACACACAAAATACAATTAAACCTTGCATTACCCTTTCTCCATTAACCCTTTTCTGCCTTGTGTGTATGACCACTAAAGTATTCTACGTATACAATCACCAAATTTGTGGAGTCTGGCTAATAGCGTTCCAAGCTGAATACTATGGGGGAATTTACTAATTGTGCCGCAAGACGACTGTCGGCATCGGAGATCATCTCCGCAAGCACAGCCCGATGTATTAAAGTGGTGCACCGCTGTTAGTGATTACTGGTAGACGAATTAATCAGTCGTGCGCCAGAAAATGACAGTATGAAGGTGCGCCCAAATCTTACAATGCACTGCGCCTTAATTTGCTCTCTGACCAATTTTACACTGTCTATCGTGCGCCCAAAAAGTTGTGCTAAAAAGCATTGTGAAACGTTAGGCACGTCAGAGTTGGGCCAAAAAAGACGGAGTTGTCGGGATAGTCGGAAACATCTGTTCTTTCTTGCGCAAACTCATTATAATGATCCGCAACAGTTCTGCGCCAAAAAATCCGAGCATTTTTTTTGTGCAGGATGCGATAATACATGTGCCCCAATGTTGTGGAGTCGCTGCATTTCAGTTCTCAATCATAGCTGAACCGGCATCGGGAAACACAGGGGCACTTACTAAGAACAGGGCAAACTCCACTAAATGCAGTTTTCCTCTGTAAAGTGCAGGGGTGCCAGATTTAGGATTTCTGGCGCACGTTTTTTTTGGGTGCTTTTATAGGGGGTTGCACATAATTCTGTCAGACTTTGAAGTTAATCTGGCGCACGGTCCCATGAGCAGCAGAACGCCCCATTTATGTTGCATTATAATTTATGTTGCATGATCCGTAGTGCAGCTTCAGTACAAAGGGTGCGCGTGTGACACAATTGTTCGGGCAGGCACTTCTAAATAACCTGTGCAAGCAGTTTGCACCTAAAAAGTTTAACATAAAACCTAAAACTGCAAATTCGATGGCAAACTGGCGCAAGGCCTCAGTAAATGTTGCCCCCAGTCACACCACTGACATCCCCGTGTAACACCTGCGGTCTCCAATGGTGGCGTTAACTCTTGAAGGGGCTGGTCAAGGTGACCGCAGCATTTAAATTCCTACAGTGGGATTCCTTGCATGATTGGCGCCTTTGAAGTGTTCTTTAGTGTCCCAAACTGGTGACAGGTCCTTTTTAATCCTGGATATCTCTGTACTCATCTATCCTTCAATTCCAAGTCGTCTTATCCCTGCAGTTGAAGCAACACCCATAGCATGATGCTGGCCCCCCATGTGTCACTGTTGGGATTGCATTTGGCTGTTTTTCTCCACACATACTGCTTAGAGATGACACCAAAACATTTCATGTTGGTCTCATCAGACCAGAGAAATATTTTCTGATAGTGTGGGCTGAAAAAACACAGGAGAGATTCCCCAAAGGTTCTACTAGCCAGCAGACATGTATAATGAAGTGAAGGACAACTACCTATATACTCGAGTATAAGCCTAGTTTTTCAGCACAAAATTTGTGCTCAAAAACCCTAACTCGGCTTATACTCGAGTCAACAAAAAAATAAAGACAAACTCACCTTTCTGACATCACCCATAGGTGCCTTTTCTGTCTGAGACAGTCTGAGACAGAAGAGGACTATGGGGACGTCGGAAGATGAGTACAGTGTTATTTTTTTTCCTACTACAGGGGCTGGGCAGGCTGTATGCTACAGGGGTTGGGCAGGCTGTAGCTACAGGGGGTGGCAGACTATATACTGGGAGGCTGTAACCAATGCATTTCCCACCCTCGGCTTATACTCGAGTCAATAGGTTTTCCCAGTTTTTTGGTGTAGAAATTAGGGGTCTCGGCTTATACTTGGGTCGGCTTATACTCGAGTATATACGGTATACGTGTTGTCATATCAGGTACATGTTACAACACCACATTTACGTGGTCCCATAGTTTCTTTGCCTTTTGAAAGGATTGCTATGGAATTTGTGGGGTCAATAGCCAAGTGTGCTAGAGGTCACCAATATATGCTGGCTGTCTTAGTTCATGCTGCTCACTAAAGAAATATTACTCACCAGGGCACACCTCTTATTTCAAAGGTGGTGAAGAGATGCTTAAATGCCCACACATATACCTCTGTGTATCATCCCAAACAGAGAGTTAGTGAAGTGGTTTAATCAAACTCTCAAAAAGTGTTAGAAAACATGGTTGTGATTGTAATTGCCTGTTGTTATACCTGCTGTTCTCTATTAGAGCGTGAAACAAAAAAAAAATCTAATCCCACAGCCTTTTATTTTAATCATTTATCATTGTTTTCATCTCATTCTTGCATCGTATCCACTATAGTGACAGCATCTCTTGCCCATCTTTCTCTCCCATTTATTATTCTAGTATTTCCGCTAAGTCTCATCTGACATGGGAACACGTATGCGCAGCCTCTTCTTCATCTCCACCGCGCTCGGTATAACTTTTTCACTCTCAGCCGCTCTGACACAGGACGCGTGACGGCTCCCATCATTTCATTCTACCACCTTTTAAATCTCTAAATTATGTTTATTTAGGACACTATCTCGGCACTGCCTTCAAGTCTGTTAAGTTACGCTTCACCATTGTGTGAAAGTACTGATTTTATATATATTTATATCCTGTGTTTCCTTTTTATGGATATTTTTAATATACTTTTTAAACCACAACGTATACTGTATATTCTATCCTTTTTATGTATATAACACACAAATATGTTTATATATTACAAAGTGATTCAGATATCCTCTAATTCTTTAGATATACATAGTAGATATCACAATAATTTAGTCTGTTCAATTAGTGCTGATATATTCTCATAATTGACCCACTTTACATTCTGTAGTAGTTGGAGGCACACCAACGTCCTGTTTTCTCTCTTTTGCCATAATTGTACCATAAGGTCTACAATCTTTCCCTTTTTTCAAATGGTCATGTCGTAGACACCACAGGTTTACTCAATGTAACCATGGGAAATGGAGGATAAAAGTTTTATCAAACATGTAGCTTAAACACAAGTAATATGATGTTAAGGTGGCTGTAAAGAACTCTTCAAAAATCACAAGAGGACCAAACAGAATTTACAATGTTTCGGAAGAATCAGAGTAAAACGAGGGGAAACCCTTATGCAGTGCACAGTAAGGTCTTAGCGAAGTGGCAAGGCCATATGAAATTCAAAAAAAGTAGTGCCAGTGAACTTTAAAGTGCACCAACCTGGAAGAAGGAGGCCATTTAAACCCCTACGAGACTCAGGACGCGGCCCCATTTTCAAATCTGCCCTGTGTCACTATAAGTGCTTATAGCATAGGATGCTATAAGATATCCAGGGGATTTTGAGATGTTTTTTTTCGTGACACATTGTACTTCAAATGAAATTAAAAATTTGGATGAATTTTTGTTGTGTAGTTATGAAAAAAACGAAATTTGGAAAAATTCTTTATTTTCAAAGTTCTAAATTCCTCTACTTTTGATGCAGATAGTCATAGCACCAAATAAAATTCATAAATTACATTTCCCAAATGTTGCTTATGTTGGATGGTGTTTTTAAGATTCCACATATTTTACTAGAATGTTATGAGGCTCAGAATTTAGGTGCCATTTTTTTTAAATTTTGGAAAATCAGCAAAACCTGTATTTAGATGAACCTGCCCAAATTTTAATTGACTGCGAGAGGCCTAAATAATGAGGACTACGTATTTTACCTCATTATGGAACTGCACCCCTCATGTATGAAAAGCACTTTTAAGAAGTTTGTAACCCTTTAGGGTTTTTATAGGGATTAAAACAAAATGGAGGTGCGGTCTACAAATTGAAACATTCATTTGGGTGGAAAAAATTAACCATTTGCAATTTTGGCCGTTAACCTACCATAAGATTAGTATGTTATCTTTATTCTATGGGTCTTCACGATATAAAAGACTCATTATATAGATTTTTTCCCCAGTAAAAAGTAATGGCGAAAATGTTAATTTAGCATCATCGACTTCATATTGCATAACTCTTGTTTTTCGGCTGACAAATCTGGTTAGAGACTTATTTTTGTGCGAAGGATTGTTCTTTTTAGTGGGTCTTATTTAGAGTGCATAACATTTTTTATCATTTTAGAGCATTTTTAAAGGGTATTAATTAAAAATGATCTTTTATGGAGCATTTTTTGGTGGGGTTTTAAGGGTTCACTTTAACGAATCTAATAATGATTCAGTTTTATTATGCAGATTGCATGGATGCGGAGATACCAAATATGTGGGGGTTTTGTGTATTTTATTAATTTACAGAATAAAAACAATTTGGAGAAAATCTTGTTCATTTTAGCATCACCATCTTTTCATATTCAACTTTTTTAAATTTGTGCTGAAAATCGTGGTAGGGGCTTATTTTTTGCGAGAAGAGTTGTTCTTTTTTAATGGTCTCATTTAGAGTGTGTAACATTTTTTTTCACTTTTTAGGAGCATTTTTTAAGGTATAATAAAAAAATTATCTTTTTTCGGAAACATTTTTTGCTTTTTTACCCCCGGCATTTACCGTGCAGGTCAGTACAGTAACAATTCTGTTTTTTTATACAGATTGTTACGGACGCGGCAATACCAAATATGCAGGCTTTTTTGTGTTTTTGGTTTTTTTATAACTTTATTTAAGTGTTTTTATGGGAAAGTGGACATTTTAGGGGCATTCTGCATTTTAGGGGCAGAATTAGAAGTTACGTCAGACTCGGAAGGGGTTAACTGCTGCGAGCATCAGGCAGTCCCGGGGGCACTTGGTAGTCATTGGGCTGCCCAGTTAGCTTCAGAGGATGAACCAAATCTTGCAGTCATATTATGACTATGTGGTGCAACTCATGGAAGATTTGGTCATTCACAGCTCAGACCAGGAATCATCTCGTGAAAACGTACTAGACTCTTGAGTGAAGCAAGCCGCCTTAGCATTAACCCTGAGATATGTGTGGTTTACTGACTTGATGAACGGTGATGCCAGTGATGATCCACTGACACCAGAGGCAGAGGAGGCAGTCCAGAGGTTAATGTTAGCACTTTCCCAGCAGCCAGTGCTGTTAGCCCCTGAGTCGACCTGGGAGGCAATGCTGAAACAGTGTTGTAAATGGTGAGGGGCATTTCGTGATGTACCTGAGAGGAAGCCATACCCTGCTGAGAAACCAGCCATTGTGGAACATTATTCTTACCCATTATGTTGGCCCAGGTACCATGAAAACTAATGCTAGGCAAAATATTGACGTTGCGTAACTGACAGATGCCACTTTCACGGGAACTGGTGGGCGAACTAGATTTGTACTAGAGTGGAGTTGTACAGTTTGTAGTTAATGTGTGCATTGCATATGTGAAGTAGAGTGCATGTGGTTGCTACCTTATTGCCAGAAGACGGGCCCAATACAAGTAGGTAGGGTCAGAAAGAGGAACTTAGATAAGTCATATAGAATAAATGTCATGGAAGTTTTCATATACAATGGCATTACCTGAAATATATATATAATATATACATCTCATATATCATATATATATAGATTATATAAAATATAGTGTAATAATTATATATTAATGTGTATATTAAGAGGTTAGGCAGCTGCTAACATTTGTATTGTGATATTCTAAAACAGTGGAAGCATGTATACTTAAACTGAAAATTTCAAGAAACAAAATAAAATAAAAAATTCATACTTCTCTTATGTCAAGAGACAATGAGGCCCATCACAGAAATATTGTATTCACCATAATGCCACTATTAACATACCAGACAAACCTGGCAGATAGTAGAGTTGTTAAACCCATAGTGCAATAAGACGTACCCTTACGTCTTGCTGCGCATGGGGGAGTATGAAAAGGGCTCGCGGGCTGAGCCCTCTTCATACTCACCGGGCATTTGCTTCATGAAGCAAACGCCCGTCGCTAACACCTGCGATCGGTGTGTGGGCGCCGCCATCTTGGCTCCGATCGTCACTCCCCGTGACGTCACCGGGGAGCGGCGATCCATTGTCATGACAGCCTCGGATCACACAAAGATCCGAGGCTGTCATGATCGAGGCTATCTATTACAATGTGCGATCTGCACATTGTAATAGATTGTATGCAAAATCTCCATATACTGCCATACTGTAGTATGGCAGTGTATGGTAAGATCAATCAGACAACCTAGGGTTAAAGTACCCTAGGGAGTCTGAAAAATAAAAAAAAAAAAAAAAAAAAAAAAGTAAAAAAAAAAAAATTATATTAAAAAAACATAAAAATTCAAATCACCCCCCTTTCCCTAGAACTAATATAAATATAAATAAACAGTAAAAATTCTAAACACATTAGGTATCGCCGCGTCCAAAAATGCCCGATATATCAAAATATAATAACCGTTTTCACTGCGTTTTACCCCGTAGCGGAAAATAGCGTCCGAAGTCGCAAATTGCATTTTTTAGCCATTTTGAAAAGTAGAAAAAATTCTATAAAAAGTGATCAAAAGGTCGCACAGTCCTAAAAATAAAAGCAATGAAAATGTCATCAGAAGTCGCAAAAAATGACACCACCCACAGCTCTGTACACTAAAGTATGAAAAAGTTATTAGCGCAAGACAACTGTAAAATGAAGAATTTTTTTTCTGTACAGGAGGTTTTAATTTTTGTAAATGTATGAAAACATTATAAAACCTAAACTAATTTGGTATCCCTGTGATCGTATTGACCCAATTAATGAAGTAGATCTGTCATTTGGGGCGCACAGTGAAAGCTGTAAAAACCAAGCCCACAAGAAATGGCGCAAATGTGTACACGGCATGGAATATTTAATACCATCACTACGAAGGGCAATTTGTTACGCAGAAAATAAGACATCACACAGCTCTGTACATTGAAAAATAAAAAAGTTATAGATTTTTGAAGGTGGGGGGTGAAAAATAAAAACACAAAAACAAAAAAGGGCTGGGTCCTTAAGGGGTTAATTTTGTCCACAAGTAAGAGACTGGATCCGTAGCCTTCTATTGAGCATGTCCATGGTGCGGTGCTTGCACAGATCCTCCCTACACCCAGAGGTGGAGTTTACAAGTTGGAGCTAAAATTGCATCTCAACTACATTGTAATTTTTTTTTGGTGCAGGTTCTTGATTTTGGGTGTGTTCACATGTTGCAGTTAAAACTGCATTGCAATCAGTATTGATGTTGCTTTAGGTTCAATTCGAAAGACATAACCCGAACTGGTGAATTTGATCTTGAAGGGGAAACCTGTTCAATAAATGTAATTCCCCTGTTTGCGTCTCGAATTAAGATACTTTACTGAAAAACACCTTAAAACTGAATACAATGTAGTTGAGATGCAGTTGTAACTGCATTGTGTGGACGCCCCTGGAATTGGACACTGCTTACCTCATGTCAGCCAAGCCACAAGCAATGGCACACAGCCCATTCTTTGTAGGCAGGACATGACCGGTTTGGGTTACCTAATGGGATTTTGGACCAGGCTGGTGGTTTTTAAGTGCTGGCAATTTGCTTTTTATTATGTTGCACTGTTAACCTTACCAGTTCAGAAAGTCATTCACCCACACTACGTCATTCACACAAACACTGATGAGATTTTTATGTCTGAGGATGGTTTGGTCTCTCTATATCGTTGGGAGATGGTGGTCTACAGTGTTGTGATTTATTACCCTCAAGGTACTTTCAAAGGTGGCATTTTTGGCTGCTTTTTTTTTAACATTTTGCTGATTGCATTTTGATGACACTTTTCTCTTCGCTTACCTCCTTACCTAACTTGTGCCAAACTTTCGATAGCTATCTCAGGGTTGCAAGTGAATCATAACCAGGGTTGGCTCCAGGTTTCAGTAGGCCCCTGGGAGACAGAGCCTCAGTAGGCCCCTTTAGAGTGAACTCCCATGACGGCATTATAAATACTGAAACCAAAACAGTCTCCGGTTTCCTAAAATATTCCCTTGTTTATCATATCAAACAGCCCCCTCATGGTTATTTTATATAAATTTCCATCAATCCGTATTGATTCCTTATGTAAAGCCTTAGGTGGGCTCCCCCAGCAGCTCTGGATCCCGGCACTCACCCGGATATGCTCAGTGCTTTGGGTTACCTTATGGGATTTTGGAGTGCTGGCAATTTGCTTTTTATTATGTTGCACTGTTAACACTTACCAGTTCAGAAAGTCATTCACCCACACTACGTCATTCACACAAACACTGATGAGATTTTTATGTCTGAGGATGGTTTGGTCTCTCTATATCGTTCGGAGATGGTGGTCTACAGCCCCCTCATGGTTATTTTATATAAATCTCCCTCAATCCTTATAGATTCCTTATGTAAAGCCTTATGTGGGCTCCCCCAGCAGCTCTGGATCCCGGCACTCGCCCGGATATGCCCAGTGCTAGCGCTGGCCCTGATCCTGACAAATCTCAATAGCTTTAAACATTTTGGTTCCCCCTTCTATGGCCAAACTGCTTTAGTTGAACTTTGGCTTTCAGTGGCGAGATGAAAGCATTGCGTTATATAGGCATTTCTTTCTGTGTGTCCATGGGTGACCTTTTTTTCGTAATTATAAATAGTTGAGGATAAATATTATCCAGTAGTCATCCCGTACCCTTTCGAGTTGGGTAGCTGCTGTCAAGATGATCCTTCTCCTCAGACTGTTATACTACTTCCAAAGTGTACTGATTGACTTGCCTTCAACATTCCTAAAATCCTTCCTGTTATTAAATTTATCTGGGGTTGTAAATGCATCTGGATCCAAGCTATCTAACTCTTTATGTTGCCAAGCTGTAAGGAGGATTGGGAGTTCCGAGCGTACTGAAATATTATTATGCTTCGCGATTAATGCCCCTAGTCATACTGCATAGACGTGAGGCCAAGACCGCATTGGGTAACCATTGAACAACACTACTCATGCCCTCAAGTGCCCATAGATGTATTAATGTGGCTACATCCTAAAGAACGTCCTCCGATTATGTGTCCTCTACTCTATTCTTCTCTAGCACTATGGGACCTGGTTAAACATATCTTCTATCTGCAGAAATTAGGTTATATGTTTGCTCAGGAGGGTTTGAATAGAATGTACTCACTACCAGTATCTCCCCGCCAAGCACTATTGAATGAGAAAGTACCCAGCATCTCCCTTTCATTTAGATGGTTTCTCTTTTTCACTGTCTGGTTAATGATAGAGAAGCTTAGTTTCAGGCCAACTTGAAGCTATGGATGGCTTACCAAACCAGAGTTTGATCAAGTCTTCTGTAGGGCATCCTTACCCCTTTTAAGTCCTGTCTGTATATGCTATCTATGGAGGGGATAGGTCCTGCCTGTATATACTATCTATGGGGGGATGGGTCCTGCCTGTATATACTATCTATAGGGGGATAAGTCCTGCCTGTATATACTATCTATGGGGGGGATGGGTCCTGCCTGTATATACTATCTATGGGGGATTGTTCTTGCCTGTATATACTATTTATGGGGGGATAAGTCCTGCCTGTATATACTATCTATGGGGGGATAAGTCCTGCCTGTATATACTATCTATGGGGGGATGGGTCCTGCCTATATATACTATCTATGGGGGGATGGGTCCTGCCTATATATACTATCTATGGGGGAAGTACTGCTGCCTGTATATACTATCTATGGGGGATTGGTCTTGCCTGTATATACTATCTATGGGGGTGATGAGTCCTGCCTATATATACTATCTAAGGGGGAAGTAGTGCTGCCTGTATAAACTATCTATGAGGGGATGGGTCCTGCCCGTATAAACTATCAGTCGGAGGATGGGTCCTGCCTGTATATTCTATTTATGGGGTATATTTTGTAAGACTCTGTAAAACAATGCTCAATTTGTTATCCAAGGTCTCACCTTTTACCACATTAGGTTATTTATCCCAAGTATTATAAATTAAATTTTATTAGTGTGATGTCTCAGTAAGAAGTTCTCTACTTATCTAGATATTATGTCTTATTATCTTCTTTATGTAGTTGCAAGGGGGAATAAATCACCCACAGGAGGCTACATTGCAGGAGCTGATCACACCATGACGTATGGCTGGATAGTGATGAATCAAGAGGTGAAGCTGCAGTATTTATGGTGCTAATATATACTGAGAGAAGTTGTTGTAAAACATAGTATCGCTTCAAAGGGTATTCCGATGAAGACATCGGACATCGGATACTTAGGATAATAAAATAACACTCTCCCATTCACTAATTTTAATAAAATACAGCATTTCACAGGACATCAGTCCTGGTGTATACAATTTCAGTTGCCCCGGGATCTGACCGTAAATCAGAAGTCTAGGGTCGGGCAGGACATATTCTTCTCATGTCTGATGCTGCACTGAGCCGCTCTCTGCCTCCATCCCCTCCCTTTACATTCCAGGTCCGGCTAACACACACAGACTTCCTGCCGGCAAACAGAAGTGTGAGGAGACTTACTATACAAGCTACAGATAGACAAGGTCTTTATCCAGGGGAGGAAAGCACAGCAGTGCTGACAGTGTATATTATGGCTCAGATAGCAGAGCTAAGAAACCAATTGTGTGTTATATGCATCTCATGGATTTCAACATCTATTATCTCTGATCCGTTCAAATCTCTCTTTTTCTATATACTGTGTCGTATACTAGTACAATGTTCAGCAGCTAAATGGAAGTGTATTTTTTTTATCCTGGACCCTGATAATCTAAGCACATTGTCAGCACACAGCATTTCACAGCACTAGAGGGATCATAAAGTGTCTGCTTAGAGAGTCCCTACCAACACTCTGGAATATTACACTGAGCTTCACTGAATGATAGCAGCTAAAACAGCAATAAAACTGAGTAAAATTTTAAGTAAAGGGTGTGGGATATTTGGCCCAGTAGAGTCTGAGGTAGCGGGGTTTTGTGATGCAGTTCAAGACAGTGACACCAAGGTACAGTCCAAAACAGGTCTTGCCTGCATTTATTTCGTCAGCAGGAACAAAATAAAACAGCCTTCACATTCAGGCATCAAATCAAACAATATCCTACCTGTCTGGGTGCTAACTATACAGAGTTTCTCTAACTCACCACTAACTCAAAAGATGTTGCTGCTTCAGGCACAGAGAGACAACAATCTCAGCCCTGCTCAGCAGCTTTATGCAGCCTGATTGGGCTGCTCCCACCACCTGTGTCCAAGGTGCTGGACAACACAAACTCAGCACTAAGGCCTTGCATAGTATGAAAACCTAGGGGAAACATACCGCCCATCCACAGTTAACCCCTTCAGTGTCTCACAAGGGATAAAAATCATCTTTATTGTGTAAACATCACTAGGGGATTGAAACTTGAGAATTTTTTTTAATGGGCAAAACCCTTTAAAGTTAAAGGGATTCAGTAGCTGGGAAGGGTGCAGGACAGGTATGATTCTGGTGTGGTGTATTTGGTGACTGTACAGATGCTCTGAAGGGAATCTGTCAGCAATGTTGATCATAGAAAGCAGCAGACAGTATTCTGTATCAGCCATGGAGATCTGTGTAACCATCTTTGTGGGTCCTGCTTGTAATTGGCTTAAGTGAGGTTAATAAAAGGCAGCGTTTTTATGTTTTCTTAGTAGAAGCAACACAGTAGCAGTTACTGTACAGCAGCTTTGAAGGGAATCCATCAGCAGATATAGACAAATCACTAGGCCCAGATGCTATAAACCTCTGGGTACTGTATGAGCTATGTGCTGTAATAAATAAAGGGCTCATTTTTGAAGCCTCCGTTAAGGTTGGCCATTTTATCTTCTGTCTTTTGTGTGAGTAAGTGTGAGGGTCAGTATTTTAGGTAATTTACCAATATACTGTACATCTATAAAATGTTCTGCTCCGCTTTCTTGATATTTAAAGTAAAGCCTCCTATTACCACATCAGCCAGATACTCCTGTCCATGAAATGACTGCAGTTAGAGGGTCATGTTATCCCTAATTTTCCAATTGCCCTGCCAGGACCTTTTCACAGCATTCATAAATATAAAATTAAGATCCTGACAGGGCGTTTGTTCATGGACAGATAGAGATCACATGACCCTCCATCTGCGGCTGTTTTATGGTCAGGAATATCTACCTGATAAGGTAGAAGATTGGAGGCTTTACACAGTAGAGTTTGCTTATTTTCAAATGATACTGAGTTCTGTAAAGAAAAGAATACAAAGGAGGATAGTAAAATATTACAGATTGAGAAGCTGGAGGGCTGGGCAGATAAATGGTTGATGAGGTTTACTGTAAATACATGTTATGTTATACACTTAGGCCAATGGGAAAAAAAATAAAAATAGTCAATTACTTGGTAAAACTGCAGCAGAGAGGAATATCAAGTATCAAGCAGTATCAAGAGAGGAATAGATTCTCTTAAGAAGGACATAGTTTTGCCCTTATACAAATCACTGGTCAGACTAAACATGGAATATTATGTATAGATTTGGACACCAGTGCATAGAAAGGACATAGTAGAACTGGAACAGGTTCAGTGGAAAGCAACCAGGTTTGTTAGAGGAGTGGGGGGGGGGGGGACTAAAATACAAGGACAGATTATATGACTTGAGGTTTTTGAGCTTAGAAAAAAAAGACGGCTAAGGGAAGATCTCATGTACAAATACCTTTCCAAAGGTCTTAAAAAGAGGCCTGTGGCCAGGACAAGGGGGCATCCTCTACACCTAGAGGAGAGGCAGTTCTACCATCACCATAGACAGGGGCATCATCTACACCTAGAGGAGAGGCAGTTCTACCATCACCATAGACAGGGGGCATCCTCTATACCAGTGGTGGCGAACCTATGGCACGGGTGCCAGAGGTGGCACTCTGAGCCCTTTCTGTGGGCACTCAGGCCATCACTGCAGGACAGAGTTCACCAAACAGGACTAAGTCCACCAAATCTTTCTGCAGTCGCAGGCAACTTAAGAGATGCTGCAATCAGCGCTATTTTAAAGCGACACTTCATTGTCTGTTTGGAACTGCGGAAAAAGTGAGAAGGTGTTGACAGAACTGCATTTTCTTTGGAGGTCCTCCTGCTAGACCCACAATTCTCCCTGTACAGAGAGACCCTGGAGAGAAGCTATTTCCCCTCTTTCTTTCAACTGTATTAGTGGCATTAGGCGGCCGATACAATTGAAAGATGTAGAAGAACACATAGCAGTAAGTTACTGCTTAAAATGCCACGTTGGCACTTCACGGTAAGTAAGTGGATTTTGGTTGTAGTTTGGGCACTCAGTCTCTGAAAGGTTCGCCATCACTGCTCTATACCTAGAGGAGAGGCAGTTCTACCATCACCATAGACAGGGGGCATCCTCTACACCTAGAGGAGAGGCAGTTCTACCATCACCATAGACAGGGGACCTCCTCCACACCTTGAGGAGAGGCAGTTCTACCATCACCATAGACAGGGGACATCCTCTACACCTAGAGGTGAGGCAGTTCTACCATCACCATAGACAGGGGGCATCCTCTACACCTAGAGGAGAGGCGGCTCTACCATCACCATAGACAGGGGATCTATAATTTTCCCCTCTGTCCTATAGATTATAATGTACAGAAAATTCAGATTATACAATTCTATACATTCCCCATATAATTTACATTTGACTATTTTTCTTTTTTTCATTTCACAGCGATACAGGAAATTATTATCCTGAAAAGATCACATTTAAAATCGGATTCCTTGGGATGTCCAATGCCAGTAAGTAAATTTCATAGAAATGTATGATAATATGTGTTTACTGCTGCTGATAACAGGTTATAAGATAATTCTGGCCCAAAACTTACCATCTGATTATTAAGGCTGCAAGAAGTTTTCTAGTGTGACATTTCCTGATGACCTCATAGAAAAAGTTGTGGTTGCTAAGTAAGTGTATCCTTAGTAACCAGTATCAAAAAGAACTCAGACTTAGATGGCAAAAAAAAAAAAAAAAATTGTACCGGAGGTTTTAATTTTTGTAAATGTATGAAAATATTATAAAACCTATACAAATTTGTTATCCTCTTAATCACACCGATCAAAAGAATAAAGAAGACATGATATTAGGGGCGCACAGTGAAAACCGCAAAATCCAAGCCCACAAGAAAATGGCGCAAATGCATTTTTTCACCTGCATTTCCCTGCATTTGGAATTTTTTTTCCTGCTTCCCAGTACACAGCATAGAATATTAAATACTGTCACTATGAAGTGCAATTTGTTACACACCGAAAACAACATGTCACACAGCTCTTTATATGTAAAAATAAAAAAAAAAGTTAAAGATTTTTGAAAAAAGGGCCAGGTCATAAGGGTTAGAGTTTTTTGGGTAGCATGGTGACTTAGTGGTTAGCCTTGCAGCGCTGGGGACCAGGGTTCAAGTCCCAGGTCAACATCTGCAAAGCGTTTGTATCTTCTCTCGCTGCGGAATCTGTGTGCACTATATAAATAACGGGATTATTATTTGAAGTTATAAAAATTATTTCTACTCTATGAGGAGGAGTTTAAAGTTAAAGGGGTTGTCCACTTATTGATGATGATGGACATGCAGGTGCACAAGCCATTAGTATCACACAACTACTATTAGTCTCTGTGATAATAACGGTTTGTGCACCTGCATGTCCGTCACATCACCATGGGCAGATTTCTATCAACTGGAAGTAAACATAGAAGCTTTCTTTAGAAGGACAGCAAGCAGAGATCTAGAAAAAGGAGAGGAATTAATACAGAAAATATATTGGAAAATTTAATAACTTTTCATTACACATACCATATCAAATATTTGCCCATAGTGGACAACCCCTTTAATAAAGCTGTGGCCGACTCCCTGTTGTCATAGCACAAGTTTAAATGTAAGATATGGTATTTTCATTTTTTTCTTAAAGAGGATGGTTTGGGGGTTCAATTTGGTTACTTGCTATGCAGGCAGTTAGGGACGGTCAATAGGTTGTCTTATAATTTTGAGATGGTTTATTCTGATCATTGGCTCTTTTTTCAGATCTGTTTTGCGTTGCCTATCTGTTACAAATTTCATCCTGCTCATGCTGAGCCTTTGGAGCTCAGTCCGCAAATGATACGAGATCATGCTGGCGATGGGAATAACATCCTGTATTGGCACCGCTGTGATGTCTGTGTTTGAGGTAAGTTATTGAAGATTGTAAGTGTACGGATGGTGTTTGATTATTGTTGGAGCTCTCCAGTTTAGTATATAGGGCTAGTATATATTGAGATGTTTCCTCTTACCTATGTCTGTTTATTATATAGACCGCTTTTTATCCAGTGACGCACGGGGTAGGAGCAATCTTCGCCTTTGCTTGTGGCTGCGTTTACAACCTGTGGCAGGCCATACTACTCTACAAAGTTCCTGGAATCCGCAGAGCCATCTGCCATATAAGAATGGCGTCCAGCGCAATGGCCTTCATCGGTGTTATCCCTGTCTCCCTTCTTACTCATTACCCACACCGCCATCCCCCTGTCCTTTTGTAATCAGATTCAGTCATAGCTGTCGTTTGTCCAGTTGCCCCAGCTCCGGTCCCTCCCGTCTGGGTCCGACCTGACGCACGGGGCAGGGCTTGGGCTGCGGGTAGCGATTTATTGGAACCCTCTCTCTACCATAACCCTCACACGGATATTGCGGTGTCAAACGGGCATCTCAGACCTGTCTCGCCGCTTGCTCTGCTGTACCCGCTATTGCCCATCGCCTGATGCAGGCTATTCCACAGATTGACAGTTTCTAGTAAAAAATCCCCTGTCGCCTCTGGTGATTTAAACCTGATTTCTTCCAGATGGGACAGTGCCTCCCTCGTCTTTGCATTTCGTGGACACTGGGATTTACACAATAATTATTGTGTATGGACCATTCATATATTTATACTAATAATAAAATTGTCCCATCCCTCGTAAATAACTTATGAGTTATACTCTTTCCTCATTCTGACTCCATACCCTTAGTAAATTTTTGTGGTGTCTCGTTGAAACCGTCTCCAGCGCAGGCTCCTTTTTTGGACGCGGGGCCCAGAACCTGGACGGCCTATTCCGAAGACGCAGTGACCCTTATTTCTGGGCCTTCTCATGATGTGCTCTGTCAGATGTGGCCTGCTGCTACCAAGCCAAGGCGACGTTGTTGAATTTTTACACCTTGCCAAGGCAACTGCGGTGCTGCCTGTTGTAATATCATATCTCTATTCCTATAATTCCTGCGCCTACCACATAAGGCAGGCCCTTCTAAATGTAGTAAATGTTTATACATCACTGATAATCGTATTGTTACTTTCTGAATTATATACAACGTCCTCGTGATGGTCAGGTCTTCGGTGTTCACCAATGCGTGCATTGGGGACGATGCGCAAGGTTGGTAATCCTGTTACATTTCTATAACACAATCCACTGGATTCCATCTTATTATTACACGAATGTGTTTATTGAACATTCTAGCCGTTCTATGTGGATAATGGCCATGGGAACAACTAACTTTTCTATCTCATTGGGGGCCAGATATCCATATTAATCCTGTTCACCCGTCTTTTGATTCGTGATCCCCAGCATGGCGCCGCCAGTTCCGCGACTCCATGGTGCGTACCCACTTTGTTCTCCAAGTTCTTGTGTCTTATATTAATTCTTTATATTATTAATATTCCGCTTCTTACGGATCGTGACCTGTTTCCATTGGCCCAGCAGTGGTCGCTATTGGCTTCTGCCTTCTCCTTCATATATCTTCCTACACTTACGGCTTTGAGCTCTGCGGCAGGTCCAGAGATGTTCACTTCTATTCCTCTCGTCACTGTCTGCATGTAGTTATTACCCTTTACACATCCTGTGCTTCACATCAAGGATTTCTAGTTTTCTTTCGCCCTGGTCCGTGCCCAGGTCCTGGGCAAGGCTCCCCCCTCTGCCCACGCGAGCGCACCGGCCTCTGCCGTTGGTTTGTACTGTGGCCCATTATGGGCTGCGCCTGGCCCCCGCCACCGCCAGAGTACTTGCCACTGTCCTGGATCCCTTACGCTCCCGGTTCAGGACAATAGCCCATCTGCCGTCGCCGAGTGGGCACCGGCCCCGTCCCAGGCTTCCATGGGCAGCACCCCCCCTTCTTGCTTTCCAATCTTGTTTGCTTTTCCTATTTGGCCTCTTACGCCCTCCGGTTAGTCCTTTTCTTTTAGATCCGTGCACTTCATTTACCCTCCTATTAGAGCGGGGCGCGCTCTTGTCCTGCTTCATCTGTTACCTGCTTCGTCTTGAGGTCCGTAGCTGTCAGCTTCTTATTCTCTCTATACGGTCTCCCTTTAGTTGCTCCTCCCCTCTGGGGTTCTATCTACGGCTTTCAGTTTTTCTTCGCTTATTTCTTGACCGTGTCTGGACCCGGTCTTTCCCCTCCCGCCGCGCGCGCCCACCGCCTGGCCTTGTCCTATGCGCGTTTTGTTGCCTCCCATCTTGCGACGCTCTGCGCAATGTGTACGCTGTCTTGTGCCTGGATAACAATCATGAAGCCATCCTACCTGTCCACCTAATTCAGCATGTAGCAGAGCTTAGTTTGCATTTTGCAAATTGATAAACCATTGTGTGTAACACCCGGCCCACCGCCGAGCCCTATCACCTGTCACCCCCCAGCAGACTTGGCTCCAGACTGCCTCCCCAAGTATTCACGGCACGTCATGAGACGTCACGTCAACATATATACTTTGTAATTGAATGCTGCAAAGATAACTGCTCCCTTTGTCCACTCTATTATATTTCTTGCCGATCTATCGCAGCGGGGTCTTCCAGCTAGAAGTGTGACCTCTACCCCATCTGCTATCTTTCCTGACCACCAGGTTCAGGACTCACTGACCGTGCTTCAAGAGGCGTCTCTGGGCCTTGGTCTCGATCCTCACAAATTATGCCGCCATCGCCCCTAGGGAAACAAGGCAGCCTTCAGCCGGTCCTAGAGGTTCTCCACTGGGGGTTTTTCCTCCTCCTGAGTTGCGCTGAAGGCACTTTTTCTGTGAGTCACGCGAACCCCGTTCATCACCCTCTCCGGGCTCCCACGACATCTCTACATCAAACCCCCACCCTATATGACGCCAACCTATACGCGTCCAGTGTAGTATCTCAAACCTGGATCTTGTTTATCTTTCTTCTAGATCATTCTGTCTATGACTTTCTCGTTCAGACATTCCCTTTCATGGGACCATCGGGCCCCTAGCTCTTCTCATTTCGACTCCCCACACGTATCACCTACCTGAGAACCCTTTTCACCTCACTGACCCAGGTTTGGCCAGCATACTGCTACCTTTACATACTCTTTCTCGCATTCCATACGTTATATGTGGTAAGACCATCTTCTTCCAGACTCATACGATGGGTTTGTTTGGGGGCAGGCAAAGGATTCTTTAGACCCTAGTAGTTTTGGTTGTTTTCCCAGGAATTTGATAATTTCCTTGAAACTCATCTCGACTCTAGAACACACAGTCGCAGCGTCAGACATCATTGTTACGTCGGTGAATGAAATCTACATATTATGTGCCCTAATTGACACAACGCACTT
The DNA here is from genome assembly GCA_019512145.1 of Engystomops pustulosus. Classification (NCBI taxonomy): domain Eukaryota; kingdom Metazoa; phylum Chordata; class Amphibia; order Anura; family Leptodactylidae; genus Engystomops; species Engystomops pustulosus. The sequence goes on from CM033649.1 coordinate 76,937,131, forward strand.
GTAGTGGAAAAAGTGGCTCATTATATAAATTACAAGTACGGCTGGCTAAGGTTGAGACACCTATGAAAAGGAAGCTTAGCCCTCATGCGCAAACTACGGTCATCTAAAACGGCCCGCATATGAGGTCTTTGGCACGTGGTCATGCATAAGCCACTAATCCAGTGTCTCCTCATGACCTAGCCGCGTAGTATCAGCCTTAATGTGTGTATGTGGGGGCACTCTCACTCCCCCTCCGTTCTTCACCTGGCCATGTGCTACATCCGGGTTATAGCCTGAGTGGGGACATGGTTGTGCACATAAGGCCTTAAAGGGATTGTGCTATCATAGTCTACCAATGTTTCCAAATTAAAATCCAATCTGTGGGATCCCTAGTGATTGAGGGATCAAAACCGAACTTATGGGGCAGATGCCCTGAAGTTCCCTTTCACTATAAGCCATCATGAAAATCCCATAGATTTGTAATTTTCATATTTCATACCTTCCAACCTTTGTAGCAGCGCATGAAGGACAAAAGATGTGGCATTTGTCCATATCTTTTGCCCTACCATTTACTCCCCTTTACCCCCCAACCCCCGTCTCTTCCAGTAAAAGAGCGAATATTTTGTATATTGGTGCCTCTTCTAACTTTAGATTTCAGAAGTGTGGGGCTCATTTCCGCCAATGCTGGCCTTTTGATGTATGGCCTGGGTTGCCGTTAGCTACACCCTGACTGTCATCTATGGCCATGCAATGGAGAGGAGATTTATCATAAGTACAGAGAGAAAAACTGTACTAGTTGCTCATGGCAACCAATCAGAGCACTGCTTTCATTTTACAAACTCCTGTAGGCAAGTGAAAGCTGAGCTGTGATTGGTTTTCCTGAGCACCTAGAACAGTTTTGCTCTCTGGTACTTTTTATTGATATAAATTACAGGACGATCTCTCTCTCCTGACAGGAATTTTGCTTCTGAGGCTGATGGTTGTGTTACTTTCTAACAGGAAAATCACATAACAACATTTAACCCTAGCATTACCCTTTCTCCATTAACCCTTTTCTGCCTTGTGTGTATGTCCACTAAAGTAATCTGTACTGTCACATTCACAATCACCACATTTTTGGCTAATAGCGCTCCACTCTGTAATTCTACTTTGTGGAGTCACTACTAGTTCAGTTCTTAGTCATAGCTGAACGGGTATCGGGAAACACAGATTTACTAAGAACAGGGCAAACTGCATTTAGTGTAAAGTGCAGGGGGTGCCAGATTCAGGATTTCTGCCGCACGTTTTTCATGAATCTTGCGCTCCCTGCACTGCCCCAACTTTTTTTTGGTGCCCCTTTAACATGTAATGTGGGCCATGCGACACAATTCTGGCGGATATTAAATGTTAAATCTGGTGCACGGTCCGACTGCGCAGCAGAACGCCTCCTAGTTTATGTTGCATGATGCCAAGTGCAGCTACCTGTGCAAGCAGTTTGCACCTAAAAGAACTTGCAAAATCCGATGGAAAACTGGCGCAAGGGCCTCAGTAAATGTGCCCCAGTCCCACCACTAACATGGCCGTGAAACAACTGCAGTCAGAGCATGCTCCAATCGGCGGTGTTAACTCTTTGGCACGATCGGCGCCCTTGAAGTGTTCTTTAGTGTCCCAAAACTGATGACAGGTTCTTTTTAAATCCCTGATATCTCTGTACTCATCTATCCTTCAATTCCAACCAGTCGTCTTATCCCTGCAGTTGAAGCACACCCCATAGCATGATGCTGGCTCCACCATGTGTCACTGTTGCAATTGCATTTGGCAGGTTTTCTCCACACATACTGCTTAGAGATAACACTAAAACATTTAATCTTGGTCTCATCAGACCAGAGAATATTATTTCTGATAGTGTGGTTAGACAAACATAGGAGAGGATTCCCCAAAGGTTCTACTGGCCAGCAGGCATGTACAGACGGTACCCGACTTACAGACGACCTCCAGTTACAAATGAACCTCTGGATATTGGTGATTTACTCTACTTTAGTCTCAAGCTAAAATGATCAGCTGTAACAGTTATCAAGTGTGTCTGCAATTTTAAGCTTTATTGTTAATCCTGGTTCTTATGACAATTCAACATTTTTAAAATACTATTGTTGCAAAGACCAAAAAAATTTTGGCTGCGGTTACAATAATAAAATATACAGTTCCAAATTACATAAAGATAAATTACATATAGTGATGCGAAAGACAACTACCCGTATATACTCGAGTATAAGCCGACCCGAGTATAAGCCGAGACCCCTAATTTTACTATCAAAAACTGGGAAAACGTATTGAGTCGAGTATAAGCCGAGGTAGGGAAATTCATTGGTCACAGACCCCCCCAGTATGTAGCCAGCCTGCCCCCAGTAGTTTACAGCACAGCCCCCAGTAGTACACAGCACAGCCCCCAGTAGTACACAGCACTGCCCCCAGTAGTATACAGCCTGCCCCCAGTAGTATACAGCACAGCCCCCAGTAGTATACAGCACTGCCCCCAGTAGTATACAGCACAGCCCCCAGTAGTATACAGCACTGCCCCCAGTAGTATACCCTGTTGTTATACCTGCTGTTCTCTATTAGAGCGTGAAAACAAAAAATCCAATCCCACAGCCTTTTATTTTAATCATTTACCCCTTCCCCATGCCGCATTATATTATACTATATCACAGTGGTGGCGAACCTATGGCACGGGTGCCAGAGGTGGCACTCAGAGTCATTTCTGTGGGCACTCAAACCATCACCCCAGGACAGAGTTCACCATATAGGACCAAATCCACCAAATCTTCCTGCAGTCCCAGGCAACTTAAGAGACGCTTTAAATATAAAGATATTTTAAAGCAACACTTCATTGGCTGTTTGGAACTGCGGGAAAAGTGAGAAGGTGTGGACAGGGCTGCATTATCTTTGGAGGTCATCCTGCTGGACCCTTCATTATTCTACAGAGGGACCCTGGACCCCACAATGATGTTATTTCAACTGTATTGGTGGCCTCAAGCTGTATATTATAGGGGGCTGGCTGGCTATATACTTGGCTGGGTCTGTGACCAATGCATTTCCCACCCTCGGCTTATACTCGAGTCAATATGTTTTCCCAGTTTTGGGTGGTAAAATTAGGGGTCTCGGCTTATACTCGGGTCGGCTTATACTCGAGTATATACGGTAACTTTTTCACTCTCAGACGCTCCTGACACAGGACAGACTGTACGTCACAGCTGTAACATTCCTTGTGAGTATCCCAGTGTCTTCCTATCACCATTGCTCCCATCTCTTTCATTCACCACCCATTAAATCTCTAAGGCAGTACAGTGGCTTGGTGGTTAGCATTACAGGGCTGGGGACCTGGGTTCAAGTCTTGGGTCAACATCCACAAAGAGTTTGTATGTCCCCTTTGGGGACAGGGGCCGATTTGACAAGCTCTGTGCAGCGCTGCGTAATCTGTGTATGCTATATAATTAAAGGAATTATTATTATCATAATGAAATTATGTTTATTTAGGACACCATCTCGGCACTGCCTTCTAGTTCCGTTTAAGATACGATTCACCATTGTTATGAAAAGTACTGATGAAAGGCAGTGCAGGAGATGGTGTCCTAAATAAACTAATTTCATTATCAAAAATAATAATTCTTTAATTATTTATAGCATACACACAGATTACGCAGCTGTCCACAGAGCTTGTCCACCAACAGGGCCCTGTCCCCCCACCGGGGACATCCCACTCCCCTTTGTGGCTGTTGACCACAAGACTTGACCCGGTCCCCAGCCTGTCATGCTAACCACCAAGCCACTTACTGCCTTAGGATTTAAATGGGGGAGGTGAAGGAAGAGATGGGAGCAATGGTGATAGGAAGACAGGGATACTAACAGGAATGTATAGCTGTGACGTTTAAGTCTGTCCGGTGTCAGGAGCGTCTGAGAGTGACCAAGTTAAGTATATATCGAGTATAAGCGAACCCGAGTATAAGCCGAGACCCCTAATTTTACCACCCAAACTGTGGAACAACATATGACTCGTGTATAAGCCGAGGGTGGGAAATGCATTGGTCACAGGACCCAGCCAAGTATATAGCCCGCAGCCCCCCCTAGCATATTACAGCGCCCCAGTAGTATACAGCATGCCCCAGCCGGCCCACCAGTAGTATACAGCTTCCCCAGTAGTGATTTACGCAGGCCCCCAGTAGTATACAGCTGCCCCAGTAGTTATAAGCATGCACCCCAGTAGTCTACAGCCAACCCCAGCCAGCCCCAGTAGTATAAAGCCACCCCAGGCAGCCCCCGTAGTATCAGCACCCCAGGCATCCCCCAGTAGATTACAGCACCCCCGCCTGTCCCAGTAGTATACAGCCCACCCCAGCCGCCCCAGATAGTATACAGCCACACCAGCCTGCCCCCAGGCAGTATAATCCACCCCAGCTGACCCCTAGTATACAGCCTGCCCCCCAGTAGTATACAGCATGGCCCAGAGATTACAGCCACCCCAGCGTGCACCGTAGTATACAGCATGCCCCCAGTAGTATTACGCACTTGCCCCCAGTAGTATACAGTGTCCCCCAGTAGTATACAATCAGCCCAGAATAACAAAAAAACTTATTTGACTCCTATGCGCAGCGCTGCTACCCCGATGTAATCGGGGGCTCCTCTTCTGGCTTCCGGCTCCTTCTGCTTGCTTCTGCGCAGTCTGTCTGTCTTCTTTAAAATCGCGTGGGGGCCGCAAACTGTTCTCTCCCGTGCTGGCGCCTAGTATTACGCGCCGCTGCTGACGTCATACTAGGCGCCGCCGGGGCGAAGAACAATGGCGGCGCCAACGCGATGTAAAGAAGACAGAAGACGGCGCGGAAGGAAGGAAGCAAGAAGATGAGCGGGAAAGCCGACGAGGAGCCGCGATGACATCGGGGAGCAGGCGCGATCGGGCACCGGAGGGGATAACATAATTTTTTTTTTTTTAGTCCATTTTAATTTTTTGAGTCATGTAAAGCCGAGGGCGTTTTTCAGCACATTTTTTTGTGCTGACAAACTCGGCTTATACACAAGTATACACGGTATATAGAGTGCAGCCTGAGGTGAAGAAGAGGATGCGCATGGCGTCTTCCATTGGCAGAGGGAATTACCGGAAATTCTGAGATTAATAAATGAGAGAGAAGATGTGGCAGAGTGTGATGTGCACTATAGTGGATCCGATGCAAGAATGGGAATTGAAAACACTGTAACGGTGGTTTAGCAGTGATGGAGAACCTTTGGAAGACAGAGTCCAAAACCACAAACAAATCCAACTTATTAACATAAAGGCCAATAGACATTTTAAGCCAACTAAGTTATTGATACTGATCGTCCCATCTTTTAATCAATGGACCCCTGAGCCACAATACAGTTGCAAAACATCATTGTGGGGCCAGGGTACTTCTGTAGGAATTAATGAAGGGCCCGCAGGATGACCTCAAAGAGAATGTCAGCCCTGTTCCACACCTTCTCACTTCCCGCAGTTCCAACAGCCAATGAAGTGTTGCTTAAAATATCCTTATATTTAAAGCGTCTCTAGTTCCTGGGACTGCAGGAAGATTTGTGGATTTGGTTCTATTTGGTTGTGAAACTCTGTTCCTGGGGTGATGGTTGAGTGCCCAAGAAATGACTTGAGTGCCACCTCTTGGCACCCGTGCCATAAGGTTCGACACCACTGTGATATAGTATTAATATAAGCGGCATGGGGGGGGGAAAAAAGGGTAAATATTAAAATAAAATGGCCTTGGGATTGGATCTTTTTGTTTTCACGCTCTTAATAGAGAACGCAGTATAACAACAGGCCAACTACAATCACAACCATGTTTTCTACACTTTTTGAGAGTTTGATAACCACTTTACTAAATCATCTGTTTTGGGGATTTGAACACAGAGGTGGTATATGTGTGGGGAAATTTTAAGCAGCGCTTTCACCACCTTTGAAATAAGAGGTGGGAATGGTGAGTCAGTATGTCTTTAGTGAGCAGCTGGAAACAAGACAGCCAGAGATTGGTGACCTCTAGCACACTGACTAATGAACCATCAAATCCATGCAATCCTTCAAAAGTTACTAAAAAATGATGGGCAGAGAAACAAAGGGACCACGGAATGTGGGTGTTGGACTGTACCTGATGTGTTAGGACAGGACTATACAGTTTAATCGTGGAAAGCCGAGCTTTTCAGCACAAAAAATGTGCTGAAAAACGTCCCCTCGGATTATTATAACGATCAATACTTAATATAATATACTTACGAAAGATTTTTTTAAAAAAACGTATATACGACCTCCGGGGGTCCCGCCGTGCAGCGCTGCTCCCGATGTCCGCGAGGGTCTCTTATGGCTTCCGCGGCGTCTTCTTGCTTCTCACTTCGTGCCGGGCGAAGCCATTGTTTTCTTCCAGGCGGCAACTAGTATGACGTCAGAGCGGCGCGTCATACTAGGCGCGTCGCAGGGAGGGGGGAGAGCATGGGCGGCGCACGGCATGAAGTTAGAGAAGCAAAGAAGACGTCGGCGGAAGGCCAGAAGAGGAACCGCGAAGGACATCGGCGGAGCAGGGGGAGCAGCGCCTGCGCGCGGGGCCAGGAGGGTGAGAGTATATAAGTTTTTTTTTTTTTTTTATCACTGGCCAGCTGTATACTATGGGGGCAGATTGGGCATGCTTGGATTACTGTACTGGGGGCTATGACTGTTATACTACTGGGGCTTTGCTGTATACTACGGGGGGCAGGCTGTATACTACGGGGGGCAGGCTGTATACTACTGGGGGCAGTGCTGTATACTACTGGGGGCTGTGCTGTATATATGGGGGCAGTGCTTGATACTACTGGGGGCTGTTGCTGTTACTACTGGGGGAAAGCTGTATACACTGGGGGGGAGTGCTGTGTGACATGGGGGCTGTGTGTTGTACTACTGGGGGTGTGCTGTCAACCTACGGGGGCAGGGCTGGCTACATAATGGGGGGTTCTGTGGACCAAGAATTTCCCTACCTCGGGCTTATACTCGACTCAATTACGTTTTCCAGTTTTTGATAGCAAAAATTAGGGGGTATCGGCTTATACTCGGGTCGGCTTATATCTCGAGGATATACGGGTAGGGTCTTTCGCATCCGAATGGAATTATATTTACTGTATTTGGAAACTGATATTTTATGATGTAACGCAGCCAAATTTTTTTGGTCTTTGCAAATAGTATTTTAAAAATGTTGAATTGTCATTAAGGAACAGGAAGGATTAACAATAAAAGCTTAAAATTGCAGACACATGATAACTGTGCAGCTGACTTGTTTTAGCTTTGAGATAAAGTAGAGATTAGTAAATCACCAATCTCAAGAGGTTCATTTGTAAATTGGAGGGCGTTCTGTACGTCGGGGGCGGTGGTATAGTCTGTACATGCCTGCTGGCAGTAGAACCTTAGGGGAATCCTCTCCTATGTTGTCTAACCACACTAATTCAGAAATAATATCTCTGGTCTGATTGAGACCAAGATTAAATGTTTTAGTTTAGTGTTTATCGTCTAAGCATATGTGTGGAGAAAACCGACCAAATGCAATTGCAACAGTGACACATGGTGGAGCCAGCATCCTGTTATGGTGTGCTTGCAATGCAGGAAAGACGATGGTTGGGAAGTGAAGGATAGATGAGTACAGAGATATCAGGGATTAAAAAAGAACCGGTCATCAGTTTTGGACACTAAGAACACTTCAAGGCGCGATCGTGCCCAAAGAGTTAACAAGCCGATTGGAGCATGCTCTGACTGCAGTTGTTTCACGGCATGTTAGTGGAGGGACTGGGGCACATTTACTGCGGCCCTTGCGCCAGTTTCCATGCGGATTTTGCAAGTTCTTTAGGTGCAAAATGCTTGAAGGTAGCTGCATGGCATCATTGCAAACCTAAAATAGGAGGCGGTTCTGCGGCGCAGTCGGACCGTGCCGATTAACATTTATATCGCCAGACTGTGTCGGCCTGGCCCACATACTGCTAAAGGGGCACCAAAAAAAAGTTGGGGCGGTGCAGGAGAGCAAGGTTCATGAAAAACGTGACGGCTAGAATACTGGAAGCTGGCCACCCACACTGCACTCTACACTAAAGCAGTTAGCCATGTTCTTAGTAATCTGTGTTTTCCCGATACCCGGTCAGCATGACTAAGAACGAACTCGAGGGACAGCAACCAAGTAGCATTACAGAGTGGAGCGATATTAGCCAAAAAGTGGTGATGTGAACGTGACCAGTACAGATTACTTGTAGTGGACATACACACAAGCAGAAAGAACAGGTTATGGAGAAAGGGTGGTAATGCTAGGGTGGGTTAAATGTTGTGTTATGTGATTTTCATGTTAGAAAGTAACACAACCATCAGCTCAGAGCAAATTTATGTCAGGAGAGAGAGCTCGTCCTGTAAATTAATGTATATCAATAAAAGTACCAGAGAGCAAACTGTTCTTAGGGCTCAGGGAAACCATTTTTCACGCTCGCTTCAAGCCTAAAGGAGTTTGTAAAATGAAAAGCAGTGCTATGATTGGTTGCATGAGCACTGTCAGTTTTTCTCTCGTACTTATGATATAATCTCATCTCCATTGCATGGCCATAGATGGACAGTCAGGGTGTAGCTCAACGGCAACCCAGGCCATACATCAAAAGGCCAGCATTGGCGGAAATGGCCCCACCACTTCTGAAATCTAAAGTTAGAAGAGGCAACAAGTATACAAATATTCGCCTTACTGGAAGAGACGGGGTTGTGGGGTTGGGGGATAAAAGGGGGAGTAAAGGGTAGGGCAACAGATATGGACCCAAATGCCCACTTGTGCCTTCATGCGCTGTACAAAGGTTGGAAGGCTAGGAAATATGAAAAATTACAAATCTATGGGATTTTCATGAGGGATTATAGTGAAAGGGAATTCAGGGATCTGCCCTAAGTTCGGTTTTGATTCCCTCAATCACTAGGGATCACAGATGGATTTAAATTGGAAACAAATGGTTAGATAGATAGCACAAACCCTGTAAGGCCTTATGTGCACAAACCATGTCCCCACGCAGGCTATAACCCGGAGTAGCACATGGCCCAGCGTGAAGACGGAGGGGAGTGAGAGTGCCCCCACATACACACATGAAAGAATCTGATGTCCGGCTAGCGTCATGAGGAGACACGGTGAGTGCTATATGCATGACCAGGTGCCAAAGGAACTCTATGGGGGCAGTTATGTGACCGTATTATTGAGTGCATGGGCATAAGCTTCCATATGAATGATGGTCTCAAACTTTAGCCAGACCGTTACTGGTAATTATATAAATGAGCCACGTTTTCCCACTACCAAGTGCGTTGTGTCAAGTAGGCACATTAAATGTCAGATTAATTCACCTCTGTAACCAATGATTGTCTGATTGTGTTCTAAATCAGCAATGCGTTCACATGGGAAATATCAAAATCCATGTGACAAACCAACAAAATCTGACTGGGTATAAAGAAAATCATTTGCCTGCCCCCAAAAACAACCATCTTATGTAGTTTTGGAATAAGATGTGTCTTTACAACATAAATTACTATTGTGTAGAAATAGATGTATTATGTCGCATTAGCAGGTCCCCCCCCCCCCCAAAGCCTGTCCCAGTGATTGAAGGTTTTCTAAAGTATGTGATATTTTGTGTAGATGTGGAGGTGTAGAGAGCTAGGGGCCCATGTTCTCAGAAAGGTGAATTGTCGTGTGAATCATAAAGTTATCTTGAAGATAATTATCAGAGACAAAGATACACAGATTTGATGTATAAACTGACTTCTTATCGGTACATTATAGCGGTATGGTAGAAGTTTCTTTGGCGCCCTGTAGATGGTGACGAGGGTCTCTGACTCACAAAAAGTTGTCCTTCAGAAACTAGGGAGGAGCAAACCCCAGCGGAGGAAACCTCTAGGGAACAGGTGAAGACTGCTTCCCTTGGGGCGATGGCTGATGATTTTGTGAGGAGAGAGACCAAGCCCAGATTGTTCTGAGCAGGGTTCAAGTGATCCTACATGGTGGTTGATGATAGCGATGGTAGAGTAATACTTTATTCTGAAGACCCCGCTTGGCATAGTATTGCAAGAAAGAAAGATAATTAGATTGTGACTAAATGTGGAGCAAGTATAATTTGCAGCATTCAATTACCAAAGATAAGGTATGACTGATCTCTATATGTCTTACTTGGGAGTCCAGTGCTGGAGCCAAGTCTTCTGGGTGGTGCGTGGTTGCGTGATTACGGCTAGGCTGGGCCGTGTTAGTACACAATTTATTAATTTGATAATGACAAAACTAAATCTCTGCTACATGGATATATGGACATTCTACTACTTTTCCTATGATTTTATCAAGGACAGACATCATTACACATTTCTAGATGTTGCATGTTAGCAAACGCTCATTACACTGCAGAGTCCTGGTTCTCTATTCTGTAGATGGACATACCTTTCCAGGCACTGTCAATGATAAATGCTAAAGAAAAACATAAATCATATTATAACCCCAGGATGTAGCGAGCAATAATAATGTATTTAAAGTATGAGGGTAATACTAAGCGAGCCATCTTATGACCTGCCGAGACTAAAAGCAGGTAAACGATTGATCCGTACAAAGCAGCGTCCACCAGCTCTATAATTGATGGAAATTATTTCACGATCTATAAAAGAAATTACCCGGTAATGTTAATATTCCACATATTAAATCAAACAATAATTTAGCAATAGTTGGGTTGCATTCATGAATACGTGATGCCTCCTCCTGCTACTTAATATGTGGAATTTCCTTACCTTTTCTATGATTTTATCCAGGATTGATCATGTCCATGTTGTGTGGGTGTCCAGTTCGCAGCCCATGTGGTCCACTTACACGGCAGGTCCTGTTCTCTCTTTTGAGCTGGTGTTTTGTCTGTTTGTGCTTTCGGCCCCGTCCCCCCTGCCACGGCTCCGCCCCCGCCCTCTTCTTGTCCGCCCCGGCTGTCCCGGGTCTCCTCCTGTCTTCCCGTCTGGCGGTCCCTGTCCGCTGCCCCTTTCGCCCTGCCCTCGGCCCCGCCGTCGTTATCTCTCCGGCGAGTCTCTCTCCTCTTTCCTTCCCCCTTCCCCCTTCTCTTCCTCCCCCTCCCTCCCCCCCCTTTCCTAGTTCCGTTTAAGATACGATTCACCATTGTTATGAAAAGTACTGATGTTTTATCAAGCATGTAGCTAAAATGCAAGACGATGGTCAGGCTGTAATGTAATACGATGGTCAGGCTGTTTATTAAAGAACATCTTCAATAATCACAAGAGGACCAAACCAGAATTTACTGTGTGTTAGGTTTGTATGCCCTGGCAGCCAGAAAACTTGAACATATTCTTTTGCTTCTTTTTGTTGGGGCACTAACAGGGTCCCATTTATATGAACTGGAAGAATTGCTGGTTCCAGGACTTTCTTCTTCCAGGTTTGAGCACTAAATTTCACTGGCCCTACTTTTTTGTAATTTCATATGGGCCTTGACACTTTGCTAAGAACGTATCGTCCACTGTAGGCACCAATATAAGGAGTATCCCTTTGGTTAAACTCTGATTCTAGACCGACACCGATTGTGTAAATTTGGTTTGGTCCTCTTGGGCTTTGAAGATGTTCTTTAATAAACAGCCTGACATCGTATACATTACAGCCTGCCCACCGTCTGCCATTGTAGCTACATGCTTGATAAAACATCGTACTTTTCATACCCATGGTGCTCGTTTCTTAACGGCACTAGACAAGCGTGCGCGAAAAGATGGTAGTGTCCCTCACAATCCCAACTATATTCTCATCTATCATATACTTCCTTTAATTATTATAGCATAACACAGATTACGCAGCTGCTGCCACAGAGCTTGTCCAAACAGGGCCCTGTCCCCCCACCAGGGGACATCACAACTCCTTGTGGCTGTTTTGACCCAAGACTTAACACGGTCCCCATGCCTTGTATGCTAACCACCAAGCCACTTACTGCCTTAGGATTTAAATGGGGGAGGTGAAGGAAGAGATGGGAGCAATGGTGATAGGAAGACAGGGATACTAACAGGAATGTATAGCTGTGACGTTTAAGTCTGTCCGGTGTCAGGAGCGTCTGAGAGTGACCAAGTTAAGTATATATCGAGTATAAGCGAACCCGAGTATAAGCCGAGACCCCTAATTTTACCACCCAAACTGTGGAACAACATATGACTCGTGTATAAGCCGAGGGTGGGAAATGCATTGGTCACAGGACCCAGCCAAGTATATAGCCCGCAGCCCCCCCTAGCATATTACAGCGCCCCAGTAGTATACAGCATGCCCCAGCCGGCCCACCAGTAGTATACAGCTTCCCCAGTAGTGATTTACGCAGGCCCCCAGTAGTATACAGCTGCCCCAGTAGTTATAAGCATGCACCCCAGTAGTCTACAGCCAACCCCAGCCAGCCCCAGTAGTATAAAGCCACCCCAGGCAGCCCCCGTAGTATCAGCACCCCAGGCATCCCCCAGTAGATTACAGCACCCCCGCCTGTCCCAGTAGTATACAGCCCACCCCAGCCGCCCCAGATAGTATACAGCCACACCAGCCTGCCCCCAGGCAGTATAATCCACCCCAGCTGACCCCTAGTATACAGCCTGCCCCCCAGTAGTATACAGCATGGCCCAGAGATTACAGCCACCCCAGCGTGCACCGTAGTATACAGCATGCCCCCAGTAGTATTACGCACTTGCCCCCAGTAGTATACAGTGTCCCCCAGTAGTATACAATCAGCCCAGAATAACAAAAAAACTTATTTGACTCCTATGCGCAGCGCTGCTACCCCGATGTAATCGGGGGCTCCTCTTCTGGCTTCCGGCTCCTTCTGCTTGCTTCTGCGCAGTCTGTCTGTCTTCTTTAAAATCGCGTGGGGGCCGCAAACTGTTCTCTCCCGTGCTGGCGCCTAGTATTACGCGCCGCTGCTGACGTCATACTAGGCGCCGCCGGGGCGAAGAACAATGGCGGCGCCAACGCGATGTAAAGAAGACAGAAGACGGCGCGGAAGGAAGGAAGCAAGAAGATGAGCGGGAAAGCCGACGAGGAGCCGCGATGACATCGGGGAGCAGGCGCGATCGGGCACCGGAGGGGATAACATAATTTTTTTTTTTTTAGTCCATTTTAATTTTTTGAGTCATGTAAAGCCGAGGGCGTTTTTCAGCACATTTTTTTGTGCTGACAAACTCGGCTTATACACAAGTATACACGGTATATAGAGTGCAGCCTGAGGTGAAGAAGAGGATGCGCATGGCGTCTTCCATTGGCAGAGGGAATTACCGGAAATTCTGAGATTAATAAATGAGAGAGAAGATGTGGCAGAGTGTGATGTGCACTATAGTGGATCCGATGCAAGAATGGGAATTGAAAACACTGTAACGGTGGTTTAGCAGTGATGGAGAACCTTTGGAAGACAGAGTCCAAAACCACAAACAAATCCAACTTATTAACATAAAGGCCAATAGACATTTTAAGCCAACTAAGTTATTGATACTGATCGTCCCATCTTTTAATCAATGGACCCCTGAGCCACAATACAGTTGCAAAACATCATTGTGGGGCCAGGGTACTTCTGTAGGAATTAATGAAGGGCCCGCAGGATGACCTCAAAGAGAATGTCAGCCCTGTTCCACACCTTCTCACTTCCCGCAGTTCCAACAGCCAATGAAGTGTTGCTTAAAATATCCTTATATTTAAAGCGTCTCTAGTTCCTGGGACTGCAGGAAGATTTGTGGATTTGGTTCTATTTGGTTGTGAAACTCTGTTCCTGGGGTGATGGTTGAGTGCCCAAGAAATGACTTGAGTGCCACCTCTTGGCACCCGTGCCATAAGGTTCGACACCACTGTGATATAGTATTAATATAAGCGGCATGGGGGGGGGAAAAAAGGGTAAATATTAAAATAAAATGGCCTTGGGATTGGATCTTTTTGTTTTCACGCTCTTAATAGAGAACGCAGTATAACAACAGGCCAACTACAATCACAACCATGTTTTCTACACTTTTTGAGAGTTTGATAACCACTTTACTAAATCATCTGTTTTGGGGATTTGAACACAGAGGTGGTATATGTGTGGGGAAATTTTAAGCAGCGCTTTCACCACCTTTGAAATAAGAGGTGGGAATGGTGAGTCAGTATGTCTTTAGTGAGCAGCTGGAAACAAGACAGCCAGAGATTGGTGACCTCTAGCACACTGACTAATGAACCATCAAATCCATGCAATCCTTCAAAAGTTACTAAAAAATGATGGGCAGAGAAACAAAGGGACCACGGAATGTGGGTGTTGGACTGTACCTGATGTGTTAGGACAGGACTATACAGTTTAATCGTGGAAAGCCGAGCTTTTCAGCACAAAAAATGTGCTGAAAAACGTCCCCTCGGATTATTATAACGATCAATACTTAATATAATATACTTACGAAAGATTTTTTTAAAAAAACGTATATACGACCTCCGGGGGTCCCGCCGTGCAGCGCTGCTCCCGATGTCCGCGAGGGTCTCTTATGGCTTCCGCGGCGTCTTCTTGCTTCTCACTTCGTGCCGGGCGAAGCCATTGTTTTCTTCCAGGCGGCAACTAGTATGACGTCAGAGCGGCGCGTCATACTAGGCGCGTCGCAGGGAGGGGGGAGAGCATGGGCGGCGCACGGCATGAAGTTAGAGAAGCAAAGAAGACGTCGGCGGAAGGCCAGAAGAGGAACCGCGAAGGACATCGGCGGAGCAGGGGGAGCAGCGCCTGCGCGCGGGGCCAGGAGGGTGAGAGTATATAAGTTTTTTTTTTTTTTTTATCACTGGCCAGCTGTATACTATGGGGGCAGATTGGGCATGCTTGGATTACTGTACTGGGGGCTATGACTGTTATACTACTGGGGCTTTGCTGTATACTACGGGGGGCAGGCTGTATACTACGGGGGGCAGGCTGTATACTACTGGGGGCAGTGCTGTATACTACTGGGGGCTGTGCTGTATATATGGGGGCAGTGCTTGATACTACTGGGGGCTGTTGCTGTTACTACTGGGGGAAAGCTGTATACACTGGGGGGGAGTGCTGTGTGACATGGGGGCTGTGTGTTGTACTACTGGGGGTGTGCTGTCAACCTACGGGGGCAGGGCTGGCTACATAATGGGGGGTTCTGTGGACCAAGAATTTCCCTACCTCGGGCTTATACTCGACTCAATTACGTTTTCCAGTTTTTGATAGCAAAAATTAGGGGGTATCGGCTTATACTCGGGTCGGCTTATATCTCGAGGATATACGGGTAGGGTCTTTCGCATCCGAATGGAATTATATTTACTGTATTTGGAAACTGATATTTTATGATGTAACGCAGCCAAATTTTTTTGGTCTTTGCAAATAGTATTTTAAAAATGTTGAATTGTCATTAAGGAACAGGAAGGATTAACAATAAAAGCTTAAAATTGCAGACACATGATAACTGTGCAGCTGACTTGTTTTAGCTTTGAGATAAAGTAGAGATTAGTAAATCACCAATCTCAAGAGGTTCATTTGTAAATTGGAGGGCGTTCTGTACGTCGGGGGCGGTGGTATAGTCTGTACATGCCTGCTGGCAGTAGAACCTTAGGGGAATCCTCTCCTATGTTGTCTAACCACACTAATTCAGAAATAATATCTCTGGTCTGATTGAGACCAAGATTAAATGTTTTAGTTTAGTGTTTATCGTCTAAGCATATGTGTGGAGAAAACCGACCAAATGCAATTGCAACAGTGACACATGGTGGAGCCAGCATCCTGTTATGGTGTGCTTGCAATGCAGGAAAGACGATGGTTGGGAAGTGAAGGATAGATGAGTACAGAGATATCAGGGATTAAAAAAGAACCGGTCATCAGTTTTGGACACTAAGAACACTTCAAGGCGCGATCGTGCCCAAAGAGTTAACAAGCCGATTGGAGCATGCTCTGACTGCAGTTGTTTCACGGCATGTTAGTGGAGGGACTGGGGCACATTTACTGCGGCCCTTGCGCCAGTTTCCATGCGGATTTTGCAAGTTCTTTAGGTGCAAAATGCTTGAAGGTAGCTGCATGGCATCATTGCAAACCTAAAATAGGAGGCGGTTCTGCGGCGCAGTCGGACCGTGCCGATTAACATTTATATCGCCAGACTGTGTCGGCCTGGCCCACATACTGCTAAAGGGGCACCAAAAAAAAGTTGGGGCGGTGCAGGAGAGCAAGGTTCATGAAAAACGTGACGGCTAGAATACTGGAAGCTGGCCACCCACACTGCACTCTACACTAAAGCAGTTAGCCATGTTCTTAGTAATCTGTGTTTTCCCGATACCCGGTCAGCATGACTAAGAACGAACTCGAGGGACAGCAACCAAGTAGCATTACAGAGTGGAGCGATATTAGCCAAAAAGTGGTGATGTGAACGTGACCAGTACAGATTACTTGTAGTGGACATACACACAAGCAGAAAGAACAGGTTATGGAGAAAGGGTGGTAATGCTAGGGTGGGTTAAATGTTGTGTTATGTGATTTTCATGTTAGAAAGTAACACAACCATCAGCTCAGAGCAAATTTATGTCAGGAGAGAGAGCTCGTCCTGTAAATTAATGTATATCAATAAAAGTACCAGAGAGCAAACTGTTCTTAGGGCTCAGGGAAACCATTTTTCACGCTCGCTTCAAGCCTAAAGGAGTTTGTAAAATGAAAAGCAGTGCTATGATTGGTTGCATGAGCACTGTCAGTTTTTCTCTCGTACTTATGATATAATCTCATCTCCATTGCATGGCCATAGATGGACAGTCAGGGTGTAGCTCAACGGCAACCCAGGCCATACATCAAAAGGCCAGCATTGGCGGAAATGGCCCCACCACTTCTGAAATCTAAAGTTAGAAGAGGCAACAAGTATACAAATATTCGCCTTACTGGAAGAGACGGGGTTGTGGGGTTGGGGGATAAAAGGGGGAGTAAAGGGTAGGGCAACAGATATGGACCCAAATGCCCACTTGTGCCTTCATGCGCTGTACAAAGGTTGGAAGGCTAGGAAATATGAAAAATTACAAATCTATGGGATTTTCATGAGGGATTATAGTGAAAGGGAATTCAGGGATCTGCCCTAAGTTCGGTTTTGATTCCCTCAATCACTAGGGATCACAGATGGATTTAAATTGGAAACAAATGGTTAGATAGATAGCACAAACCCTGTAAGGCCTTATGTGCACAAACCATGTCCCCACGCAGGCTATAACCCGGAGTAGCACATGGCCCAGCGTGAAGACGGAGGGGAGTGAGAGTGCCCCCACATACACACATGAAAGAATCTGATGTCCGGCTAGCGTCATGAGGAGACACGGTGAGTGCTATATGCATGACCAGGTGCCAAAGGAACTCTATGGGGGCAGTTATGTGACCGTATTATTGAGTGCATGGGCATAAGCTTCCATATGAATGATGGTCTCAAACTTTAGCCAGACCGTTACTGGTAATTATATAAATGAGCCACGTTTTCCCACTACCAAGTGCGTTGTGTCAAGTAGGCACATTAAATGTCAGATTAATTCACCTCTGTAACCAATGATTGTCTGATTGTGTTCTAAATCAGCAATGCGTTCACATGGGAAATATCAAAATCCATGTGACAAACCAACAAAATCTGACTGGGTATAAAGAAAATCATTTGCCTGCCCCCAAAAACAACCATCTTATGTAGTTTTGGAATAAGATGTGTCTTTACAACATAAATTACTATTGTGTAGAAATAGATGTATTATGTCGCATTAGCAGGTCCCCCCCCCCCCCAAAGCCTGTCCCAGTGATTGAAGGTTTTCTAAAGTATGTGATATTTTGTGTAGATGTGGAGGTGTAGAGAGCTAGGGGCCCATGTTCTCAGAAAGGTGAATTGTCGTGTGAATCATAAAGTTATCTTGAAGATAATTATCAGAGACAAAGATACACAGATTTGATGTATAAACTGACTTCTTATCGGTACATTATAGCGGTATGGTAGAAGTTTCTTTGGCGCCCTGTAGATGGTGACGAGGGTCTCTGACTCACAAAAAGTTGTCCTTCAGAAACTAGGGAGGAGCAAACCCCAGCGGAGGAAACCTCTAGGGAACAGGTGAAGACTGCTTCCCTTGGGGCGATGGCTGATGATTTTGTGAGGAGAGAGACCAAGCCCAGATTGTTCTGAGCAGGGTTCAAGTGATCCTACATGGTGGTTGATGATAGCGATGGTAGAGTAATACTTTATTCTGAAGACCCCGCTTGGCATAGTATTGCAAGAAAGAAAGATAATTAGATTGTGACTAAATGTGGAGCAAGTATAATTTGCAGCATTCAATTACCAAAGATAAGGTATGACTGATCTCTATATGTCTTACTTGGGAGTCCAGTGCTGGAGCCAAGTCTTCTGGGTGGTGCGTGGTTGCGTGATTACGGCTAGGCTGGGCCGTGTTAGTACACAATTTATTAATTTGATAATGACAAAACTAAATCTCTGCTACATGGATATATGGACATTCTACTACTTTTCCTATGATTTTATCAAGGACAGACATCATTACACATTTCTAGATGTTGCATGTTAGCAAACGCTCATTACACTGCAGAGTCCTGGTTCTCTATTCTGTAGATGGACATACCTTTCCAGGCACTGTCAATGATAAATGCTAAAGAAAAACATAAATCATATTATAACCCCAGGATGTAGCGAGCAATAATAATGTATTTAAAGTATGAGGGTAATACTAAGCGAGCCATCTTATGACCTGCCGAGACTAAAAGCAGGTAAACGATTGATCCGTACAAAGCAGCGTCCACCAGCTCTATAATTGATGGAAATTATTTCACGATCTATAAAAGAAATTACCCGGTAATGTTAATATTCCACATATTAAATCAAACAATAATTTAGCAATAGTTGGGTTGCATTCATGAATACGTGATGCCTCCTCCTGCTACTTAATATGTGGAATTTCCTTACCTTTTCTATGATTTTATCCAGGATTGATCATGTCCATGTTGTGTGGGTGTCCAGTTCGCAGCCCATGTGGTCCACTTACACGGCAGGTCCTGTTCTCTCTTTTGAGCTGGTGTTTTGTCTGTTTGTGCTTTCGGCCCCGTCCCCCCTGCCACGGCTCCGCCCCCGCCCTCTTCTTGTCCGCCCCGGCTGTCCCGGGTCTCCTCCTGTCTTCCCGTCTGGCGGTCCCTGTCCGCTGCCCCTTTCGCCCTGCCCTCGGCCCCGCCGTCGTTATCTCTCCGGCGAGTCTCTCTCCTCTTTCCTTCCCCCTTCCCCCTTCTCTTCCTCCCCCTCCCTCCCCCCCCTTTCCAACACACTGGGGCAGATTTACTTACCTGGTCCATTCGCGATCCAGCGGCGCGTTCTCTGCGGTGGATACGGGTCCGGCCGGGATTCACTAAGGTAATCTGACGTCCACCAGGTGGCGCTGCTGCTCTGAAGTCCTCTGAAATGCACTCAAGTACTCAAGGATACCAGTGGTATATAGGGAGGTTGTGACATATGCTTAATAATGTGTGATTGAGGAGTCTATAAAGCAATGGCCTAATTCAATTTTCCTGAAAACATCTCCAAACTATTTGGAGATTCAGTAATGATTGTAACATTTCAAAACTTGACGTTTATCCAATCCGCAAAGTAGATAACCTTATTGAAAAGATGGGTAATCTCTCAAAAGTTTATTGGCAAATATCATTGTCTGAGAAGGCCAAAGAAAAAACTGCCTTTGCCGTGCCAGAAGGGCTGTTTCAGTAGAGGGTGATGCCAGATCTTGCAGCCATATCATGACTATGTGGTGCATTACCTGGACGATTTGGTCATTCACAGCTCAGACTGGGGAAGTCATCTCTGCCCAAACAGTACTAGACTCTAGATGTGAAGCAGGCCTTAGAATTAACCCCGAGAAATGTGTGTTAGGGCTAATGTAAGCCAAGTACTTGGGCTATGTAACTGGAAAAGGCATAATAAAACCTGTAAGCTAGAGCAATACAGAACTGGTCAAGACCTCTAACAAAACAAACACAAACAATTCAGGGCATTTCCTGGGATTGCCGGCTACGATTGTAGGTTTGTGCCACATTTTGCATCTATAGTAGCTCTTCTAACTGACTGAAAGGGGGGAAGTCAGGGATGATCCACTGGACACCAGAGGCAGAGGAGGCAGTCCAGAGGTTAATGTTAGCACTCTCCCAGCAGCCAGTGCTGTTAGCCCCTGATGCAGAACTGGGAGCAATGCAGAACAAGGTTGTAAATGCTGTTTCAAATGCAGTGAAATTGGTGAAAAAAAAGCATTTGGGTCGTTTTCTTGTGGCCTTGGATTTTACGGATTTCACTGTACTCCCCAAATGACATGTCTACTTTATTCTTTGGGTCGGTATGATTACGGGGATACCAAAGTTGTATAGGTTTTATAATTTTTTCATACATTTACAAAAATTAAAACCTCCTGTACAAAACAAAAATTTTTTTATTTTGCCATCTCCTGGCACTAACAACTTTTTCATACCTCGGAGCTGTGGGTGGTGTCATTTTTTGCAACTTTTGATGAAGTTTTCAATGCTATCATTTTTAGGACTGCTATAATGCTATAATAATATAATATTTTATATGCTTCAAAATGGCAAAAAATGCCATTTTTGACTTTGGGTGCTATTTTCCATGATGGGGTTAAACGCAATAAAAAACAGTTATCATATTTTGATAGATGTGGCATTTTTGTTGGACACTAATGTGTTTATGAGTTTTGTACTGTAATTTAATATTTAAATATTAGTCTAAGGAGAACGGGGACGATTGCCCATTTCATGATTATTTATTATAATTTACATAATTACTATTTTCTGCAAAGCCACTAGGGTACACTGAAACTCTGGTTGTCTGTTTCGATTCTACATATACTGCCATTCTACAGTATTAAGGTTAAGATAGGCTTAGTCATGGCAACTGAGGGTACCGCTCCGCCCCCCCCCCCCCCAATGACATCAGCTGTACTGGCACCGATTGCGCGGGGTGTTACTGTAAGCCTTTGCTGCCAATATTGAAGCGTGTCCAAAATGTCACAGTTGGAAGGGGTGTTTAAAAGCCGTCGTGCTAACTCTGGAGCTGTTTTTCTTTTATTGCCGTAAGCATGATACATCTTCAGAGTACACTTCAGCAAGGAAGGAAAAACGCTCCTCGAGTAGCAATAACGCCATGGGAGGTTGGACGAAACACCAGCACTTTTGTACAGATGTGTTGAACGGCAGCCTATAGTGGTGAACATTGCATTATAATTAGGGTGACTGTTTAAGGAATCTAAGCTCAGGGTAAGTTAAAGGAAACCTACCACTCACGAGTGGGCAGGTTTCCGATGGCAATACCGGGCACCAGCTCAGGGTGCGCTGGTTGCCCGGAGCTTATTTTAGTTAGTGTTAAATACTGCTGGCATCGCGGTGTAAAAACACTTTTAAAATTATAGCACAGCGCAGGCAGGTACGCGATCGGCGCTACCGTGCGCTGCGGCTACATAGGAAGTGGAATGAGAGCCGCGTTGCACGGTAGAGCGCCCCGAGCGGCACTAGCCTGCGGAATATAAAGTTTTTTAAATAGTGTTATAAACCGCGATACCGTTGTTGTAAAACACTAACTAAAATAAGCTCCGGCACCAGCTCACCCTGAGCTGCTGCCCGGTATTTCCATCGGAAACCTGCCACTACAAGTGGTAGGTTTCCTTTAAATTATATAAATCTATAACGTTGTACACTATTTAAGCCAGAACACAAAAAATACACCAAGTATTCCTGTATAATGGGTCAGCCACACAGTATCAATATTTTTAGCACTTTTTGGGGTTGCAAATAATTTTCTTGCTTATAGGAGATCTAATATCTGATTGAAGGAAACTTTGGAAAGTTACATTGTGCAAAGTTATCCTGCGCACAATGGGGCACATTTACTAAGGACCTTGCACCAGTTTTCTGTCGGACTTGCACACCGCTTGCACATGTATTTTACCCTTTTGTAACACAGTTGCACTATTCTTCACGTGACACAAATTTATGTACTGAAAAGTACATTTCTGTGCGCAGACGAACCATGCGACACATTTATAGTGCAAAGTCCGACAGAAAAGTTGGTGCACTGTCGGAGCAGTGCAGAATCTGTCTCCCTCTGCACACTACACACCGCATAGTTTTTAGTAAATGTTTCCCAGTGTCTGATGCTGAATAATACATATTTCATTGTATTAATGACTTCTATCTCCTGCTAGTTGATTAGATTTCTTGGAGCTCTAATATTTGCACATAATATGCAGCATGGATTTACAACATATGAAAACCCCACTACCCAAAGTGGTTTTCAAATATGTTGTTTCAAAGTGGGGAACATCTGTTTGGTTATTTTACCCCTTCATGCTTTGAGTATGGGATGTCTTCTTCTTTTTCTCTCTATTGGTTTCTCTATGGGACTTCCAAAACACTAGAAATAATGCCTGAACTAAAAGTCACAAAGTGAAAACACCATCAAAATTGTATGGTTTAAAGCAGAAGGAAGAATTGATGGGAATAAGGCCAAGAAAGAGGTTCTGCCACAGCTCTAATGTATATTAAAATATAAATGATTAGTCCTTTGAAGTTTGGATCCCTTGAATACACACATCCTGAGGCCTTGCACTCTAATCTGGCCAAAGATCACCATGGTAATTTCCTGCAGGGGGTGCTCCACAACATATACAATAGATATACTAGAACAGTGGTGGCGAACCTATGGCACGGGTGCCAGTGGTGGAACTCAAGAGTCCTATTTGTGGGCACCCAAGCCATCCACACAGCACAGAGTCTCTCACCATCCAGACAGGACTCAAAGAATCATCCTGCAGTTGAAATGCTGCTTTCAGTGCTATTTTAAAGCAACACGTTCTTGATTACTTGGGACTGCAGGAAGAGGTGGAACATGTGGAAAGTTGTGGTAGAACAGGTAGCAATAAACGACTTAAATTGCCGTGCTGGCACTTTGCAATAAATAAGTGTGTTTTGGTTGTAGTTTGGGCACCCGGTCTCTAAAAGGTTCGCCAATACTGTACTAGGGGAGGTTACTATAGATCTCAATTCAGTTAGAGAAGGGGTCATAGACAGCGGTGGATTTCAGGTGGCTTTACAATATTAAAAGACGAAGCCCTACCGTGCCGGTATGACCTCACCGGGAGAGGTGATTATGTGATCTTACATAAATAGTGAGGACACATTGAGGGGACCTCTTACCTTCTGGCCACAATCACTACTAAAAGTTCTACCACCCACCCTGCCCTCAGCTGTCACATTATATGGCCTATTTTATTCGATTGTTTTTCTTTGTTTGCATGATCTCACAGCTGGTTGGCAGTTTTCAAACATGCCCAAAACGATGGTTCATAAAATGCGCAAATTCCCTGTATGTGTCTCCACTGAGCTGTGATTCCAGGCAATGCTAAGAGATGGGGTTTTGATTAGCGCATGGGAAGAATGTTTCTTCATATGTACTGTTTAATATGTGGACTATAAATCCAATCAGAAGTGTTATAAGAATAAACAGCCGTGGCCTACCCACTTACCCAAACACGCTTACATTTTCACTTCTGGTACAAGGACTTAGGGTGTCTTTAGCGGCAAAAGAACCGTAAGTAAGGTCTGTCAGCTACACAGGCTGCAGTTGATAATTAGGGGGCCCAATCACCTTCTTATACAAAAATAATGCGGCGAGCGCACAAGCAGACATCCCAATTTTAATAAAGACATCGCTCAGAGAACCCACGGATGCAAAGAGAGGAGGTAAAGACTGAGCCCCTGTGTGTCCTCCGCTGCACATTGAAAGAGATGGAATGAAAAGTTATGTTTAAATTATAAACGGTAGAAGGATTTGCAAATGTGTGATGGCACTGTAGGCAGACAATCCCTTTAAACGATGCTATTTCCAAAAATTTCCAAAATTATAGACTGATATAGGGGGCAAGAAGAAATGTTTGATTGGTTGATGAAAGGGTTGTTTAAGAGGTATGTGGTTGTTGTATAAGTAGAGCTTCTGGGCCTCAATTTCCAAACTATTCCAGATTTTAAAACTACATGTATCCTTGTATAGCATGTGATTATCAACTGTGTGCCTGTGGTGGCACACTAGTTGCCGCAAAAAACATGGTTGAGTGGTGCGCGGGAAAGTTTCCCAGACCATGGTGCCCCTGTGTAGTGCTGCCAGCCAGCGCCACCCGTGTTCTCTGCACCCGTAGCTACACTACAAGACCCGCCGCGGGACGATCCGCCCAGTCTTCTGTAGCGCCTGCACCGCGCGGCCCATGTCACGTGACTGACGCGGACCCTTGACGTTCAGGTCACATAAGTTCACGGTGAGCCAGAGGAGCGTCGCGGTGTAGGAGCTACAGGCACGGATGGGAACGCAGGTGCCGCGCATCACAAAGGGGGGGGCGGACGACCCATTAGGAGTGAAGCATTCACGCGGAAAGAAAAAAGAAGGAAAGATAAACAGAAAGACATGTCATGGGTGAAAGTAGAAAGGTTTATTATTGTAAGTAAGAAGGCAGCTAGGGTCTTAGTTTTTTATTAGTCAAGAGGAGCGTTGGGTGTCTGTTTTATTAGTTAAGGAGAGCCTCTAAGGCGCTTTATGATTAGTAAAAGAGGGAGGAGTCCTCTAGAGGGTTTTTATTAGATTAAGGGGGGGCACATAGGGGTGTTATTGTAAAGGGAGGCCCTAGGGGTTTTGTACTAGTAAGAGGAGGCGCGTTTTTTTTAGAGTTTTCGTGGTCAGATTGTGCTATTGTTTGAGGTCTGGATGGTGTGCCCCAAGATTTTCTAAGGTATACAACAGGGTGCGCGTTGCCTCAACAAAAGGTTTGAAAGATCACTGACTTATTAGACTAGTCCCCTTGCAAGAAGGAGAGCCGATATGGGCCCACTATAAGGTTCTTTGCGCATTACGTCATCCTGCGACCCTCATGTACCAAACAATGAGTAATGAATGTTTACAGCTCGCATGTGCGGCCTTGTGAGAGCTAAAAGAGACAATGGAATCACATACACTTTATCTAAGGGGAATAAGAAATAAATTGCAATTACGTTTATTCACCAATTCATCATTTTAATGACTCATGACTTATAAGATTTTTCCACATTTTTTAGAAGTATTAACTGGGCACATCCGCGGACTCACTGGTTATTTATAAATACTATGTATATCGACTATAAGATGCAGTAAAACAATTATGCCATATCACCGCACCCCCAATTCATATTATAAGAGGATTGAAAGAAGCATCTGATTGGAAGTTCTACCACCCACCCTGCCCTCAGCTGTCACATTATATGGCTATTTTCTTCGATTGTTTTTTCTTTTTGTCTTGCAGATCCTCACAGCTGGTTGGCAGTTTTCCACATGCCCAAAACGTTGTTCATAAATTGCACACATCCCTGCTGCCTCCCCTGAGCTGTGATTCCAGGCAATGCTAAGAAGATGGGGTATGGTGCATGGGGCATGAATGTTCTTCCTATTGTACTTCTTACATTGTTGACTATAAATCCAATCAGAAGTTGTTCATAAAATAAAAGCCGTGGCCTACCCACTTTACCCATAACACGCTTACATTTTCACTCTGTACAAGGACTTAGGTTTTATTTAAGCGGCAAAGAACCTTAAGTAGGGTTCAGCTTACACGGCAGTCTGATAGCTTAGGGCCCAATCACCTTCTTATACAAAAATAATGCGGCATCTGCACAAGCAGACATCCCATAATAAAAGAAATCGCTCAGAGACCCAAGGATGCAAAGAGAGAGGTAAGACTGAGCATGTGTGTCCTCCGCTGCACATTTACAGAGATGGACATAGAAAAAGTTGTTAAATATAAACAGTAGAAGGATGCAATGTGAATGGCACTGTAGGCAGACAATCCCTTAAAAATGTATCCAAAATTTCCAAAATTATAGACTGATCATAGGGGGCAAGTAAGAAATGTTTTATTGGTTCTGAAATTGTTTAAATAGGTAATCGTGTAACTTAGAGCTTCTGGGCCTCAATTCAAAATCTATTCCAGATTTTAAACTACACTGTATCCTTTATAGTACTAGTCCCTTACAATAAGAGAGACGACTTATGGGCCCTATAAGGTTCTTTGGAGCAACTTCATCCTCCGCACCCCATCATGTTACAACAATGAGTATATGTATATGTTTACAGCTCTGCTAGCAGCATCTCAGCTAGGGAGAGGAGCAGATTGGACAAACGTATTAGGAAAGCCAGCTCTGCCCTGGGGGGGGGGGGGGGTCCTCTTCTAGAGAATAGCTCCCATCCCATGCATGAAACTGTGGTGGCATTGGGTAGCACCTTCAGTGATCAACTGCTTCACCCCAAGTTTGAGTGGAAGCATTATCAGAATTCATTCCTTCCCGCTGCTATCAGGCTGTTCGACAAACAAGGCTCAAACAGAAGTAACCTGTGCCCCACACCTAACCAGCCGGTCCTGTCCACAGACTGAATACCAAAACTGCCAATCATTGCTTGCCACCTTTTTTTGTCTTTTTATCCTTTTTTTTTTCTTTTTGTTCATTTATCCGTAATATTATTGCTCTGTCATTGTTTGTACTTCACTCTCTGTACTCTCTGCTGTAATGCTGTGAATTTCCCCACAGTGGGACTAATAAAGGATTATATTACTGTACATACTCGTGTATAAGCAGAGTTTTTTAGCACAAAAAATGTGCTAAAAAACCTCACTTTGGCTTATACATGAGTCAATAAAAAAAGAAACTTACATACTTACAGTCAATAGGTTTTCCCAGTTTTTGATGGTAAAATTTGGGGCCTTGGCTTGTACTTGGGTCAGCTTATACTCTAGTACAGTGATTTTCAACCTGTGTGCCGCGACACATGGTTGAGTGTGCCGCGGGGAAAGTTCCCCGAACTATGGTGCCCCTGTGTAGTGCTGCCGCCGCGCCCCCGTGTTTCTGCCCCATACTTACCTACAAGCCCCGCGTCGGCAATCCGCCCATCTTCTGCACTGCGCGGTCCATGACACGTGACTGACGTAACCAGAGGCGCGCGGTGCAGGAGCTACAGAAGATGGGCGGATCGCCGACGCGGGGTGGGCGGATCGCCATTAGGAGTGAAGGTACGCGGAAGAAGACATCAAGGGTAAGTATATAAGGTTATTATTTGTATAGGGAAGGCAGCTAGGGTCTTTTTTTTATTAGTAAAGGGAGGCCTCTAGGGCCTTTAAATTAGTTAAGGGAGGCCTCTAGGGCCTTTAAATTAGTAAAGAGGGGGCTCTAGGGCCTTTTAATTAGTAAAGGGGGGCCTCTAGGGCCTTTTAATTAGTAAAGGGAGGCCGCTAGGGTTTTTTAATTAGTAAAGGGAGGCCGTTAGGGTCTTTTAATTAGTGAAGGGAGGCCGCTAGGGGCTCTTAATTATTACTTACAATAATAAACCTTTCTACTTTCACCCATGACATGTCTTTCTGTTTATCTTTCCTTCTTTTTTCTTTCCGCGTGAATGCTTCACTCCTAATGGGTCGTCCGCCCCCCCCTTTGTGATGCGCGGCACCTGCGTTCCCATCCGTGCCTGTAGCTCCTACACCGCGACGCTCCTCTGGCTCACCGTGAACTTATGTGACCTGAACGTCAAGGGTCCGCGTCAGTTCCGTCACGTGTCAGGGCCGCGCGGTGCAGGCGACGAAGACGGGCGGATGCCGCGAGCGGGGTCTTGTAGGTAGTACGTGGGCAGAAACCACCGGGGCGCGGCCGGCGAGCGGCCCAGCACTACACAGGGGCACCATTGGGTGGGAAACTTTCCCGCGCCCACTCAACCATGTTTTTTGCGGCAACTAGTGTGCCACCACAGGCACACAGTTGATAATCACATGCTATACAAGGATACATGTAGTTTTAAAATCTGGAATAGTTTGGAAATTGAGGCCCAGAAGCTCTACTTATACAACAACCACATACCTCTTAAACAACCCTTTCATCAACCAATCAAACATTTCTTCTTGCCCCCTATATCAGTCTATAATTTTGGAAATTTTTGGAAATAGCATCGTTTAAAGGGATTGTCTGCCTACAGTGCCATCACACATTTGCAAATCCTTCTACCGTTTATAATTTAAACATAACTTTTCATTCCATCTCTTTCAATGTGCAGCGGAGGACACACAGGGGCTCAGTCTTTACCTCCTCTCTTTGCATCCGTGGGTTCTCTGAGCGATGTCTTTATTAAAATTGGGATGTCTGCTTGTGCGCTCGCCGCATTATTTTTGTATAAGAAGGTGATTGGGCCCCCTAATTATCAACTGCAGCCTGTGTAGCTGACAGACCTTACTTACGGTTCTTTTGCCGCTAAAGACACCCTAAGTCCTTGTACCAGAAGTGAAAATGTAAGCGTGTTTGGGTAAGTGGGTAGGCCACGGCTGTTTATTCTTATAACACTTCTGATTGGATTTATAGTCCACATATTAAACAGTACATATGAAGAAACATTCTTCCCATGCGCTAATCAAAACCCCATCTCTTAGCATTGCCTGGAATCACAGCTCAGTGGAGACACATACAGGGAATTTGCGCATTTTATGAACCATCGTTTTGGGCATGTTTGAAAACTGCCAACCAGCTGTGAGATCATGCAAACAAAGAAAAACAATCGAATAAAATAGGCCATATAATGTGACCAGCTGAAGGCATGGTGGTGGTAGAACTTTTCGTAGTGATTGTTGGCACAGAAGTGTAAGAGGTTCCCCTCAAATGTTCCTCAACTATTATGTAGATCACATAATCACTCCCCGGTGAGTGTCATACCGCACGGTAGGAGCTTCGTCTTTTATATTGTAAATCCACTCTGAAATCCACCGCTGTCTAACCCCCTTCTCTAACTTAACTGAATCTCTGAGATCTATAGTAACCTCCCCTATGTACAGTATTGTCGAAAACCTTTTAGAGACCGGGTGCCCACAATACTACCCCGAACAAACACGTATTTATTGCAAAGTGCCAGCACGGCAATTTAAGTCGTTTATTCGCTACCTGTTCTACCACAAACTTTCCACATGTTCCCATCTCCTGCAAGTCCCAAGTATCAAGACTTGTTTGCTGTTAGCTCGATAAAATAGCCTGAAAGCAGCATTTCACTGCAGGATGATGCTTTGAGTTCCTGTCTGGAGTGTGAATAGACCTCTGTGCTTGCTGATGGCTTGGGTGCCCACACAATAGGGACTCATTTAGTTCCACCACTGGCACCCGTTCCAATAGGTTCGCCACCACTGTTTACTAGTATATCTATTTGTATAATGTTTGGGATAGCACCCCCTGCAGGAAAATCTACCCATGGTTGGGATCTTTGGCCAGATTAGATTGCAAAGGCCCTCATGATGTCGTTTAATATCAAGGGATCCAAACTACTTCACAGGACTAATCATTATATTTTAATTACATTTAGAGTGATGGCGACACCTCTTCTCTTCTTGGCCTTATATTCCCATCATTCTTCCGTTCTGCTTTAAACCATCACAATTTTGATGGTGTTTTTCACTTTGTGACTTTATCAGGCTTAATTTCTAATTGTTTTTGTGGAAGTCCCCTAGAGGAAACGCATAAGAGACAAAGAATAACTAGACAATCTCTAGCCTCAAAGCATGAAGGTGGTAAACAATCCAACCAAACCCGATTTCCCTCCGCCACTTGAAACAACATATTTGAAAACACACTTTGTGGTAGTTGGGTTTTCATATGTGTAAATCCATGAAGCATGCAATATATTATGGCTCAATATTAGAGCTCCAAGAAATCTAATCAACTAGCCAGGAGATAGAAGTCATAATACACTGAAATAATGTATTAATTCAGCATCGTAGACACGGGAAACATTTACTAATAAACTAATGCGTTGTGTAGTGTGCACATAGGAGACTATTCTGCATCTGCTGTCCGACAGTGCCACCCACTTTTTCCTGTCGGCTTTGCACTCATTAAATGTGTCCGCAATGGTCCCGTCTGCGCACAGAATGTACTTTTCAGTACATAATTTGTGTCACGTGAAGAATAGTGCAACTGTGTTTAACCAAAGGGTAAAATACATGTGCAAGGCGGTGGTGCAAGTCTCGACAGAAACCTGGTGGCAAGGGTCCTTAGTGTAAAAATTGCCCCTTGTGGCGCAGGATTAACTTTGCACAATGTACTTTCCACAGTGTCCTCTCAATCAGATACATTATGATCTCCTATAAGCACAGAAATTTATTTGGCAGCACCCAAAAAGTGCTAAAAATCTTGATACTGGTGCTGGTGGCTGACCCCATTATCCAGGAATACTTGGTGTATTTTTGTGTTCTGGGCTTAAATAGTGACTACATACGTTAATAGATTTCATAGTAATTTAAAGGAAACTACCACTTGTAGGGCAGGTTTCCGATGGAAATATCGGCAGCCAGCTCAGGGTGAGCATGGTGCCTGGAGCTTTTTTCTGCTTTCGTGTTTTACAACAACGGTATCGCGGTTTATAACACTATTTAAAAAACTTTATATTCCGCAGGCTAGTGCCGCTCGGGGCGCTCTACCGTGCAACGCGGCTCTCATTCCACTTCCTATGTAGCCGCAGCGCACGGTAGCGCCGATCGCGTACCTGCCTGCGCTGTGCTATAATTTTAAAAGTGTTTTTACACCGCGATGCCAGCAGTATTTAACACTAACTAAAATAAGCTCCGGGCAACCAGCGCACCCTGAGCTGGTGCCCGGTATTGCCATCGGAAACCTGCCCACTCGTGAGTGGTAGGTTTCCTTTAACTTACCCTGAGCTTAGATTCCTTAAACAGTCACCCTAATTATAATGCAATGTTCACCACTATAGGCTGCCGTTCAACACATCTGTACAAAAGTGCTGGTGTTTCGTCCAACCTCCCATGGCGTTATTGCTACTCGAGGAGCGTTTTTCCTTCCTTGCTGAAGTGTACTCTGAAGATGTATCATGCTTACGGCAATAAAAGAAAAACAGCTCCAGAGTTAGCACGACGGCTTTTAAACACCCCTTCCAACTGTGACATTTTGGACACGCTTCAATATTGGCAGCAAAGGCTTACAGTAACACCCCGCGCAATCGGTGCCAGTACAGCTGATGTCATTGGGGGGGGGGGGGGCGGAGCGGTACCCTCAGTTGCCATGACTAAGCCTATCTTAACCTTAATACTGTAGAATGGCAGTATATGTAGAATCGAAACAGACAACCAGAGTTTCAGTGTACCCTAGTGGCTTTGCAGAAAATAGTAATTATGTAAATTATAATAAATAATCATGAAATGGGCAATCGTCCCCGTTCTCCTTAGACTAATATTTAAATATTAAATTACAGTACAAAACTCATAAACACATTAGTGTCCAACAAAAATGCCACATCTATCAACATATGATAACTGTGTTTTTTATTAATTGCGTTTAACCCATCCTGGAAATAGCACCCAAAGTCAAAAATGAGCATTTTTTGCCATTTTGACGCATATAAAACACTATTAAATATATATCAGCCTTACTAGCAGTCCTAACAATGATAGTCCTTGAACAACTTCATCAAAAGGCAAAAAAATGACCCACTCACATCAGCCTCCGAGGTATGAAAAGTTGGTCTAGTGCCAAAGGATATGGCAAAATAAAAAAATTTGTGTTTGTACAGGAGTTTTTATTTTTGTAAATGTAGAAACAATTATAAACCATATACACGTTAGGTATCAGGACCCGTAATCATCCAGGACCCAATACGAATAAGTAGACATGCTACATGTTGGAGTACAGTGAAATCCGTAACATCCAAGAGCCAAGCAAGAAACGACCCAATGCCTTACACCGCCAGTGTCCCAACTGACGGATCACGGGAGAAGACGCTGCAGACCGCAAAGATTACACTAACCTATCCACCAGTATATGAACACCAAAAAAACCTCATCTTTAGCATCCAAGGCGCCACGTGTTCACTCCCTTTAAACTTAAACCTAATGTGCAGCAGTGTGTGTTGGTTTGATGTGGGCTAATCACGAGGAGGGGTATACAGAATAAAGCGAAAGAGAAGTCCTAAGTTTTCTGGGGGTGAATATTCAGAAAGGAGCGACTTCCTTGTGGATGCCTTATTGAGTAAGACTACGCCTACAGTTTTGTCAAATACGAACTTATGGACTTTGTGGCGAAATATGGGTCGGGGGTGGTTTTAGCCTCTAGAAATGGTCTTTGTAGTATTCCATGTGACGTAACGTTTAGTCTTTTGGACATATCTTAGATGATTGTTTGAAAAAAAGCAGGGAGAGATGGAAAGGTTTACTCCTCTTCTACTCCTATAGTTCCAGACCTTCCGTTCCTTTAGGAGAACAAGGTACCAGAAGAAAGAAAGAGAGGAGTCAAGACCCCTGGCTTCGCGATGATGTCAATAAACCTCCAGGACCTGCTGGACAGGCCCATCCCCACCACAATGAAGTAGTAAAGCCCCAGGTAGGAGGAAGTTTTATACACACTTCTTCCATGTCTTGACCGAAATGTCATGAGATGGGGATCCCTCAATTCCCTTTGCAGAATGACTGTACTCTTCCTCCTTCCAAAAAGTTCAAGATCACAAAGATTTCAGCAGGGACAAGCCGCGTGCAGCCATGCTTTCGACACTTATTCATTACTTGTTTCAAAAGGTATTGTGACATGTTGCGCAAGGGATCCCTATGATCCCTTAAGACCAAATAAATATAGAATCCTTAAACAAACATTTTCGGTTTCCAAGCTTCAAAATGGGGACGTAAAAAATCCACAGGAAATTCCTATCCTAAACTGCTATTGGTGTCAATAGACCGGCAGATGCATTACTCATGATGGATGGCTACATGATGGTATCAAAACTTTCATAGAATCGCGATTCAAGTAGGTAATAAATTTTTCAATTTCCAGCTACAGGGTCATCCCCTTTGGGCCTACATAAGACAAGGATCAAGGTCTTTTTCTCGGTTAACCGACTTCATCTGTGGGTTCCTCAGAATACTGGGAAGAAACCAGATTTACCGGTGTGCCAGATTCTAGATCACCTAGGTTGGCCTCATAAATTTAGAATGCCTTGACAACCACTATCTCAGCCAACGGGAAAGAAATTATTAAAAATTTAGGATTACAGGTAGCTCTATCCCTTTTCATGGTCAGGGAGTATCAATCAGACAACTTATGGCCTTACATAACACAAACAGATGGGCACCAAAGGGCCCGCACCTTAAGGAAAATTACACTCACATTTCCTCCTTAACTCAGTACACAGAAGAAGGGTAAAAAAAATAAAGGGGATAAGGCCTCTCCTACAATCATGCTAGAGGATCACAATCAATATCCAGCTGCGGTATGAAAGTGGGGCTGAAAAGTTTGCCATAGACAAGATTTGGCCCATTTCTCCAGGGCACTGCTACATGATGGGTAGATTTAGAATGCTTTCCAAGACCAAAAGTTGTCAAGCAGAATGTTGGTTCCTCCCATGGTGAAGTTACAAAAATATATATTTGCTGGCAAAAAAAGGTATTCGAAAGAGCAAATGCTCTTCACAATGCTGAAAATGACAAAAAAAACCAAATGATTAAAAATATAACCAATGTTCAAATTAAGACAATGCACCAATCCACCTTGTTCCGAAATGGAAATCTTAGTACTCAAGGCCTTGGCAAGTTACTCCCAGTTGTGGTATATGCTGTTCGACATTGAAGCCAATTGCAGGATCTTGATTTAGAGAAAAAAATCAGTATAAATCCTAGAGAACGATGCAAGCAATAGTTTGACAGCTCCCCCAAGTTTAGGAGACAGGAATGTCAAAATTCCTTCACAAACAAACTTTAATGTGCATAAAGTCAGGAAGGTATTCTCTGACATGTCCCCGTGATTGGACGGTGCAGAGAAGATTAGCATTAGTCAAAAATGCCCCCACACCGCTGCAAGCACCTCTCTCTGACGATCCTGAATATTCAAATGCCGTCAGAGAAGATCTTGTAAAGTGGAGGCTAGGAATAAATTAAGAAAAGTGTTGTCCCTGCAATCGGTAGTGCAGCCCATACAATCTGTTAGATTTAATAAATGGGTTGAAAGGCACTCTTTACTTACTTTCAGTAATAATGGAAAGAAAATTTGTCCGTAAATGTCAATAAAAGTTTGTATCTATCTATTGTGAGGGTACAGGTGATGGTTAACTTAACAGGACATGTATGGCTATAAGAAGAGGTTCTTAGAAAGCACAATCCGTTTTGGGAGAGGAAAGATATATGAAGAGGTTTGATTTTCAACAACTTACAAATTCCTTTATGACCCTGAGCCGAGGATGACCCTTCTCTATGAGGATTCATTAGATTATGTCAGTGCGATGGAACATGTTTAAAGGGGTTATCAGAGTTTCAAAATACTGAGGGCAGTGCTGGGGCGGCTATTTAACATATAATAAAACATGTACTCAACTCGTCCTGCCGTGTGCCGCAGGGCCGGTCTCTCGTTGCGCCGGTGTCATTACACGGCGCAGGGAGCTTCGGCGGCCGGAAAGCTCCCATCCGAACCATCTCCCATCGCTACACCGCTGAGAGGATAGGAAGGAGGGAAGCGGCCACCATGCGGACCGGAGCTCCCCTGTGCGTGGCTTCTGTGCCCGGTAAACAAACAGGGGCACGGATCGAACGTGGACGTTGGGCAGGGACATTGGCGGCCGGAGGAGGTAAGTGGATGTATTATTTTTAAATAGCCATCCCCAGCCTGGCCCTCACTAGTTTTTTTAAACGCCCGGATAACCCCTTTAATAGCTATTTTGCAATGGGATTTGGAGGCAGTATTTCTAAGGAGGGCTTCAGAATGTGTGGAATAGTCCATCACTATTCGATATACTGAATTTCCCTGGCGCACTTGACTAATGGGCGACAAGATCCAGTGTAATTAGTTTGAAAGAGAATGGGAGCAGAGGACTACCACAGTGGCAAATAGTAGCGGTAAGCTGACATTCTGGGCAGGATTTACAGTATTTCTGCACCTATGTATTACAGCCTGGCCAGAAATCTGTACCCCGTGTGCCCAACAGGTCCTGTGATAATGAACCTGAATTCAGTTCGGATTTTTCGGAACAACAATGTCACATTATGGGGACATTTCTTCACACAGGAACATTATTTTGGTAACATGATGAAGAAATTTTTATATATGCAGATGAATTAAATTAAATGTGAATGAGGATCAACCACTTTAGTGGGAAAACCACTTTAATACCCCTTCATAGTTTGAATACTCACCACCCTAGCAAGGTTTCTCCCCCAGCACAGCGCCCCCTTCCCATTCAGGTAAGTTATCTTCAGAAACTGATTGTAACCCAAGAAAAAGTCGCCAGTGCTTTAGGAACCCAAATCTTGTGGTCTATGCCAAAGATCTGAGCCATGAATTTAATCCCTTAAGGTGGAATTTTAATATTCCATTATCAGGTAAGTCCTTTAGCTCTCTGGGTGTCAGTAAGGCTTATTTCAGATTTACAGGTTCTCTAGAGGGTAAAGTACACGGAAAGCTTTAATTATTTATATAAACATGTAACTTCATGTCCTGCATACTAGAATATTTTTGCTTAGAGATTTTAGGAAAAAATTTATATTAATTTCATTTCTGTTCATAATTACGGTGGATAATGCTAGAACAAGCAGCCCAGTCCGTGTGACTTGAAAGGGCGTTTCTACAAGTGAGATCAAAATGGCAAGGTGAAGGTGTTTAAATTATCGTTCTGGGACTAGAAACGAACAAAAATGCTGTATTGGCAAGTTTTCTATTATTAACCTTTGTAATGATGTGCAAGTCAGAGTGATCAGTATTTCATATGGTCTCTGTTGGTAGCTTTAGCAAGAAGGCCAAATTAAAGTATCCCAACATAGTGCCCACTGACCATATTTTTGGTTTAGCGATAATGATCAACAATTTTTGATTCAGTGACCGGCTTCTAATACAGTTAAATTATTTTGTCTTGTTATGATTTGTCATTGCATATGAACTAAAATATTCTTGCAAGGTTTTTCCTCCACAATATGACAATAAAGATAGATTACATGCACTTAGTATCCACGCACAGACATTGGTTAAAAAATGCTTTGTGAAAATTTAGCCTGTGTTTCGTGCTGCCAAACTTTGGTCATATTATATTATTTAGTTCCCTTTTCCAACCCTATCCTCTCACCCTTTTTATTTGAAAGGCGAAGTATTTCCAACGTTTATAACACAGGAGATGAGGGCAATTGTTTATAGAAGATGCTCCGTGCGTCTGTAATGGACTAATGGCCACCCTAGGGAAAGTCTTCCTGTGTCAAAGGTGGTCCTGAGTTTAAACTACCGAAATAAAGCGCTTCACGAATTCTGCTTTTTGGACTGGAGAGGAAAGTGAAGTTCAGCTATCACAATCTGAGGTTGTCTGTCTTTATACTTTAGAGGTATGTAATCTTACAGGGTAGCAAAAACATAGTAAATAAATGTGTTGTGTGGATATCAGCGTGTATGCATGTGTAATTTTTACATAAATTGTCTTTTAATAAGATGTGATATCTAATAAATTATTTTGTCGGTTTATACTTAGATTGTTATAAGTGGAAGTCAGGGGCTTAAAATCAGTGGCCCCTAACAGAATGTATACTGCTCATGGAAGTGGAGGGGGTAGGGAGAAAACTCCAACTGATCAAGCTGAAGCTCAAGACCACAGTAAGTCATTTTTTTAAGTAGGTTGATCATGGGGTGTTTTTGTTTTTTTATCTTAGCATGCCCTGCCCTGAGCAGACAAATGAATATCACGTTTTTATGTTGCTATTAAAATCTCTTTTACACATGAAAAAGACTTATAATATCACTTAAATTCAAATTGTGTCATTAAAAATGCCCTTTGCATTTAAACTTTATTGCTCATCCATACGAATTCTCCCGTTGGGTCACCAAGGGCCTTGGGCTAGGCGACAAATTTTCTGTGGCCTAACCTAATGGTTGCATAGGCTGACATGTCTAATGTACTGCAAGACATGGTTATTGCAGTGCATTAGTATGAATTAGCGATCAATGATCACTGGTAGTATTGTTAAAACTAAAAAATAAAAATGTAATAAAAAAATAAAATTTATTAATGTCCCAAAAAGCCCCCTAACACATAATAACAATAAAAATAATTAAAAAAAGTGGAAAAAGTAAAAAAAAAAAAAACAACCTAACAAAACATCCCCAAAAATGTTCAATCTCTAATATTATATAAAACAGTTATTACCAGCGGTGACCCCATAACAGAAAAGAAAAAATGCGGCTCACAATGTCCGAATCGCCACTTTTTGTACCCTTTGCAACACAGAAAATGTTTATAAGAAAAAGGTGGATAATAAAGTTGACAGTCCCAAAAATGGTAGGAATAGAAATAGAACTGACACCTTAGCCACACTCCGTACTCCCAAGTATGAAAGTTATTGGAGTCAGATGTAGGTAAAAGTTATAATTTAGGGGGGGACAAAAAAGTTTAAATTTTTGGTAACATCTATTTACACCTATAAAACTATATAAATTTGGGTATCCCTGTGCTCATACCAACAAAAGAATATATTAGAGATGCATATGTGGAATGTACAGTGAACGACCCTAAAAACAGAAAGCCCCAAGGAAAATGGCGAATGGCAATTTCTTGTCAATTTTGCCCAACCATTTTTAATTGTATTCCCACGCCCATACACGGGATTTGTAATATAAAAATACTATTCACTAAGGAGTACAGTTTGTTATTCAGAAACAAGCTCTCGCACAGCTTGAAATGAAAAATAAAAGTATTGTTTTGAACAGTAAGGTAGTGATAAACGGAGAGATAAAATGGAAAAAGCCCATCAGGGGTGAGGGGTTAAAATTCCCAATATACACATAATAAAAGGTTTACAAGCTCTCATGATTAAAGGGTATGTAGAGTACCCTCGAGGCCCCGCTCACAGTGGGCATTTGGGTGCGTTTGAAACGCAATCCAAAGGGCTTCCACTTGTGATCACGTATTTTTGTAACATTGTGTCGCCAACCCGTTAAATGGACGTGAAGGAAAAGCAAATTGAATTGCGTTCAAAACCCACCATAATTGCCAATTGAATTCCTGGTCAGGGGCGCTTCAAACACGTCATGGCATCTGAACAATATTCGCCTACAAAAGGCAATGGCTCCTTCCCTTTGCTTCTTCGACCTTTGCCCCCTGACAAGGGGTTAAATGCAATGGGAGGTGTATCTTTACTCGAAAAGTAGCCCAAAA
Source organism: Engystomops pustulosus (assembly GCA_019512145.1). Classification (NCBI taxonomy): domain Eukaryota; kingdom Metazoa; phylum Chordata; class Amphibia; order Anura; family Leptodactylidae; genus Engystomops; species Engystomops pustulosus. The sequence goes on from CM033649.1 coordinate 76,975,349, forward strand.
GTATATTCGTAGATTCTATGGTTATAAATATAGACGTAACATTTGCAGCTAAAGTAAGGTATTAATTTGAATATAGTGATTTCCAAATCAAAAATACAGAAGAGGTTGAAACAAGATTCCTACTTGGATGTTGATTGAATAGTTCAGGGGTGAGTTATAGAAGTGGTGATACGTGAGGGGTTTCTTTAACAGCACTTCCCAAACGCTATAGAAAATGAAAAATGTCCCTAAAAATAATTTATTCTAAAATTTTCTTAAATTTGGGAGAATGGTGTTACATTTGTGATCTTTCTAGGCGTCTAATAAAACAAAAAGGACACTCTTAAAAAATGCAAGTCCCACGTCGGTTTCGAGATTACTGTATACAAAGAGAAAGGGGAGTAGGTCACACTGAAAAAAATACAATGAAATTAGTTATTACTTTATGCATATTTTACTAAAATCTAAATTTTACTTCTATTTGTTTGGTGTCTTTAGGAATTATGCATAACACAAAGCCATAAATCCCTAGTGATCAGAAGAAAAGAAATATTTTTAATTGGTTTTCTGTCTGTCACAGAAAGACCACTAGAGGAGAGGAGCGATTCTCTACATTTTCCACCAACTCTCCTCTCCTCTTAGCCCCCTACCTTTCAAGTACAAATGTTTCCAAAAAAAACTGTGTAACCCAGCATTAAAAGCGAGCGAACCCTGGATGTTGCAACTGCCGACACTGTTTAACCGTGGTCAGAATTCTGTGAACACTGGAAGTAAAACATTGTAGCTTTATATAGAGAGGCAGCAAGCAGAGCTCCTGAAAAACCACTGAGGAATTATGCGAGAATATATTGGAAAATCTGTATAATTTTTATCATAATGTGTTAAATGGGAATACTTTCTTTAAGTATTATATGCTATAAGTGAGTTGAATTGTAGTACTACAATATTTGACCAATGCTTTAGCTGTGTCAGTTTTATGAAGATATCTAGTAAATGAATGGTGGGATTTTCTTTATTTCTATAATCATATTTGAAGTGTTGTAATTTAGTGCTTTTCACACCACAAAATTATTAGCTAAAGTCTGCCCTACGAATCTAGCTCCCTGGAGTGAAGAGTCCAAAATCAATGTAATTAGTTTTGTTCAGCCTTGGGATTGGTTTAAAGATAGCCTCTGGATATAGAAGAGACTATGCATGATCAGTTTTACACTTCAGGATTATTCCCCATATTCCTGAAATTTTAAAAAGATTGTTGAAAAATGCAAGCGTACAAAATAGTTGCAGCTTTTCTCTAGTTCAAAAATCGTTCATCCATTCGGCAGTTAGTTACTATGGATGAACACATAAATATAACATACCGTTCTTACTGCAATATAATTACTTAAGAATAACATAAGACTTAGTATCTTGTATGTGAATTGGAACTACCGGTATTGTTTTTTTTATTAATCAAAGAAATATGATTATTGTGCAGTTTTTCCAAATTATTTAATAATAACAAACAGTAACGTATGACACAAAAAGCACAAGCAATGAAGATATGATAATAGACACCAGATCCCCCCCCACCCACCCTTGCCACAGCAGCCCCCCACGGTGTCCGCCCATTCATGGTGTTTACCAAGGAAACCGCTTATCTAAACCATCGGAAAATCTTACTAGATGGTGGTTAGCCTTATAGCATTATAATTCAAGGAGTTTAGGAAACCCTTACAATGAAAGGCCTAAGACAGAAAGTCTCCATAGATTATGGAGATTCGAAAGGACCTAACGCACACCCCACCACATAGATTACTGGAGAACGCATTTTTGTCCTATTGTTTCCCCCGTATATATTCTCGTTTACCCCAGTACTATGGAATCACCAGCGTATCCAGCCACAGACCCCATATACACGGCAAAAACCACCCGACTAAGTGTATTGTCAGTTGTGCCCACAGCGATTTATTGTAGCAATAAATTTAGTACTGTGTTCAACCTGGTGTGCAAAATCTTGCCGATCTTGACTTCATGGTATTGTTGCATAACTTTACCTTTTAAGGTTTTATTATGTCCGTTTACCATTGTAAATCTAAAAACTTAATTAAAAAGATATTTGAAAATAAAAAATGATATAATATGCCGATTACTCATAGTTGCCAGACGTTTAAGTTTGCTTGTTTAAACTAAGTATCCCACAGTTGCCAGAGATTCCTAGCAGCAAACTCAGTAAGTATACTTCTTAAAAGGGAACCTGTCATCAGCAATTGGCGTAAAAATCAATGATGTGAACAGCGCATAATCAAGGAAAATCGACCTTGAAGGGAGATGTAAATTGGTGGATCAAGTCAGGAGGCGGAGAGTTTAGCATAAGGCAAGGTGGTGAGTCCAAAATGCAGCCGACTATGTGACTGAGGTCATTGGCATCGGACTTCAGGGTCTGGTTAATAATGTCTTGGATGCAGGACCATCAATTATGGTGAAGGAGGCTTTCTGATAAAGAGCGAACTGACTTCAGGGTTAAAACCTCCACCTCTTGACTTTATACAAGCAACTTACATCTCACTACAAAGTTGATTTCTGTTATCTGTATGATGACACCACACTGGGTCATAAAAAAGAACAGAATCTGTAAGGCTGTTAAGCTGGCTTGGCAAATATGGTCGTGGTTTATTAGGTCAATTTCTGCTTGCTCTTTAAGCAGATGTGTTCTCATAAAAGTGCAGTTGTCTCCACGATGATAAGCGATTTAAAAGGATTGGTCGGGCCCAATGCTTGTATCAACCCGATTGGGTGTGCCCTTCTCTATAATTGATGGAGAGCAGAGGCCTAGAACAACTGGTTGCACTCTTATGGTCCACTATAATTCAAGCAAGTGAGTGAAGGTGGAGATCAATAAAACCTAGTTTCCACCATAGTGCGATTCCTGAGGGTGGCAACTTCCCTGCATTTATCAGGCACACAGGGACCGCACTGGCCGCACACCTGGTATGAGCACTACGTAACAAGTAGCATTAGATACAAATCAAACCAACTACCACTTTTAACAATACTGGTGTCACTACTGCACGAGATGTAGGAAAAAGCACATCTGCTGTGGTAAGCAACACATGTTCTTATATAATTAATATTGCTTCCCGTTCTACAATGATGTATAATGAGGGAATATTAAATGCCTAGGATTTACAACTTTTACTTTGCATAAATAAATGGCTGCAAACTTTGAAATAGTTTTTTTGTTTTATAGATGGGAACTCAAGGGGGATTTAAAAACCAATCTCCGCGACCAGTTGTAAGGTTAGCTCTTTTACCGAAAGTACAGGTGTTTGGCCCTTGAGATAAAGAACTAGGCAGAGTAGTTTAACTTTTGATAATCCAGATTGTCACCAAATAGACCAGAATTCAATGTAAAATATATAAAAGATCGTGAGTCATAATGGGTTTTAGGACAACGCTGTCTCTCTAGTATTTGGACTAACAAGGGTTTATTCACCAGGGGTATGACCACATCTCCAGCTAAAATATTGTTATGTAAAACGACTGTTGGAACAGCAGATCAGGCCAGATTATATACGCTACCCTTCAGGGGGCTGCAATGCATACAAACAAAACCCTAGATCAGTGTGGCGAACCTTTAGCGGACGGTTGCCCAAACTGCACCCAAAACCCCCTTATGTATCGCGAGAGGCCAACCAAAAATTAAAGCAGTAACTTATTGCTCCCTATTCAACAACTTTCAATCATATTGGCCTCCTGAGGACAGCAAACAATAGAAGATGGGAAAAAAGTTCATCATTTTAGCTTCCTTTCCAGTGTCCCTCTGTACAGAGAAAATTGTCTGGTCCATTCAAGAGGGCTCCAAAGATTACTTTTTGGCCCTGTCTCTACTCTTCTGCCTCTCCTACAGTCCCAGTAGCAAAGTCAATATCAAAATATGACTTGAAAGCAGCCTCTTTAAGGATTGGAAAAACTGCAGGAAGATTCTTTGAGTCCCTGTTGGTGTGCTGCCACCGGTTGATGGCCTGGGTGCCTACAGAAAGGGCTCGAGTGCGCCTCTGCACCCGTGCCATAGGTTGCCATCACTGGCCCTAGAGGCTCCAAAAGCCACAGTACAGCGCAAATTACCCCAGAAACCACTACTGCATAATACTGCATTTGTAGAATAAGCAACACAGAATTGAGAGCAGACTAACTATATAGTAAGACCATACTATGATAGAAAATGTCTCTGAACCATTCAGCAGGTAATTACTGACCCTATGCTAAGAATTACTATATAATACAGCCCCTATGTCAGAATATAACTACTTAATACGGCTCCTATGTATAGAATTACACAGGACGGTGTCCCTACTAGAACTATCGACTTACAGACGATCCCTAGTTGACAAAAGGCCCTTGGATGTTGGTAATTTAATGTATTCAGCCTAGACTAATAAAACAGCTATAACAGTTATCAAAGGTGTCTGCAATTTATGCTTTGTGTTAATCCCCGTTTCTTGACAACCAACCTTCTAAAATCCATTGTCAAGAGACCAAAAAAAATTTGGCTGGAGCTATAGCCTAATTAGAAAATATATACTGTATATACTCGAGTATAAGCCGACCTGAGATAAGCCGAGAACCCTATTTTTTTCACCACCAAAAACTGGGAAACAACCTATTTACCGAGTATAAGTCGGGGATGGAAATCGCATTGGTCACAGACCCCCCCAAGTATATAGCCAGCCCCTGCACCCAGTAGTATACAGTTGACCCCAATAGTATACAGACCTGCCCAGCATTAAAAAAAAACAAAAACTTATATACTCACCTACGGGGGCCCGGATGTGGCAGCGCTGCTCCCCAGAGTCCGTGCGGCTCCGTTCTGCTGGCTCCTCGACAGTCTTACTTTCTTCTGTGGTCGCCCGCAAAGTTCACCGAAAAATGGCTAGACTGATATAAATAAAGGAATCCAAATCATAAGTAAAAAAAATCATAAAAATGTTAGGTATCGCCGCATATAAAGTTATGATCAATAAAATAAATAAATGCCGTTTAACCCCGTAAAGGAAAATGGCACCCATGGTCGAAAATGCTACTTTTTTGCCATACAGTCCAAAATTCTGGCAGAAACAATAACATGTCCTTCAGCGGCCTCCACTCACTAATGAATGTCCAGCAGCGCCGCCGTCACTAACAAACACGTGTCAGCAGCGGCGCCCTCCCGTCACTAAAACCGTCCAAGCTAGAGGCCCTCCCGTTCACGTATAACACGTCCAGTCAGAGGCCTCCCGTCATATAACATTGTCCAGCAGCGCCCTCCCGTCACTAATAAACAGTCCAGCAGCGGCCTCCCCTGTTATCTTCCCATCATGAACCTGCAGGCTGCGGGGCCCCCCTTCATCCGAGGCCTGATTGTTACACCACTGACACTCTACCTAATATAGCTGATGATATTAATATAATAGTTATTAGGAATCATACAGTACACATGTATACAATGTTTACAGTACACACAATATAAACATGAATACATGAAGCATACCATATATATATATATTGTCCGCATGCGCATAGCTCACTTGGGCAGCAGCCCCGCGCCATATTGGAACCAGAGGAGGCCATGCAATGACATATAACAGGAAAACTGATTGGTGGACATGCCATACTTGTTTTGATTGTAGCCAGGAGGAGGTCCGACACAGGGAATAGTTACACTCAGACTAGAGGATAATATATTTTATGTACAGAGAATCACTTGTCACAAGTATATAGGTCTGTCACAAATGAAATGTTGATGTGCAGTATCTGGAGGAAGGCTTGTTGTAATCACATCCCATGATACATGGATGTGGATATATGCATTTATTTTAATTTGTGGTTGTTTACTTTGTATGATGTCACTAAACTGGCCACTATTAGATTCTGTTATACCTGACACAATGGCTGACAAAGGTGGGAATACAGACGAACCATTGCTGGCGGTGCGAATAAACACTAAGTTTGGTGTTTTTTTCACTGATTGGAGTGCTGCCGTTCCTTTTTCTGATTATCTACTGAACTCTGATGGTGAGAGGATCGAACCCAACTCAAATCTTACATTAAGGACAGCCACCACATACACAACAGGATTACACTGTATAAACATGATACTGAACACATGGCAGCATACCATAATTCACTAAACATGCATAGTAATAATACAGACCTCCCGCCGTAATGCTTTCAGAACACAGAGAGAAATGTCACCAGGCCATGCCCAATTTTACCGCTTGTCCGCCTCCTCAGAAACGTAGTTAGCGAGCAGAGCAGACGAGGCATGGGGCAGGAGGAGGCGGGGACCAGCCCAGCTGCCCCCTCCCACGAGTCATTCAGACTCCAGGCCCGGGAGGAAGAGGAATGACTGCAGATAAGAGACTGCAGGTAAGAGACAGGGGCGGGCACAGGACGGAAGAGGAGCCAGCAGGAGGATAGAGGAAAGGGGGGCCTGGGCACAGGGAGGGAGAGACAGGGGGCTGGGGCCTACAGGAGGAGGATGACAGGTGGGCTGGAGGCCTGCAGGAGAAGAATAAGAGGGGAGGCTGCCAGAGGACAGGAGGAGGAGGCGCCAGAGAACAGGAGGAGAGGCTGCCAGAGGAACAGTGAGGAGGAGGCTGCGGGGGGACAGGAGGAGGGGCCGCCGGGGGACAGGAGGAGGAGGCCGCGGGGGACAGGAGGAGGATGGCCGCCGGGGACAGATGAGGAAGGCCGACGGGGGACAGGAGGAGGAGGCGCGGGGGGAGGGGAAGGAGGGAGGAGGACGCCGGGGGAACAGGAGGCCCACATATGAGGAGGATGGAGGATAGGAGGGAGGCCACATTAGAGGGAGGATGGAGGACAGGAGGCCACATTATGAGGAGGATGGGGACAGGAGGCCAATTATTGAGGAGGACGGAGACAAGAGGCCACAGATGTGAGGAGGATGGAGGGACAGGAGGCCACATTATGAGGAGGATGGAGGGACAGGAGGCCACATATGAGGAGATGGAGGACAGGTTTTATTGTTGCCGACTTGCATTAGGGGGGTATTGTAAACGGGTCCATGGGGGGGGGGATGGCCAAAGTAAGGGGCATTGTACCATGTGGGGACCGTAAGGTTGCTATTATACTATGCTTGATGGATGGGACATATTTGCGGTTACATACAGGGACATAACTCTGTATAAGTTAGAAGTTTTACAAAAGATACTTACAGGACCGCAGCAGAAGGGGGAGAGCATCAAAACAGCAGCATGCGCACAAGCACAGTCATTAAAGGGACATACAGATTCATGATCACCCTCCTCCTCCTCCAAAAACTCGGTCCAGAATTTTTATCATTTCGGATTCTCCAGGGCTGGGAGGAGAGGGGGGGGCAGGGGAGGAAACTCAGCAGCGTCAGTGAAACAAGTACTACAGCGAGAAGGGTCTGTGTGTCTTTCGATGAAGCGCACAACCGAGCAGAGTGAACAGGTGTCATGCCCACCAGTGATTTCCACGGTACCCCGGGGGCCCAGTCGACACTGCGTGCCTCTCTTCTCACTTAGTTAGCCCCCATTTTCCCGCCGCAGTAAAGTAGTTAGTAGTAAATTCCCCAGACGCACAAAGCCCCCATCCCCAGGTCTTAGTTCCCCCTGCTATGCTAGAAGATGATCCTGAAGGCACTGTGTTATTATTGCACCAACATGCTAAACCAAAGGAACAATTCTCGCCGCGCTTATTAGATCTCTCTGCAGCGTTTGATACTGTTGCAACACCAGCTCCTCCAGAATGCTCGCGCCTTGCACTGAAGGACAACTCGCACACTATTGATTTCCTCCTATCGCTCTGACATAGCCGTCAGCGTCTCCTTTCTGTGGATCTTTCTCTCTCGCTTCTCCACTGTTGGGGTTCCTCAGGGCTCAGTCCCTAGGTCTATTCTCCCTCATTTGGACAAACCATCAGCAGATTTGGTTTTCAGTATATATTATGCTAATGATACCAAGCTATATACTTCTGCATGTACCATCACTCTGCCGTCTCTAAAAGCATGGCCCGCTCTTCTTGAAACGTTAATCTTTCCAGAACTTGAAAATCTTGTCTTTCCACGTTTTTAACTAATGACCTAACCCGGATCTCTCCATTTCTGTCTGTGCTGTCAATTTAAAAAACCTGAGGCAGCAGGTCGCTTTGTCTTGGGGTTGTGTGGACTCTGACTCTCCTTTGCACCATAATCTTCGCGCACGATCTGCTAAATGCACCTTAAAAAGAGTGTCTAGGAATTCTCCGACTTTTTACAATCGAAAACCTCTAAATCACTTGATTCACTCTGTCTAGATACTGTAACTCCCGTACTAGTTGGTCTTCAAGCCACTGAACTTTCGGCTCAAACGCTAACATAATAGATAAGAATAGAATAGATATACCTGTCAATATGAAGATACGGTATATATACTTTGTCTTTGTAATATAGTACTACTGCATTTGATCTGTAGTGATCTTAAAAAGCCATCAGAAAAGCGAGTGTGGAGCTTGGTGGCGAGTGTGCATTGGATCCGAAGTGTGTGCAGTGTCTTCAAGGGGTTATCTAGGTTTTAAATTAACCTAGGCCGGGCTTGGGGAGGGTATGTTAACATAATAAACAGGGACTTACCCCTCCGGCGCCGCTGATTTCCCGGGCCGCCGGTCCCTGCGATCGTGCCCTGTTTGTTGTACCGGGGCACGGGAAGCCGGCACAGGGAGCTGCCAGTCGCGACTGTGGCCGGCTCTCCCATCCGTCCCTATCTCTCGAGTTGTAAGCGATGGGAGATGGTGTCGCATGGGAGCATACGGCCAGTTGGAAGCTCTCTGTGCGCACTTGTAATTGAAACCGGCGCACAGAGAAGGACCGCCGCGGCGCGGGACATCGGGCAGCACCGGAGGAGGTAAAGTACAATTTATTGTGTTTAATAGCCCTCCCCAGCCAGGCCATAAGAAATTTTTTGGATCCGTATAACCCCTTAGTGTGGACTTGCGTTAAGGGACTTAAGTTTGAGGGGCTTTAGCAGTAACCGCTGTTTGTATTTGGGTTACTTGACTGTAATTCTTCTTTCCTGTGCATATTTCTCATTGTAATCCGTATGAGAAAACAATGACTCATAAGTGGCATGGCTATTAACAGGTACATCCGTGCCATGTATGTTTCCTTGAACAGCCGTTCGAGGGGGAATACTGCTGTGTGAGATGGATTGGAAATTGCCATTGGAATAAGTCCGCTTCTGAATCTAAATGCGCAGTTTCAGGCTTGGGCAATTGACAATATGGAGCGAAGTTGCTGCTCCTGGAGCACCCACTCTCTGGGGAAGTGGGGTGTGGGAGGGAGTCGGAGGTGCAGAGTGGAGGGGCAGCTAGTGGGGGTAACATGCAGAAGGCGGGGTAGAGGGAAGAGGTTGCTAGGGAGTCTAGTCCTGACTGGGGGCCCCCCAATAGGTTGCAGCTGGCGGAATGAGGGGGATAAGCTCTGGGTAGGCAAGGCTGCAGGAAGACATGGCTCTAGCAACCAGTGACGTCTGCGCCAGTAAACGGGTCATGCGGAAGCAGAGGCACAGGCATGATAAGACGGATGCTGGTAGTGGGAGATTCGTTATTAGGGGAAACACACAGGGCAATTTGTCAACAAAGGGCCCGGGACCAGAACGAAACAGTGTGTTGTTTGCCGGGGTGCTTCGGGTTCGGCATGTTGCGGAGCGGGTGACAGATTATGGGAGAGATGGTTGAGAACCAGGGGGTCATGGTCCAAAGTGGCACTAATGAAAAAGTGAGAGGTAGGTGGAAGGTCCTTAAAAATATTCAGGGATTTTGGCCATAAGCTCAGGGGCAAGGACTCAAAGGTAGTCTCCTCAAATAATACCTTACCACGGCCACACCAGAAGGCAGCAGGAGATCAGGGGTAATAATTGGTCAAAAGTTGGTTTTTTGTAGGAAGGAGTGTTTTGGGTTCATGGAGAAAATGAGCTGCTTTTCTGTCGGCTACAGGCTCTACAGTAGGGATGGGCTGCCACTCAATGGGGAGGGTGCAGCTTCGATGTTTTGGGGGAAAAATGGCTAGAAGGTTTGGAGAGTATTTAAACTAGAGACCTGGGGGGAGGGCACACTACACTTGTGCAGGGCAAATAGACAGCTGTAGATAGGAGATGGGAAGAGTCAATCAATGGGGAGGGAAAGGGCGGGGCTGGGGGGGAAGAGATTGGGAATAAGAACAAAAGGAAATACAGACAGGGAAAAACCTTAAAGTGTATGTGCACACATGCCAGAAGCCTCACAAACAAAATGGAGCAACTGGAAATCTGGATGTTGGAGCGGAAATACGATTATTAGTGGGTTCAGGAGGGACATGCTGGACACAGTAGCTATGATGGGCTTGTTTACTATAGATGTTATAGTCTTTTAGAAAGGATCATAGAAATAAAAAAGGGGGAGGGGTTTGTTCATAAGTGAATCTTGCCTCAAGCCTGTCTTGCGAGATGATCATAAGTGACTTAGTCCAATGGGGGGAGATAAGGGGAGGGAAAAAGACTAATAAAACTATTACTAGTGGTTTGTTATTAAGGCTTCAAATATAAAGGAGGCAGCAGAGGAAAATGCTGGATAAGTGAAATGGATGAGGCGTTCAAAGCATGGTGAAGTATATCTGGGGGACTTCCATTACCCAGATATTGACTGGGGGGCAGAAACCTGCGGTCCTTAAAAGTTAGCCGGGTCTTGTCAACAACCAAAAGACATTACCTGTTGCAACTAGTCCTGGAGCCAAAAGAGGGGGCGGGCCACTGCTGGACCTTACATAACAAACAGACTGATAGGGTATATCAAAACTACAGGTTGGGGGAACACTGGTAATAGTGATCATAATATCATTGATTCCTGGTATTACGCTGTCACTAAGAGCGTTCGGGATGGAAGGGGCAACCACCTCCTAAACTGCAGGAGGGCAAAATTTTCAGCAACTAAGGAAAGACCTTAAAGGCATTAGACTGCGCTGATAATGTTCTCAACGACAAAAAGCCCCCCCCCAAAAAAATGGACCTTTTTCTCAATATCTGAAATAAAAGTCCTGTGACAAAACAATACCTTATGGGAGAAAAAAAAACAAAGCTTAAGAGGAAACAAGAGGAAAAAGCCTATGTGGACTAACTAGTATGCAAGGAAAAGCACTTAAGCGAAGAAAGATTAGGCGTTTAACGTGCTAAAACGTGGAGGGGTAGCGATGAGGCATTACAGGATTATAGAGAGAAAAATTAAATCTGTAAAAAAAAAAGGGGGGGCAGATAAAAGGCCGCAAAATAGCGACTGAGAGAAATATGCCAGGGAGAGCAACAAATAATCCCAAATTATTTTTCAAGTATATAATGATAAGGAAGAAAACTAAAAAACAGAGCGTGGGGGTCCCTTAGAAATAACATGGGGGGTCGTGTGGAAGGAGATGAGAGGAAAGGGCCAATCTATGAATGTCACCTTCTTCAAACTTTCTTACCCAGGAAAATCCCCGGGGGAGGACACAATGAGAAGAATGTACATTCTTTTGGAATGTAAACAGTTTACCCCAGGAGATGGTACGGCGCCGCTCGCAAACCACACGGGGGCCAGATGGCATACACCAACGGTTCTTGCATTGAATTTGTAGAATGATAGACAGACCGTGTTGATTTTTAATATTTGAAAATTTCACTGAGGAATGGTTATGTCCACAGGACTGGAGCAAGAAATGTCAGGTACCACTATACCAAAAACGGATCAAATAGCGATAGGGAAACTACAGACCCGGGAGCTCTAACTTCTGTTGGTGGGTGAAAATATATGAGGAGTTTGTTAGAGATGCATCCTGGAGGATCTCACTGTGCACAACCTTATTAACACAGCGAAAGCAGGGGTTTATGAGAGATAGGTCCTCCCTGTCAGACTAATTGATGGTTTCTTACGAGGAGGTATGGTTTAAGTTCAAGCTGAATTTGGGGGACGCTGTGGATGTTGTATATCTGGAACTTTTCAAGGCATTTCCACTGTGCCACATAAAAGGTTGGTAATAAAATGAGACTGCTGGGAATAGAGAAAATGCTGTGTATTTGGGTATGTAATTGGCTAGTGAAGAAAAACAGAGGTTGGTCATTAAGGGCACTTCTCAATTGGGTTTTTAAACGTGACCCAGATGGAGATTGCACATGGGGTCAGTTATTGGGGCCACTTCTTTTTAATATTTTAGTAATGACCTTTGTAGTAGGGTTTACCCCAGTCAAGTTTTCAATATTTGCAGATGAGACTAAGCTGTGTAAGTAATACATACTTGAGGTCGCTAGTTTTAGAATTACAGATAGGGATTTGTTGGATGTGGAAGACTTGAGGAGTGGGCAGCAGAGAAATGTTTTGATGAGGTGTCATGTAGATTAAAGGTAAAGTTTGCACTTGGGCCATGGAAACAAAAAAAGATAATTTATGTTATAAAACGAGTCCAATTACTTGGTAAAACGGGAGCTGAAAGGACGTGGGAAATTGGTGGATGGTAAACTACGGATATTCTGGCGTAGAAGATGATTTTTGAAGACCTGAAAAATCTTCAGTCAGGTTGGGTCGTCTTATACGACGGTACTCGACCACCCGCCGTTGATTTCATGGAGGGGGTTCGCGTCGCGCTGCATGGAGAGGCTCACAGCTGAGGCCCTCTCCTTGACGTAAGTCTTTGCCGAATATTGCAGCAAAGGATTACCGGCACACCAGCAATCGGTGATAGCACCGATCAAGGGTGTTTGACGTGAGGCTGCCGGCAAACTGCCGTCAGGCCTTTAAAAAGATAGCCGGCAACCCCATCTTACTGGGGATCGCCGATCCCCTGGACGTTCATCAGGGGCGGCGATCCGTCTCATGGTAGCCTCGGGTGTCCGAGGACCCAGAGGCTATTCGTTTTTTTGAAACCCTCATTACAATTGGTGATAGCTGCAGGAGGCTATAGCGGACTATATGTACATTGTTCAGAGAGGACCTACATTACCTTTCTGGAGAGAAAAAATATCACGGGTTAGGGGGATAAAAAAAACCATTTATTTATTCTAAGGTTGGATTGAGGCGTCTTTCACAGCCTAATACTTGCTATGGAACTCTGGGTATTCCCGGCTGTCTGTTGTCTGGTAAATAACAGTCTCACTGACTGTGGACTTTGTATATAAGATTGGGGCTAATGGCTCGTTCAAGCAGTAGCATTTTTAATTTCATTATTTTTATTTTACAAGGTCTTATACCTCTTTTGTTACCCCCCTCATCCTCATAGACTGTAAGGTCTTGCGAACAGGGCCCTCTTTCCTATTGTTTCATATGACTGTTGTTACTCTAATGTCTCATTTTGTTTGTATGTTCCCCAGAATCTGTAAAGCGCTATGGAATTTGATGGCACTATATAAATAAAGATTATTATTATTTTTGCCGCAAATCTCAGCAAAAATGCAATAAAATGGCATCCCTGCTGTGCACCCTTGTTTTAAATTGATATTCTGTGAATGAAAGGGCGCACTGTGTGGCCATTACGCCACCCAAACATGACAGAGCGAAAGGGTAGTATGTATAGGTTTCTTGCCCCCTTGTTTACAGCCCTATTTCTATGGCCCCCTAAAACATTTGCTGTATAACCTTCCCCCACCCGGTTAATAGGGACACACGGTCACAAGGAAGTCCCACACTTTGTAGGCACTCCCCCCTAGTCCCCACCACCATCATTCGTAGGTTAGGGCCTGGAAAGGAGAACGTTTCCCCCACCATTGGGGAACACGCTTCTCCATTGGTAACCATTTCAAATATATGATAAACAACACCATAACTGGGCTTACGCGAACTTGTGCCCCCTGCTCCTCTACAGCCAATCCCGACGTGGGGGACGGCATTCATATAATTTGGAAAAGGTCAAGTGTCTCCCAAGGGTGGGGGAACTGCTCCTTCCAGACCCTCCATTAGGCAACTGCTAGTCACACAGCAGATGCTAAGAAAGGTACAACTATAAAATATCTTTTTTCGTTAAAACCTATTGTTTTATACAAAAAACACTTGGCAGTGTATGTTACTTGCTCAGTCACCCCCCCCTCCTCAGTGCGGACAGACTGGGGACCGTCGACCTTAAAAATGAGTCTCCCCTATCGCGTGACAGGTTCCCCCATTCTTAAACTTCGACATTTTCCAACCCAGCACATAGCATTCTATTCGAAATGAAAGGGTTTGGGGGGGCCTGAAAAATTGCATAACCTATCTGTAATGATGGTTAGTAAATCAAATTGTTGGGGGAATCCACATCCAACACTCCAAGGAATTGTAAGACAAAATGCTTAAAATTCTGCTTCACTGCTCTATGTTTTTCTTCTGGATCATGAGATCTGCAGATTGATGAGAGGGCCCAGGATGTCCCCTGGTGATAATGTGAACTTAGTGTATGGATATGCTATCAAGAATTTGCAGCCATAAACCCTTTTCAAGTGAAATTTAAGAGATAAGAGGCCGTGGCACGCAGAGGTCGTGGACCTCTGTAGCCGGCATGAAGAAGAAGAGGGAATGCTGGGCCGTCAGAATGTTGAGTACTCAGTTATTTTTTACAACCAAGTGTAAGCCATGTGGGGGAAACTTGTTGGCACAAAACACAACTGACACATGTGTTGAAAAAAATTGCTATACTAGAGTTCTAAGGTCATATGAAATACTTATGATATCTTGGAAAACTTGATTGACATCTCTGTGTTTTTTCTCTCAACTCATGTTGTACAAAAATTGTCACACACCTCACCTTTCTAAACAGTTTTAAAAAAAATACATAAAATAAACTTAAAAACTCTACAGTACCCTTCTTAATTATTTTAGAAGGTGCCACCGAGACACTAATTTAGTGAATGCGGTGTGAGGGTACTGTTGTGTGATGGGCAGGGACTCCTAGACATCAGTTAATGTAAATGTTTGGAGGCTTTTTTAAAATTGATTAATAATGTCCCTTTGTAAGAAAATATTAGTAGAAGCAGGCAACAATGGCTGTCTCTCCAAATTGGACTTGTCGGTTCCTGCTTTTTTAAACGACTCTTCTTTGCGTGTTTTCACCATTCATTTGGAGGGACGATGTGGGACCGTTGTTCATAATAGAGGCCGGAAAGAAAATGCGGGCATTTTTATATCCGATTAGTGGCGGACTAGCTAGTGTCCTGGTCTCAGAATTGCAAGGTTGAGTAAGCGGGGCTAGTATGAGTCATCGTTAAAGTATGGTTTTCATGCGGTTTGTCATTTTAAAATCCATTTATGTTTCTTGAATTACTCTGTTGTTTTGTTGCCAGTAGTTTCTAGCTAAGTGCTATACACAATCAACGAGTGGAGGGTCTAGATTAAAGAATTGTTTCCACCCCGCCTCGTAAAAGAAGCATGTAGTATACCTAGGTTTGTTTTAAAAAAAAGGGAGCCTGTCTTTCAGGATTTCGTTTACACCATTAAACTACTATCAGATATGGTTGAAATATCCTTTTGAGGAAAATCCCTATTTTTATCCCTATGTAATCTTGTCCATTTACGATAAATAACCAAAGAATTGATATCTAAAGTGACATTCTAACAGCGTCTCTAAACTTGATAAATATGACTCTCCTCTGCTCATTTTCAACAAAACTTGCCGGTGGTGATGAATCGAGGGTTTGCTCAAATAATTCCCATTGTTTTCTGCCCTGCTTTTGTGTAGCTCTTTATTTTTGAGAACTTCTACTACGGAATATTTGTACATTGACATTTAAAAAAATATGTTTTGCTTTATAAGTTGGGGTAAGCATCTGTTACATATTGACAGGGCATATCCAATAAACCTACTAAAATATATGAAATGGGTGGGGGGTCATATGATACATTATTTACCCCTATCTTCTCGTTTAGAAATGAGGTAAAGGTGTTGGTGCAGTTATTTAATGATGTTCTACATTTTACTTCCCCACGTAATACTGACACAACACCTAATAGGTTCAAAGATGCAGGAACTCTAAAATGATGATTCCAAAAAAACAGCCAAGATAAAGAAACGATAGATCAAGTGGCTGTCTTTTAAGGATGGACCAACACCACACATTGACACATAGTGGGTAAGTCTGAGCATAGTTCTTTATATTTTTTGTAAAGGTACACACACTATCCCATATTTTCTATTTCTGTTGGAAAATGAAAGCAGCAATTTATCAATTGTATTTTTGGGTATTGGGTTTTCTTCCATGAGTATTTGTGATACACGTAAGAAGGGGTCTTTCATACCAAGTTGCTGGAGGGTTTCTTACCTACACGTAGTATCGTTAATAGATGGAAAATAAAAAAACAACATGAGTGTATCTTGGATTTTTAATCTAGTTGTTACTAGTTTTAAGAAATCTCCCATTATGCTTCATAGAGATAAAAGAACAGTGTGAACTACAGAGGACTTCCATTTTGGAAGCCAAGTCCCTCAAGGATGTTATCAAGGGGGTAAAGAGCACTGAAAACCACTGGATGTCCAGTAATTTATTTCAGACATGAAGGCCTGTGTATTGTGAAAAGAATATTAAAGAATGTGCAGCATACATTTGATATAGTATACTCAAATACTCTAAAACCTTGGGGAGGGGCAAGTACTTGCCTCCTAGGCCTTATGCACCAGAGGACCGTGTCCAGAGGCACAAAGTGGGCAGCCCAGCTCACCACTCCCATGGAGGTCTATGGAGGGAAGGAAAAAACGTGTGGTGAGCAAACCGTGTTTCCACACCGTGGCCTGAACTAAGCAAGCCGCTCCACTAATAATAGGACAGGGTCCTAATTCCTGCTGTATTGTGGTGCAAGCCTCCTGGCTCCCTATGGAAAGGGGTGGGGTAAGGGGAGGGGGGGTGGAGGTAAGAGGCGCTTACCTTTCACATTTGTCTACCAGCATGGCTTTGCCTGGGTGGCGTCTGCATGAGGATTATATTCACTGTTACTCTGCCCTTTCATATATTCATCGTTACGTCCTAAAGCCTTATGACAAAAAGCCCTCATTCTGAATTTCAACCCCTAATATCTAAGAGTTTTAGAAATACAAACTGACTCTTTACTTGTTAGTGCGTTTTTTTTTAATGACCGTGACAGTGGTGTGAAAATATTTTCTCAGTTCTTTTTGTCTCCGTAGTCTCCCACGCTATGTTTCCTGTGACCACCGCCGTCTCTTATTTGGGTATTATATGGGCCGAGACATTGTGTTGTCTAACATACAGTTGGCTGGTTGGCTTGTGACAGAAGGCACTACAATAGATGACAGTAATGGTACATAGGTAAGGTATAGAAAGTTCACTTATTAAACATACTAAAAAACATGGTCCTACATGTTATTAAAATATACAAATAAATTACCCATGGCTGAACACTTATTGAGGGAAGTACAGTGTGAATCAATGAAATTGTTTAGTTTGACTATGTTCCACTTCTAAAAAAAAAGTGTAGTCAAAACGTATTTACATTAAAGTGAACTGATATCAATGAAAACTAATGATTGCTATCTGTAAATAATGATCTCTCCTCTAACCTCAGCCTGTCTATTTCTCTGCATGGTAGGCAAAATAATGACAGGTTTTGTTGTCTAGATATATAGAAATATCTTCATGGGTTCTTATACAGAAAGAAAAATTTAGGAGTGTTCTGATCCATACCGTAAGAAAATATGGTGCATGTAAAGTGCATGGATTGAAAACTATAAACCGCTTAAAGGAACTAGCATGAGGATTCTACACAATCAGGAATAGAACTATGAGGTCATGATCATCCTGACTGCTTGCTCTAATTGTGAATTTAATCAAATAACAAAAAATATTTAGTAATATGTAATTAATACTGCAGAGGCTTACTGGGGCATGAGTAGTACGAAGCTAGCGGCTCCCAGCTCACGGCAGGCTATTAGTCCACTACTAGTGGCCTCTGCGTTTATTTACTATTACTAAAAATAAAGTTTTTTTTAACAAATTAGGTAGAGTTCCAGGATTTTAAATTACGGATTCAGTCTAACTCCGATAGCTTCTACGACGGTTTATTAGGTGTGCTTTACAGGTGTAAAACATAATAAAATGTAACCATTTGTTGTTAGTTGCATGTGAAATGAAACATGGGGGAGTTGTAAGGTATTTTTGTCATCACGGTTGTTATAACGACATCAAATTTTTTTTTTTGCTTCCATATACTGATATAAGTTATATACTTATAGGATTATACGGCGTGTTGCGAAAAATCGACCATTTACATAAGGTTATTCTGTTTGACTGGTATATTTAGTTCTAGGCAGTTATTTTTTATTAAGTGATCCTGCAGTATAACCTAGTTGGACTACTTGAATATGACAGGGCTTTCAAACGTATCAGAATTAAAAATGTTGGTATTTTCTTCTTATTTTACTGATGAGTAAACTGTCACATGACATTTTAGTTAGTTTTAGTAGGGGATATTGCTTTTTTCACCCATTTTTTTATTTTCTGTAATGTCCAAATTTCCAAGTAACCAATTAAAAAAAAAAGCGTTAGGTATTAATGAGCCTCCAGCCGACATCACCGGCATCCCTAAATTTCATATTCAGACGATATTCACTCTTGCTCCCTTCTGCCCCAACGCACACTCAATCAACCAACACACCCCCGTCAACACCCAGCCACTGGCCACCCCTGTTGGCCCACCCCCCCCCCACCCCCCCCCCACACTGTTAGTAACGACAGCTGGATTTTGTTATTTGTAACACCCTCTCCCCGGCACTTTTGTAATCTCAGCAGTAAGTGGCAGTTAGCACACTGCGTGATATGGAAGTGCAATAAGAGTGTTTCGAGTTGTAACAGCAATGTGCTCGGCCTTACAGCATGGAGGGCTTCTGATAACACACCCATCAGACCCTCTATAAAAAAATATAAGAAGATTACCAGTGCATGGTGCCTGGATCATTCATCAGTAAGTTACCCATTGTTTATCATTTTTTTGGCTTGATCTTGATGGAAGTACTTCCATGAAATAAATCAAAACTTCATGAATTCCAGTGGTTTAACCCAAGAACATCTTAGATGTTCACTGTAAACAGGATCCACTCTTCAATTTGGGCGCTTTGCTTATTGTTAGAGAAAAAAAGTGATTTGTTAAAATATGCCAATTGATCACAGAAGCCCTTCCGACTCTGGCCAAATGTCGTGTCTCTGGCAAGAGGAAGACTAAGATACAGGTATTACTGCAGGAGTCGTTGATTTTTACAACCTTGTTTGGACCCGCGCACACTTGTTATACTTCGAATAATCCTCTGGTGTCACCACCAACCAAGACCAAAAAAATGACCACATAAAGGTCCCACTAAAACAGGCTTTCTATAAATAAACCTTTTCAGGCTCTATACTAATTAAATCTACCTCCCTTACTAAAAAGAAGCCCCTAGTAGTGGCCTCCTTTTCCTAATTAATAGACTTCCTAGCGGCCTCCCTTATCTAATATTAAAAGACCCTAGCGGGCTCACTACTATTTAATTAAAGACCATTAGCGGCATCCTTCTTAACTTAATTAAAGACACTACGGCCTCCATTACTAATAGAGCCCCTCCCCTTCAATTAAGACCCTAGCTGGCCTTCCCTTTACTAATTAAGAGCCCTTAGCTGGCCTCCCTTTACTGATTAGAGCCCTAGTGGCCCCCTTTACTAATTGAAGATCCCTTCTAGGGTGCCTTATCTTTACTAATTAAGAGTGCGACCTAGCTGCCTCTCTTACTAATTATGAGGACCCTAGCGCCTCCCTCTATAAACCTAGGCTCCATATATTAAAGACCCTTAGCGGCCTCCCTTTACTATTAAGAGCCCCTAGCGGCCTTCATTCCTAATATTACAGCACTTTCAACCTAGCGGCCTCCCCTACGTCAATTAAAGACCCTAGCGGCCTCCCTTTACTCAATTTAAAAACCCTAGCGCCTCCCTTTACAATATTAAGAAGCCCTAGCGGCCACCCTTTACTAATATTAAGAGCCCTAGCGGCCCTCCCTTTACTACTTAAGAGCCCCTAGCGGCCCACCCCTCATTATAATTAAAGACCCTGGGCCTACCTTTACTATTAAGAGCCCTCGTTGGACTCCCTTTACTAATTAAAAGAACCCTTAAGGCCTCCCTTAACAATAAGAGCCCTAGGGTCCACCTTTACTAATATTAAAAGCCCTAGAGCCCCCTTCCCGTTACTAATTAAAGGCCCTAGAGGCCCCCCCTTTACTAATTAAAAAGGCCTAGAGGCACCCTTTATCTAATTGTAAAAGGCCATTAGAGGCCCCCCCTGTACTAATTTTTTAAAAGGCCTAGAGGCCCACTTTACTAATTTAACAAGGCCCTAGAGGCCCCCTTTACTAATTAAAAGCCCTAGAGGCCCCCCTTTACTAATTAAAAGGCCCTAGAGCCACCCTTCCTAATTAAAAGCCCTTTAGAGGCCCCCCTTACTAAATTTTAAAAGGCCTAGAGGCCCCCCCTTTACTAAGTAAAAGGCCCTAGAGGCCCCCACCTTACCTTACTAATTAAAAGGCCTAGAGGCCCACCTTTATAACTAAAAGGCCTATAGAGGCCCCCCCCTTTACTAATTTTAAAAGGCCCTAGAGCCCCCCTTTACTAATTAATTTAAAAGGCCCAGAGGCCCACCTTTTACTACTTATAAAAGGGCCCTAGAGGCCCCCCTTCCCATCCCCTTTACTAATTAAAAGGCCCTAGAGGCCCCCCCCTTACTAATAAAAGGCCCTAGAGGCCCCCCTTTACAATTAAAAGGCCCTTAGGAGGCCCCCCCCCCCCTTCCTTACTAATGTTAAAAGGCCCTAGAGGCCCCCCTGTACTAATTAAAAGCCCTAGAGGCCCCCTTTTACTAATTAAAAGGCCCTAGAGCCCCCTTTATATTAAAAAGGCCCGAGAGGCCCCCTTTACTAATTAAAAGGGCCCTAGGAGGGGGGGGGGGACCCCCTTACTAATTATAAGGCCCCTCCTAGCGGCCCCATTTTCACTAATTTAAAAGGCCCAGCGGCCCCCTTTACTAATTAAAAGGCCCTAGCGGCCTCCCTTTACAATTTAAAGCCTAGCGGCCTACCTTTACTGAATTTAGAGACCCAGATGGCCTACCGTTACCTAAGAGCCCTAGCGGCCCTCCCTTTTGCTAAGTAAGAGCCATCGCGGCCTCCTTACTAATTAAGAGCCCCTAGCGCCCCTTTACTAATTAAGAGCCACAGGGCCTCCCTTACTAATTTACGAGCACCCTAGACCGGCCCCCCTTTACTAATTAAGAAGCCCCCTAGCGGCCTACCTTTACATACTAAGAGGCCCCCTCCTAGCGGCATCCCTTACTAATTATTAAGAGCCCCTAGAGGCCTCCCCTTTACTAATTAAGAGCCCCTAGCTGCACTCCCTTTCCCTTTACTAAAAGAGCCCATAGCGGCCTCCCTTTACTAAGTAAGAGATATTTGTATAAGGAAGGCAGCTAGGGTCTTTTTTTTATTAGTAAAGGGAGGCTGGGGCTTTTTATTAGTTAAGGGAGGCCTCTAAGGCCTTTTAATTAGTAAAGGGAGGCCTCTAGAGGTTTTTATTAGTAAAGGGGGGCCTCTAGGGGTTTTTTATTAGTAAAGGGAGGCCTCTAGGGGTTTTTTATTAGTAAAGGGAGGCCTTTTATGACTGTTTTAGTGTCATTTTGTGCTATTTTGGTTGGTGGTGTGCCCCAAGATTTTCTAAGTATAAAAAGTGTGCCGCGGCTCAAAAAAGGTTGAAAATCACTGCTTTATAGTACTAGTCCCTTACAATAAGAGAGACGACTTATGGGCCCTATAAGGTTCTTTGGTGCAACTTCATCCTGCCATCATGTTACAACAATGAGTATATGTATATGTTTACGCTCTTCGATTGTGGCTTGGTGAAGGCAGAGCCATGGAGCACACACTTTATCAGGGGCATAATAATTGCATTCCGTTTATACACCACTTCATCATTTTAATGACTTCATGAATTACATTTTTCCATTTTCTTAGAAGTATTTCACTGCACATCCTCGACTTCAGGTTTATTTATAATACTATGTATATTTTGTAAGATGCAGTAAAACAATTCTCAATTCACCGCAACTAAAATAAGAAGATTGAAAGAAGCATCCTGATTGGTTGAGCAGACCATTGTGACATCATCACTTGTCTGTGATGTCATAAACATCCAGGAGGTACATTCCAGTGACAGACACCAGACTTCAACCATTTTCTGTGGATGACCAGAGCGATTAGTTGTGTATGGCGGCGACTCTCCTGCATACTATGGAGTTTAAGAGATTGGGGTTCGTCCCCCTCTTCATTGCCTTTTGGTGTAACGGCCTGGCTTGTGGCATCTACACCCTGACTGTATCTTGGCCATGCCCCCCTGCTTATGTACATCAGAAGATGGAGAAACACAGACACTCTATCACTTCATTTATAGATTATATAAGTTTTTTCCATCAGATTATAATAATTTCCCCCCATCATCACTACAATTTAATGTAATGAAAATCAGATTAATCAATTTCCATGTCTACCTGTTTTTCTTCACAGCGAACAGGAAATATGTATCTGAATACATCACCTTTAAAATCGATTTCCTTTGGAAATGTCCATTGGCAGTAAGTACATTTCGCAGAACAGTTTTAAATATTTGTAATGGTTTATAGATATTTGGATAAAACTTCAAAAACTTCACATTTTTGGGTAAATCTGAATTATTTAAGGCATCAGTTGTGCCAGTAGTGTGACATTTTCCTGATGACCACATAGAAATGTTGTGGTTGCTGGTAAGGGTCTCCCCTAATAACTAGTATGAAACAAAGCGCAGACTTATATCAGTCACAACAGACATTCTTATGCCAGTCTGCAATAGTAATCAGATATGAATAAGTGATTTAGATGTGTTTTTAATTGTCATTGATAATATGGGCTGGCATTAGACTATGCAGGTAAATGGAATGAAGGTTCCATCATCAGATAGGGCCCGGTCTCTAGGTTTGTCTTATATTCTTTAACATGGTTTATTCTGATTCACTTGCTCTTTTTCAGCTCTTGGTTCGAATTTGCTGCTCCTCTATAAGTCATCTGCTTCAATGTTATGCTACGGAGCTCGTCAGCCCATCATAACAGAAGATCCTTCTGGCGTTGGGAATACTGCTGTATTGCATAGCGGTGATTGGCTGTGTTTTAAGGTGAGTGAGTAAAGTAATTGTAAGTTTCAAAGTGGGGGTGCCCGGCTGGGCAAAAATTTCTAGTGTGGCCGCCCAAAAATGTTTAAGTAAGCTTAAAAAAACATATACATAAACCTAAATATAGCCAAATTAATACCCCAGCCTGATATTGTTGTTACTACAGAATACTGTCATACCATGATACTCTTATTACCACATACTACAACCACCCACCGTGAACAATTGTTATTATCCCCTATACCCTCACACACCATGACCACTGCCCTTACCACATCATACCACCCCCACTACGTAACAACCATGACCACTGCCATTACCACAATAATAGCTCCACCCCATACCACTGCTCTTTGTCAATTAATACATTACAGACAGAGTTGCGCGGTTCTTGATGACATATGAACACCTCTGTGCAATCCTGTCAGATTGTGAACATACACTGGGAAGGCTCTCGGGTGTGTCAACACCATTTGGGGATTGTTAGCTGTAGTCTATAGTGTGATAGTACTACGCGCTAGACGGAGACGACTTGCCCTTAGCACTATCAAATAGTACAGAACCAGGGGACCCTCTTGGGATTGGAGCGAAGGGGGCCTTGGGGAATTTGCCCACTTGCTGTGGTTTAACACCTGCCCGCTATAGACAACTGTAATGTGCTACTGTGTACAGTGTTGGACTTAGAAACATATTACAACCATATTAATCCCAGAGGTGGGGAGGGTAGTTCCACATCCACAGGCCGTTCTCCATTCACTTATGGGACTCTTGGCATTTTCACCCGCTCCTATAGAGTTGAACGGGGGATGTGGTCTGATAACTCTCTGCTCAGCTCAGCTGAGAGTTTAAACTGACACCGAGTTTAACGGTGATCTCAAGAAAGTTTAGGATCCCAGAGGACTGACCTATTGTGTGGTGTTTCCGCTAACCTATGTTTGTTCTATTTTCTGATGGAATTTTTATCCAATGCACATCGGTTGCTCAGTAATTTGCCTTTACTTGTGGCTGCCATTTACACCTGTGGCAGGCCATACTACTCTACAAAGTACCTGAACCCGCAGAGCCATCTGCCATATAAGAATGGTTGTCCAGCGCATGGCCTTCATCGGTATTATTGTCTGTTCCTTTCTGTAATAATACATCACATTAAAATTACCCCGTCCAGTATTTAGAGTTACATTCACATCAACCCTTGTTTCAGCTTGTGACCAGACTCAATTTTTAGAATCTACATGTGTCACAATAATTGGAAACGCTTAACTCTCCAATGATTTTGAGATTGTTTTCTCCATTTTACTACATGTAGTTGTAATAGTAAAGTGTAAGTTTTGCTTTTTCTTTCTGATAAAAAATGACGAAAAAGGAAAAAATTTGGCAACAGTTTCAAAAGATTCTTTCAATTTTCACAGTTTGAAAATATGTTCTGCTTTTTCAGACATGAAGTAAAACTACCCAAAAAGATTAATGAGTAACATCTTCAAATAGTCTGCTTTAAGTGTAATGATATTTTATGCGTCCTCTCATTTTTTTAGGATAGTATAGGGCAAACTTTAGGTTTAGATTTTTCTCATATTTTGAGGACAACTTCCGTTTTCAAGTGGCTTTGAAAATGTCCTAACAACATAAAACCTCAATAAATACTCCACTATAGAAAACTACACCCTCAATTATTAAACACTTCTATTAAGCCTATTACCCTTTAATGTGTTCACATAGGTAAACAATATGGACCTCGATTCGGAAACTTTTGGATTTTTTTTGGGTGCAATACAGTTCATTTCGGCCAAAACTGACACTTTCATATGATTAAATGATAAAATGCTCTTGAAGTTTGATGCCTCATTTCCTCCGCAAGTGTACCAATACCCCATATGTGGTGTAACTGCTGTGTGGGCACACAGCCCGGCATGGAATGAAGCATGACATTACAGCAAATTTGTATTGTCACATTGTACGAGCTATAATATACATCGATAAACTGTAATAATAATTCCTGCTTTGGGATCTTTAAGCATAGCCCAGGATATTTTTATTAACGGGGTATTCTCGTCTGGGCAGCACATGCAGTTTCAATTAATCTGCCCTATATAACCATTTCTTCAATTAGATGTTATACAAAAAAATGTCATTTGTGAATTTTTTTTTTCTTAATGAGTCTATGGGCCCCCTTAGAAAACAAGGGCTATCCTTGGTTACAGCACCTCTGCTGGAGGGATTGCCAAAGCAACAACGAGTTTCCCTGAATATTAAAATGTTCCTAGGAGTTACACTTCCAGGTCCCACAGTCGTCCTGTACTAATGATCCGGGCGGAATCCAGTGGTCAGGCAGGCTCAATAGCAACTAACCTGGCCACGCGGCCAGAGTGGGGTGGCGTATCCGAGGAAGCCATCTTTGTTTCTAGGGACAACATTGCTACATTTATGAGAAATTATTTAATAACATCCATTGAAGAATAAGTATGACAAATGAATTAAATTTAATTGAATACCCAATGGAATACCCCTTTACTATTTCAATTCAAGCACACAAACAAAACCATCAATTTTATATGGTTTCATTAAACGATTACTTTGATACCAACCTCATTTTTGTATATACTCAAGTATAATCCGACCAGAGGATAACCAAGTACCCTATTTTAACCACAAAACCGGAAAACCTATTGACTTTTGGGTCAGATTTTACTTACCCTGGTCCCATTCGCATCCAGGGCGCGTTCCCCCCTCCGACCGGATTCGGGTCCGATGGGATTTATGAAGGTGTTTCCTCCTCCGCCATCCAGAGGTGGCGCTGGCTGCGCTGAAAATACTCTGAACGCGCCGGAATACAGCGAGCTGGAGCCCAGGTGAAGGTAAGCGCTTCCCAAGCGAAACCTTTTCGGTTTTTAAATGCAGCTGTTTTTCGAGATACGTTTTGTTTTTTTGTTTCGGCCACGCCCCCCGATTTCCGTCGCGTGCATGCCAGCGCTGTGCGCCACAATCCTATCGCGTGCATCGATCCTGGGCAATTCGGTAACAATCGGCGCCAATCCAGAAATATTTCGGGTAACACGTCGGGAAAACGTGAATCTTGGCCCTTAGGAACAATTATCCCCGCCCCCCTTTCTTTATTATTTGAGATGATTAATATTATGCTTACTGTGATCATCGCTGTAATTAAAACACATACTTTTTATAATAAGGTAACTAGAGACTCCTCTTGTGGTTTGTACTTTGCGATTGTTGGCATTTTAGTTTTCTAATGACTCGAGTATAACTACGTGACCGCTCCATATCCCCAGTATCATAGCCTGCCACCCCTGCCCCCCCAGTATATAGCCGTCCAGTCCCTGCAATATATAGCCTGCCCAGCCTATCCCCCCCCCAAGTATATTATAACCTGCCAGCCCCGCAGTATATAGCCCGTATATAGGCAGCCCGCCCCCTAACCTTTAATAAAAACACTGGACGTAACTTCATATGTTTCCAATTTTCAATATTGGATAAAAATCCGCAACCACTTTTCTGCATTTTTCTGTGACGATCTGGTTGGTGGGCTCATTTTTTTTGGCGAAAGGGTTGCTTCTTTTCAGTCGTACAATATAGGGAACATAACTTTTTAACACAATTTTATATATTTTTTTGGAGGATATTTGATAAAAAATTGTATATATGGGACGTGTCTTCTTGAATTTTTTTTTTTTTAATTGTCATTCACTGAGGGCAGTTCCAATATTGATTTTTAGATTTATTGTACAATTAGAGGGACCTTTTGATACCAAATATGTACTTTTTTGTATTTATAACTTCTGGGAATTTTATTTTTACAGTTTATGACATTTTAAAATTTTTTCCACACTTGTATTGCTTTGTACAATGTAAGTGGAGTATGCTCAGTTAGTTACATCCGGGTCCTGCCAGGAGGCAGAACGCGGCGTGAAGAGGAGCCGGCGGCCTCGGAGCACATTCAACCCCAGGGTGTGGCTGGATGGATCGGATCCCCAGTAGCTCACTGGGGTGTCCTATCCATGGGGGACACACTTACATGCCATGGTCATTCTTGACTGTCGTGTAATGGATTAATCAACCGGGATCAAAGTCTTTCCAGTTCCGGGTGTTTGTGCCTGTCTTGCAGGACGTGAAAAAAAAAAAATGTCCCGAAGCTTCTTATAAAGCGCTGATGTAGAAGAAGAAGAACGTCAGAAGAACATACCCTTAATGGCCGTCATAAAAAACATGATACAGTTGTTATTAGAGAGGGGTTTAAAAAAACTTTACAACGAAAGAGAACTGAGATGCGACTAGACCATATATTATCATCTATCCTACAGTCCACATCATGTAGAATCATCATAAAATGTAGTAAATCCTTAAGCACATGATATCCTTATTTTACTTTCCTTCCTTAGAATCATAATTTACCAGATACTGATTCGTTGTACAGTGTCACCAAGCTTTGCACCGGAGAGTGTGGGGATGGTAATGGTGCTGTATATGTTATTTACTGATTACTATTGGGCTGTATGTGTTACTAAGGGTCCTGGTTTCGGGGATCAGGCCGAACAGGATTTTGAGGTGGCGCAATCACGCCGCTTCAACTACACAATACAATTCGGATAACCGCAGGATTTAACTTCAAATTGGTGGTCCGTAGCCAACACTTACATATCTCCGAAGGTCTCTGGGGACCTCTTAGCGATAATGTGACACATGCAGGAAAAGGAGGGCGCAACGCTCTTTGTGAATCGCAGAAGCGCACATTCTCGTCGGGAACACACCTCTGGAACTCGCAAACGACGGGTAAAGTAAATGTGCCCCATTTAACTTAACGGGGTAGGAAGTTTAAATTAAGTGAATATTTGTATAAACCGCATCAACCTGAAATAGATTTTAATTTTAAAAATGTGTTTATTGGACACATCTAGGCAGTTCTATGAGACTCCAATGGGAACAGTAAATTAAGACTTTTCTTACCATCATGGGGGCGGTCCATCCATATTATCACCATAAACTAGTAGCTCTATGTGGCAATGGCCGCCAGTCATAGGACCCTCCATGGAATGCAGTAAAAATGTGTTGCAAAATTCTTGTTTTATTTTATTTTTGTTATTAATATTAAGTTCTTTACAGTTCATTCAAGAGTTGCATCCATCAAGAATGGTTGATTCTGCTCCGCATCCTAATACAGGTAGTTCCTGCTGTCATCCTATGCAGGTCGAGATGCTCACCTTATTATTACCCTCTCATACTGTAATAACATTAATTATTAATGAGTATATGTATATGTTTACAGCTCTGCTTGTGGCCTTGTGAAGCAGAGCCAATGGATCACATCACTTTATCAAGGGGAATAAGATAAATTGCATTCCGTTTATAGATTGGGGTTCGTCCCCCTCTTCATTGCCTTTTGGTGTACGGCCTGGCTTGTGGTCAGCTACACCCTGACTGTTATCTATGGCCATGCCCCCCTGCTGATGTACATCAGGTAAGATGGAGAAACACAAGACACTCATATCACTTCATTTATAGATTTATATAATTTTTCCAATCAGATTATATAATTTCCCACATCATCCTACAGATTTTAATGTAATGAAAATTCAGATTATACAATTTCCCATGTAATAAACCTGTTTTTCTTTCACAGCGAAACAGGAAATATGTATCCTGAATACATCACATTTAAAATCGGATTTCTTGGAATGTCCATTGGCAGTAAGTAAATTTCTCAGAAAAGTTTTACAATATGTGGATAACAGTTTATCAGATTATTTGGATAAAACTTCACATTTTTGGGTAAATCTGATTATTAAGGCAGCAGTTGTGCCAGTAGTGTCACATTTCCTGATGACCACATAGAAAATGTTGTGGTTGCTAGGTAAGTTTCTCCCTAACAACTAGTATGAAACAAAGCTCAGACTTGTCAGTCACAAAGACGTTTCTTATCCCAGTCTATAATAGTAATCAGATATAAGAAATAAAGAGATTTAGACATGTTTTTAATTGTCATTGATAATGATGGGCTGGATTAGACTATGCAGGTAAATGGAATGGTCCATCATGGAAGGTTCCATCAGTCAGAATTAGGGCCGGTCTCTAGGTTGTCTTATATTCTTTACATGGTTAATTCTGATCATTGGCTCTTTTTCAGCTCTGGTTCTGATGTTGCTCCTCTATAAAGTCATCCTGCTTCATGTTGAGGCCTACGGAGCTCGTCAGCCCATCATACAGAAGATCCTGCTGGCGATAGGATTAACATGCTGTATTGGCATAGCTGTGTTGGCTGTGTTTAAGGTAAGTGATTAAAGATTGTAAGTTTAAAGTGGGGCCCTGGGCAAAATTTCTAGTGGGCCCCCAAATGTTTAAGTATTGTACCAAAAGCATATTCGCATTTAGATGTGTGGCTGATTCTTGGTGAGTTTTGTTGTGTGGCTATAAGCAAAGAAGATTAGGTAAAAAAGCCACAAGACATGCTCCCTGTAACATCTGCTGTCACACAGCTTCAAAAAAAACACTATACTAAACCTAAATATACCAAATAATACCCCAAGCCATGATCATTGTTGTTACTACATAATACTGTCATACCATGAATACTCTTATTAGCACATAATACCACCACACCGTGACAATTGTTATTATCACCTAATACCCTCACACCATGACCATTGCCCTTACCACATAATACCCCCACACCATGACCACTGCCATTACCACATAATAGCTCCACCCCATGACCACTGCTCTTTGTCAATTAATACATTACAGAAAGAGTTGCGCGGTTCATTGATGACATCATGACACCTCTGTGCATCCTGGGTCAGATTGTGACATGCACTGGGAAGGCTCTCGGGTGTGTCACACACATTGGGGATGTCAGCTGTAGTCTATAGTGTGATAGTACTCAAGCAGACGGAGACGACTGCCCTAGCACTATCAATAGTACAGATAACCAGGGGACCCTCTTGGGATTGGGGCCTTGGGGAATTTGCCCACTTTACCGTGGTCTAACATCGGCCCTGCACATAGGACAACTGTAGGTGCTACTGTGTACTAGTGTGGAATGAGAGCGGTATTAACATATTACACATATGTTACACATCCTTGGCCGTTCTCCATTAACTCTATGGGACTCTTGGCTATTTTCACCGCTCCTATAGAGTTGAAGGGGATGTGGTCATGACACACTCTCTGCTCAGCTCAACTGAGAGTTTAACTGATGCGAGTTTAACTGATCTCAAGAAAGTTGAGGAACCCAGAGACAGGACCTATTGTGTGGTGTTTCCGCTAACCTATGTTTGTTTTTTTTCTAGATGGAATTTTATCCAATGACACATCGGGTCGGTTCAGTAATTTCCTTTACTTGTGGCTGCGTTTACAACCTGTGGCAGGCCATACTACTCTACAAAGTACCTGGAACCCGCAGAGCCATCTGCCATATAAGAATGGTGTCCAGTGCAATGGCCTTCATCGGTATTCTTGCCTGTATCCTTTCTGTAATAATACAATCACATGAAAATTACCCGTCCATATTTAGAGTTACATCAACCCCTTGTTTTCAGCTTAGTGACCAGACTCAATTTTTAGAATCTGACATGTGTCACAATAATTGATTATAACTTTGGAACGCTTTAACATATCCAAGTGATTTTGAGATTGTTTTCTCGTGACACATTGTACTTCATGTTAGTTGTAATAGTAAAGTGATAAGTTTTGTGTTTCTTCTGAAAAAAAATTGACGAAAAAGAAGAAAATTTGGCAATAGTTCAAAATAATTCTTCATTTTCATAGTTTGAAATGTTCTGCTTTCCAGACAGGAAGTAAAACTTCCCAAAAAGATTAATAGTAGGAATTATATGTTATGCGTCCTCTATTTTTTTTAGGATGTTATGAGGCGCAGAACTTTAGGTTTAGATTTTTCTCACATTTTGAGGGACAATTCAGCATTTCAAGTGGCATTTCAAGGCGCTTTGAAATGTCCTAAATAACAGTAAAACCTCATAAATTACCCAACTATAGAAACTACACCCCTCAATGTATGTAAAACAACTTCTATTAAGCCTATTAACCCTTTATGTGTTTCACATGGGTTAAAACAATATGGACCTGCCTTTTAGCAACTTTTGGATATTTGGGGGGAAATACATTCATTTAGGCCAAAACTGACACTTTCATAATTAATTAAATTATAAAATGCTCTTGAAGTTTGATGCCCAATTTCTCCCAAGTGTACCGATACCCCATATGTGGTGGTAAACTGCTGTGTGGGCACTCAGTCCGGCATGGAATGAAAGCAGTGACATTTACAGCAAATTTGTATTGTCACATTGTACGAGCTATAAATATTTAGGGGTGATGTACAATATATATATACACTCACCGGCCACTTCATTAGGTACACCATGCTAGTAACGGGTTGGACCCCTTCAGAACTGCCTCAATTCTTTGTGGCATAGATTCAACAAGGTGCTGGAAGCATTCCTCAGAGATTTTGGTCCATATTGACATGATGGCATCACACAGTTGCCGCAGATTTGTCGGCTGCACATCCATGATGCGAATCTCCCTTTCCACCACATCCCAAAGATGCTCTATTGGATTGAGATCTGGTGACTGTGGAGGCCATTTGAGTACAGTGACCTCATTGTCATGTTCAAGAAACCAGTCTGAGATGATTCCAGCTTTATGACATGGCGCATTATCCTGCTGAAAGTAGCCATCAGATGTTGGGTACATTGTGGTCATAAAGGGATGGACATGGTCAGCAACAATACTCAGGTAGACTGTGGCGCTGCAACGATGCTCAATTGGTACCAAGGGGCCCAAAGAGTGCCAAGAAAATATTCCCCACACCATGACACCACCACCACCAGCCTGAACCGTTGATACAAGGCAGGATGGATCCATGCTTTCATGTTGTTGACGCCAAATTCTGACCCTACCATCCTTTCTCACATTGTACTACATGTTAGTTGTAATAGTAAAGTGATAAGTTTTGCTTTTCTTCTGATAAAAAAATTGACGAAAAAGAAGAAAATTTGGCAAAAGTTCAAAAGAATTCTTCATTTTCACAGTTTGAAATGTTCTGCTTTCCAGACAGGAAGTAAAACTACCCAAAAAGATTAATAAGTAACATCTTCAGAATGTCTGCTTTAAGTTGGAATGATATTTTATGCGTCCTCTCATTTTTTTTAGGATATTATGAGGGGCAGAACTTTAGGTTTAGATTTTTCTCATATTTTGAGGGACAACTCAGTTTTCAAGTGGCTTTGAAATGTCCTAAACAACAGTAAAACCTCATAAATTACTCCACTATAGAAACTACACCCCTCAATGTATGTAAAACAACTTCTATTAAGCCTATTAACCCTTTATGTGTTTCACATAGGTTAAAACAATATGGACCTGCGATTTAGAAACTTTTGGATTTTTTTGGGTGAAATACATTCATTTAGGCCAAAACTGACACTTTCATAATGAATTAAATTATAAAATGCTCTTGAAGTTTGATGCCCAATTTCTCCCAAGTGTACCAATACCCCATATGTGGTGGTAACTGCTGTGTGGGCACACAGCCCGGCATGGAATGAAAGCAGTGACATTTACAGCAAATTTGTATTGTCACATTGTACGAGCTATAAATATACATCGATAAACATGTATAGATAATTCATTTTGGAGATCTATAGCATAGTCATGAGATTTTATTAACGGGGTATTCTCGTCTGGGCACTCACATTCAGTTTCATTAATCTGCCATATATAAACATTTCTTCAATTAGATGTTATACAAAAAAATGTTCATTTGTGAATTTTTTTTTTCTTAAATGTAGTCATATGGTCCCTTAGAAACAAGGCTATGTCCTTGGTTACAGCCACCTCTGCTGGAGGGATTGCACAAAGAAACAAAGAGTTTCTGAATATTAAATGTCCGAGGAGTTACTCCAGGTCCCACAGTCGTCCTGTAATAATGATCGCTGAATCCAGGTGGTCAGGCAGGGCTCAATAGCACATACCTGGCCACTGCTGCCAGAGTGTGGGGTGGTCGTATCCGAGGAAGCCATCTTGTTTCTAGGGGACAACATGGCTACATTTATGAGAAATTATTTAATAACATCCAATTGAAGAATAAGTATGACAAATGAATTAAATTTAAATTGAATACCCAGATGGGAATACCACTTTAACTATTTCAAGCACACAAACAAAACCATCAATTTTATATGGTTCATTACGATTACGGTGATACCTCATTTATTGTATATACTCAAGTATAAGCCGACCAGAGGATAAGCCAAGGTACCTTATTTTACCACAAAAACTGGAAAACCTATTGACTTATTGGGTCAGATTTACTTACCCGGTCCATTCGCGATCCAGGGGCGCGTTCTCCGAACAGGATTCGGGTCCGGATGGGATTTATGAAGGTAGTTCCTCCGCCATCCAGCAGGTGGCGCTGCTGCGCTGAAAATAATCTGAACGCGCCGGAATACACCGAGCTGGACCAGGTGAAGGTAAGCGCTTCCCAAGCGACACATTTTCGGTTTTTAAATGCAGCGGTTTTTCCGAATACGTTGTTTTTTTGTTCGGCCACGCCCCCCGATTTCCGTCGCGTGCATGCCAGCGCCGGTGCGCCACAATCCGATCGCGTGCATCGAAATCCCTGGGCAATTCAGGTACAATCGGCGCAAATCGGAAATATTCGGGTAACACGTCGGGAAAACGTGAATCGGGCCCTTAGTAAATGACCCCCATTGACTTTATTATTTGAGATGATTAATATTATGCTTACTGTGATCATCGCTGTAATTAAGAACACATAACTTTTATATAAGGTAACTAGACTCCTCTTGTGGTTTGTACTTTGCGATTGTTGAGCATTTGTTAGTTTCTAATGACTCAAGTATAAGCCTAGGGTGGGAAATGCATTGGTCACAGCCACCAGCCAGTATATAGCTGATCAGCCCCTATCCCCCAGTATATAGCCTGCCAGCCCCTGTCCCCCCAGTATATAGCCTGCCAGCCCTTGGCCCCAGTATATAGCCTGCCAGTCCCTGCATTATATAGCCTGCCAGCCCCTGCAAAATATAGCCTGCCAGCCTATCCCCCCAAATATATATAGCCTGCCAGCCTCTGCAGTATATAGCCAGCGCGACCCCCTAAGTATATAGCCAGTATAGCCCCTGCCCTGAATATGCCAAACCTTTAATAAAAAAAAAATAACACTGTACACACCTTTCGATATTTTTCCAATTTTCAATATTGGATAAAAATCCCATTTGTTATCAACAACTTTTCTGCATATTTCCGTTGACAGATTGGTTGTGGGCTTATTTTTTGCGAAAAGGGTTGTTCTTTTCAGTCATATCATATTAGGGAACATAACTTTTTTAAACACATTTAGGAATATTTTTGGAAAGGGTATTTGATAAAAACATTGTATATTATGGGAAGTTTCTTGATTTTTTTTTTAACCTCGTTCACCGAGCTGGTTCAATATTGATTTAGATTTATTGTACAGATTAATAGGGACCTTGTGATACCAAATATGTACTTTTTTGTGTTTTATATACTTTATTTGGATTTTATTTTTACAGTTTATTTGACATTTTAAAATTTTTCCACATTTGTATTGCTGTGTACAATGTAAGTGAAGTTTGCTCAGTCAGTTATAGCCGGGTCCTGCCAGGAGGCAGAACGCGGCGTGAAGAGTAGCTGTCAGCCTCAGAGCACACGTCGGACCCCAGGGTTGTGGCAGGATGGATCGGATCCCCCAGTAAGCTACTGGGGGGTCTGATCCATGGGGACACACTTACATGCCGTGGTCATGCTTGACTGCGGCTTGTAAGGGATTAAACACCCGGGATCAAAGTCTTTCCAGTCCCAGGTGTTAGTGACGGGTCTTGCGGGACCCGATGTCCCGGAACCTTCTTATGAAGCACCGGCGTAGAAAGGCGGTACGTCAGAAGAAGTACCCTTAATGGTCGTCATAAAAACATGATAGAGCTGTTATTTAGGGGTTAAGAAAAACGTTTACAAACAGAAAGGAAAACTGAGATGCGATAGACCATATATTATTATATATCCTACAGCCCACATCAGGTAGATCATCATAAAATGTAGTAAATCCTGTAAAGCACATGATATCCTGTCGTGTACCAGTGTACACCAAGCTGTGCACCGGAGAGTGTGGGATGGTAAGTGCTGTATATGTTATTATTATTACTATTGGGGCTTATTTACTAAGGGTCCTGTGGCCGCACTTTCTGTGGGTTTTGCAACTTTTCGGGGATCAGGCCGAGACAGGGATTTTGACGCAATCACGCCAGCTTTCATGCAACACAATTCGGACAAACCGCAGGATTTAACTTCAAAATTGTGTCGTAAGCCAAACACTTACATGCGCCGAGAGGTCTCTGGCGGACCTTAGCGGGAATGTGACACATGCAGGAAAAGGGCGCACGATCTTTGTGAATCGCGGAAGCTGTACATTCTCGTCGGGGAACACACCTCGGGAAACGCGCACGGACGGGTAAGTAAATGTGCCCCATTGACTTACGGGGTAGGAAGTTTAAATTAAGTGGAACATTTGTATAAACCTGCATCACCTGAAATAGATTTTATGTTTAAAAATGTGTTTTATTGGACACATTCTAGCAGTTCTATGAGACTCCAATGGGAACAGTAACTTAAGAACTTATTCTTACCATCACGGGGGCTGTTATATCCATATTATCACCATATAACCAGTTAGCTCTATGTGGCATGGCCGCCAGTCATAGGACTCCATGGAATGCAGTAAAAACTTGTTGCAAAAATTCTTGTTTTATTTAATTTTTGTATTAATATTATTTCTTTACAGTTCATTCAAATGATTTGCATCATCATAGAATGGTTGATTCTGCTCCTCATCCTAATACAGGTAGTTACCTGCTTTCAGCCTATGCAGGTCAGTAGATGCTCACCTTATTATTACCTCTCATACTGTAATAACATTATTATTACTCTTTACAATGCCAGGATTTATTATAAGGATATGTGTTTTTTCTTTAGCACTTATCATTGACAGTGTCCTGGAAAGGCTTCACCATCTCCAGAAGAGAGAACCAGGATTCTGCAGTGTAATGGGGACCACATGGGCCACGCACTGGACACCCAGCACAGAGCGCGGTGCAAACACTGCAACACCCTGAGACTTGTGTAATGTCTGTCCTGGATAAACTCATACAAAAGGTAAGGAAAATGTCCATATAATGTAGCAGAGAGGTGTTTGTCATTTATGCTCATCGCAACATATTATTTTTTTTATTTACTCCACACTCAATCGCAATTTATTATATTTCTTGTTTTGCAGATTACTAATCCGGAGCGGGGTCTTCAGATAGAAGTGATGACTCTACCATCGATAACATCATGACCACCATGTAAGGATCACTTGACCCGCACTTCAAGAAGCAGATTCTGGGCCCGGTCTCTGTCCTCACAAATCACCATCCATAGCCCAAGGGAAGGGCAGTCCTTCAGCCATGGTTCCCTAGAGGTTTCCTCCACTGGGGGTTTTTCCTCTCCTGAGTTGCTGAAGGACAACTTTTTGTGAGCCAGAGACCCATCATCACCATCTTCAGGGCCACAAGAACTTCTACATACAAAACTATAATGTAGCCAATAAAGAAGTCAATGTATATCATCAAACTGTGTCTATAACTGTGTACATTAAAGAAGCATTGAGTGCACACATGTCTGGTTGGGGATCCCAGGGCTTTGGACCTCACATCTGGGCAAAATAGAGTCCAATTCTTCATTACTGGGCCAGGTATTGGACTAGTATTAGCCTCTGATGCTAGACCAGACATGGCCACGCCCCTGGTGTAACAAAATTTCCAACAAGATAATAATTATTTTTCTAAAACAGATCACTAGGAACAAAATGTATTCCTGGAAAACAAAACTTATAAAGTAGCATTCAAAATACTTTAGTATTTTGGGAGCCGTCCTCTGAAGTACCCTTATTTAAGCCGTTCTCCTGTTTTCTAAAATTACATTATGAGGCTCATTTACTAAGGGTCCGCGGTCCGCACTATAGTCGGAATACCTGACGATTTCCGATGTGCGCCGCATTTAGAAAGGGATTTTGCCGCACGTGATTGGAATTTGCCGCATCGGCGCCGGCTTTCATGCGTCACAAATCGGGGGTGGGCTGTCGGACGATCCGACGGATTCGGACAACGCACAGGATTTAACAAAGCAATTTGTGTTGCAAGCCAAGCACTTACATGCACTCTGAGGAAGATGGTGAACTCCGGCGGACCTGATCGGGGAAGCGACACATGCAGGAACTGGGGCGCATGATCTTCATGGATCGTGGCAGATGTGGATTTCAGCAGACAACGCACCTCGGGGATTGCGCAGGGATTAAATGTGCCCCTATACGTATTTCCTCTGTTGTTGTCTCTTACAAATATTCCTTCTAACCAAACACGTATGCGCAAGTGATTCTACTCTAGCATGCATGCGCTAATTACGATGTTCTCCAATTCACTTGTCTTTTCCCTTTTTAACCAGTCTTTGTCTTGGTGTGTGTACCTTAGACCATGAGTAAGAACTAAATTATGGCATTCGAAACGCGTAGGTCTACAGGACTATGCAACGTTTATCTCTTTTTTAAGGATTACTAAATAAACAAGTTTTTATGCTATCAGCTTGGAGTGCCGGATGCAACTCTTTTGCAACTCAAAAGTTTTTTGCTTCATGTGCTTATAGCTTATTTGTTTGTTGCATTCAACACATTTTTGGTGTGTTTTTAAAAAAAAAATTTCACACAATTCATGATTTGGGTTAAATTATGATTTTGTTTTATTTCACGGGTCATTACGGACACTACGGTTTTATATGTGAGGGGTTTGTATGGTGATTTCCACTTTTATTTGTTTTATATGTAGGTGTTGTATATAATAATAATGGGGATTTGGGGGCTTTTTATTCATTTAATAGTTCATATTTATTTATTTTTTACTTTATTACTTTTTCCACTATGGGACATGAACAAGCAATCGTTTGTTCATTATAATAGCCTGTGATACTGATGCATAGGCTGACTCACTGCCTGTAAGCTCCTGTCACAGTCATGACCTTACAGATATTTACTATGCACATTTACTATGGATTTAACCCCTGAGTCCAGGGTTGCCATAGTGCTAATCAGAACCCTGATCAGAACCCCCCCATGCTTTGGGGAAGCCGATTGAGCAGGGAACCTTCCTGCAGACATTTAAATGCCATTGTTGGCTTGATTTTGGCATTTAAAGAGGACCTTTCACCAGCTCACATGAATAGAAATTAGCATAGAATGCTGTGTACAGATTAAGGAGTACTTTGAATTTTCTTTCCAGCCCCCATGGTTGCAGAGACATCAGTCCCGGTACCTGACCATTATAATCTACGTTTAGTCAGAGTGGAGGAGCTGGAGCTGGAGGCCTGTGTTTTGCTAAGCTTCTGTAATACTGTCAGAAGAGAGTTATTTTTTTCTATGATCATCCAAAGCAGGGGTCAGGAAACACAGCACATCCCCCCAAGTGAATAGGCAGCCACAGCAAGTGCCCCCCCCCCAGTATATATGTAGCCATAGCGCATGCTTCCTAGGAGATAAGTAGCCCCAGCACATACTCTCAGTATATAGGTAGCCACAGCAAATGCTACCCAGTAGATAGGTAGTCACAGCAAAAAAAAAAAAGAATATTCACTTACCAGCGCTCCCTGCAGCCAGCTCCTCATCGCTCCCATGCTCTCGTCTCTTTGACCCAGGCTTAGACGATGACAGCGATGGCACCTGGGTAGTAGGCATCGGTAACATCGCTGCCTGTGTCCATGGATCAGTCTAACAGAAACACTGCAGCCATCACTATTTATTAAAGATCTGTCTTACAATACAATGTTACAAATGTATTGTAAACATGGATATAATGTGAACGGAAATGCAATGTAAATGCAAACATCATGCAATAACACAAAGTAAATGCCATGAAAATGTAAACCCAATGTCAATGTGAACCCCATGTAAACATAAGGACAAATGCCATGTTTCATAGTTTCATAGTTTATACGGTTGAAAAAAGACACTTGTCCATCAAGTTCAAACAAGGAAGGGTAGGGATTGGATGAGGAAGGGATTTAGGGGAAACAATAATGTAAATGCAGATGTAAAAGTGAATGCAATGTAAATGCAAATGAAAATGAAGCAAAGGCTACATAAATGTAAATACAACATAAAGGACACGCAAAATACAAATGTGACGTAAAGGCAAAGTAAATGTGATACAAACTCCATGTAAAGGCAAATGTGATGCAAATGCCACATAAATATAAATGCAATGCAAAGGAGACATAAACGCAAGTGCCAAACAAATGTTAGCATAAACACAATGCTAATACAACATAAATGCAAATGCCACATAAACGTAAGTGTAAACGAGACATAAATGCAAACCTCACATAGGTGTAAACGCAAGTGCAAACACAACTTAAACGCAAACAATTTAAATTTAAATCCCACATAAACTCAAACACGACATAAATGTTAGTGTAAACGTGACATAAGGAGGCGCCAGCACCAGGAATATCACATAGAGGAGCCATAACCAGGAATGTCACATAGAGGAGCCATAACCAGGAATGTCACATCATTATACAGGCTGTCAGTCATGTGTATAATATTATCTCATACACACACAAGCTTCAGGGAGCGTAGCCACTGACACTAGGAAGCACATGGCTCTGCCATGCACCAGGAGTGTCACATCATTATACAGGCTGTCATTCATGTGTATAGGAGTATCTCATACACACACAAGCTACAGGGGGCGCCAGCGCCTGGAGTGTCACATCATTATACAGGCTGTCAGTCATGTGTATAGGAGTATCTCATACACACACAAGCTGCAGGGGGCGCCAGCGCCAGGAGTGTCACATCATTATAAACCCTGTCAGTCATGTGTATAGGAATATCTCATACATATACAGATTGCAGGGGACACCAAGAAGCAAGTAGAGGAGCCACCACCAGGAGTGTCACATCATTATACAGGCTGTCAGCCAAGCACTGGGGGTGTGTGGCTGTGTCTCACACTCATGAATAAGGTGGACATCTGAATATGATAATGATTCATTAGTCCACTCTCTGGTCATTTGCATACAGCTTTAGTACCTGATTGTTTACAGGCATGTAGAGGGACAATGTAGGGATATTGGCAATGCTTTTTAATGGCAGTTTATGAAAATATATTTAGTTTTGAGGGTTAATTTGCTTGACTGGTTCTCTTTAAGTGTAAGAGTGACGCAAACGCAAGGCAAATGTCACTTAAGTGGAAATGTGACTCAAATGACACATAAGCATAAATGCAACACAACATGACAAAAATGCCACGTAAGCATAGACGCAACGCAAACGCAAAGTCCATGTAAGCGAATGTTTATGGCACGTAAGCATATGCACGATGAAAACCTCATGTAAGCGTAAGATAGACTCAAATACTACGTAAGCTCAATGCAAATGCAAATGCTGGGTAAGCATAAGAGGGATGCAAACTCTACTTAAGGGTGGTGACACACATGGTGCATTTAGGCTGTGTTTGGGCTATTTTTAGTTTTTTGGGCTGGGTGCGTTTTCAGATCATGAAAAACGCGTGCGATTTTGACCAGTTTGAATTAAAATAATTGGTCAAACCTGTCAAAAACACTTGCATTTTCAAAAAAAATTGTTTTTTACAATCTGAAAACGCACTAAAACTAAAAACGGCCTAAAAACGCCATGTGTATCACCACCCTAAGAGTAAGTGATGTAAATGCAAATGCACAGATTAAAATGGTCAAATATTTGGATTCATGTCTCTACAACCATAAAATTCAAAGGGCTCCTGTATCTGTGTAGCAGACATGTTAGGTGGTGAATGGTCCTCTTTAAAGGTCTAAAGGTGTTTGTCCGCGAAAGAAAATTCTCACATTTCAATCCCCTAGTGATGTTTACACAATAATGATCATTTTAAACTCCTTACTTTACAATCTCAATCAGTTTTATTGCTGTTTTAGCTCCAATCACTCCCTAGGCTGGTCAGTGTAAGATTCCAGCAGTGTGGGTGGGGACTTTCTAAGCAGACACTTCATGATCCCTCTGGTGCTGTGAGATGCTGTGAGCTAACAATGTGCATAAATTATCAGGGTCCAGGTTTGTAAACACTTTTATATAGCTTCTGAACATTGTTCTGTACTGTATGTGTCATCTGATACATAGAAAGAGAAATGTGGCAGATCAGAGAGATGATGAGATCCATGAGATGTATATGACACAAAATTACATTCTCAGCCCTGCAACATCTCCGCCATAACATACACTGTCAGATCTGCAATATGCCTCACTCCCTGTCCCCTGGATGAAGATCTTATCTGTCTGTAGCTCGTAGATATACTCTACTCACGCTGCTCGCCGGCAGGAAGTCTCTATGTGTGAGTTCGTCTTGGAAAGCAAGGGTGAGGGCTGAGGGCAGAGAGGAGGTCAGTGTAGTCTCAGACATGAGAAGAATATTTCCTCCTGACCCTAAAGTCAAAAGGTTAACTGTTGGATCCAAGGGCAACCAAAATTTTGTACACCTGGACTGATAGAGACAGGTTGGTATTTAGCTTCTGAAATTCACTAGAAAAAGACACATCAGAGATGAAACAGATCAAAGATGAGAGATTATGATATCCATGAGATGCATATTACAAATGACTACTATAAAGGCTACTACTACTATAATATACACATCTCTGCTTTATCTCACCTATAACACATACTGTCAGATCTGCTTTGTCTCCCTCTCCCCCTGATAAAAAAAACTTATCTGTCTGTAGCTTTACTCTCCTCAAGAGCCAGACAGGAAGTCAGTGTCTGTGTGTGTGAGCTCATCCTGAAATGCAAGGGTGGTGGCTAGAGGCAGAAAGCAGCTCAGTGCAGCGTCAGACAGAAAAACAAGATGTTTTCTCCGACTCTAAACTCAGAAGATACAAGGTTGTGTCTAGAGACTATAAAGATTGTCTACACCAGGACTGATAGACACAGATAGGAATTATCTGTGAAATCTTGTATTTTTGTTAATAACAGTGAATTAGAGAATTTGTTATTTTGTTATCTTGAGTACGTTTAATAAACTTGTCTTTGTGGGAATATCCCTTTAAAACTGTGACCGACCCACAGTCAACCCACAATTGAAAAATGGTTAAGCAACATTTTTCTGTTTGGTTATTTATGTTTGGACTATGCGGTATTAAAGGGGGCAATCCTGCTCCTGGTGAATTAGTGTTTATTATTTGAGCAGTCTATGTTATTTTGTTACCCTGAGTATATTTAAGAATCTTTATTTATATTTATTCCTCCTGGGTATGCCAATACCCATTTTGTCACTGTACCCTGATGTATGGGCACAGGGGGGCACTTGGTAGGGAAAGAGAGCTGCTCCTTTGCTGAGCCTTAGTGGTACAGAGGAGAACCGCAATAGTGACCTCATTTTAGAAAGTACACCCCTTTGATAATTTAGCAAGGTGTAATATGTGTATTTACCCCTATAGGTGTATGATCCAATTAGGCCTGAAAATTGAAAAAGTTGAAAATGTTTCCAAAAAGTCACTTTTACCCCTATTTTTTCTAAGTCATTCTTTTATCCTGGCCGGATTCTGCTGAAATATGTTGTTCCAGAGTTCCAGGATGCTCAAACCCTGACATTATATATTGTTCTGGAATCATTCTGCTATCTTCAACATTGCCCGGAATCTGATAATACCAGCTCATATTACAGCTGCCTGGCTGTGAAGAGTTAACATATTTCCTGCATCATTTCAAGCTCTCTGGCACCATCTTGTGATCATACAGGAGATAGCAAGCTTGCAGACCTGGCGAGGTACTAGGTCACCTGATATATGAACAGCTCCATAATTTGTCTTGGACACTCCACATGTAATTTGGACACTCCACAAGACCCTACGTCCAGTGAGCTTGCACATCACATAGGCCCCCCGAGGGACAACAGAGGAGGACGCCCTAGACCAGTCAAATATCTTCGTTGGGCGACAAAAGAAAAAATCCTCAAGGCCTACAGAAACCAGGTGCAACTCACTATCTATGGGCAACAGATTCTTCTATTCCATGACTTTTCCACCATGGTATTGCAGTGCAGAAAGCGATTCGTAGAAGTCATTTACATGACCAGGGCATATGATTTAGCTTCAGTATTCTGCCCGTCTACAAGTCCAACAAAACAGATGTACTTTGATGTCTGAAGATCCAGAGGAAGCTAAAAGACACTTACATTTAGGCACTTTAAGCTGAATCATGGGGAAAATATGAGGAGTCTATGTCCTATGAAGTTTACACTATGATGCTATTGCTAACATTGTTTTTCCTTGCTTATGTCATTAGTTATTTGTTATTCTTATGTGACACTTACTCATCATTCTCGTTGCTATTACAGATCCGCAGAGGAGGCCTATTGGTCCCCCCACTCATCTGCCTGAGCCAGAATATAGAGTCCTCCGTCCATCTAGCACTGGTTAGGCTCTACACGTTAGGATATGCAACACCCCTGCTGATGCATGGTTGCGAATAGCTCCCCTTTCCAGGTCAGGAGCTGATAGGCAGACTGATCACCTCTTTAGGACGATCCTAGAATCCGGGGTATTGTGTAATTGCAGCTGTAGCTATTGCCTGGTAAGGCAACAGTTAACTGTATAATGTAACTATCCAATGGTGTTTCTGTAACACAAGCTGGAAGGTGATTGGAGGGGTACTACCACAGTATAAATACAGAATATATACATGGTTCAGTCCTCATGGTCATAGTGAGAAACTCCATCTTGGAGTCAGACTGCAGTGTCAAGAGAGAGAGAAAGTAGCACACCTTCTGTGCTGCCACAGCCATTAATCCCAGGAACTTCTAGTGCCTTAGGCCTATTGCCTATTTCACAGGGCAAGTCCAGAGACTTAAGCCCAGAACTGCAGCTTCCACCACTTGGACTCGGTTCCACCTGAACCAGCCCAGCCTGCATCTACTATCAGGCTGTGTGCCCCGTTCCTGCGGACCAACTCTCCATGACCTTTCCAGAATAAAAAATCTGCTGTTCCTTGTTTTGGCCATTGCCTACTGTTTAATAAAGAACTGTAAATTGATTTGCATAATGCCTCCGTCTGATCCCTGGATTCAGCTTTTTACCACCATGGGCTCCCCATCCATCACCCAAGGACTCATCCTACAGACACCTCAGGGGTTGCCCCAGGGAGAACCCGTACATCAGCCTCTCCCTCCATATTTCTTGCACACACCACCTGCTGGAGAACTGGCATGCTTTAGGACAGCCCCCCGGTCCCCATACCAAGCATAGTGACATCAGCGTGACCAAGGCTGAAAAGGCAAGTCCCTGGTGGGGGATGTT
This sequence comes from Engystomops pustulosus, assembly GCA_019512145.1. Taxonomy (NCBI): domain Eukaryota; kingdom Metazoa; phylum Chordata; class Amphibia; order Anura; family Leptodactylidae; genus Engystomops; species Engystomops pustulosus. The sequence continues at coordinate 77,019,920 of CM033649.1, forward strand.
GCAAATACTTCACCAATTGTCTGACCACCTGTGTCTCGACCCAAACCCTGATTTCACATTTGACACCAATGACACATACATGGCTACTCCCTACCTTAAGTTTGTATCCTGGAATGTGGCAGGGCTAAATACCCCCGTTAAATGCCAAAAGTTACCCAAAACCTCCATAGTTTTAGAGCAGATGTCATACTGTTACAAGAGATGCATTTGAAGCGTTGGGCACAGTGATCACTTATAGCTCACTTGGTGGATGCCTGCTATGCATCTTCCTACACTTCCAAATCCAGGAGGGTGGCAATTTTGTGCAGAAGAGGTCTCAACTATGAGGTCTTTGATGTTAAGTCTGATGATCAGGGGCATCTTCTACTACTGTTAGTATTAATTGGCGGGACCAAACATAACATATTGAACAACATGCCCCATTCAGTCTAAAACAGATTTTATTTTCTAAGCTGGTTGAAATGATATTTGAGGTAAATGCACAAAATTTGATAGTGGGGGGAGATTTTAATGCGGTGATGGACTCTAGGCTTGACTGCTCCTCAACTGCTCCTCAGCAGACTGATGCCATCCTCCAGATCATTGTTATACTTAATGAAACAGTTCTCACTATGTCATGTCTGTTGAATGATATATTACTCAGCTAAGGAATATACATTTTTCTTCCACATAGCCCTGTTCTTGCTGCCCATCACCCTGATGGACTCCCTTTACTTGGTTACTATTCACCCAATCACTATTACAGACCATGCCCCAGTCACACTGACCCTGGAAGTCCTACCAAAGCAATTCAAGTGCTATATATGGCACATACCCACATTTTAAGCCAGGGGACTTCTGTACTTTTCTTAAAATTAACTGGGCATCTTACTTAGATGACCGTTTAGACTTTAGAGCATTCTGATGACCAGGCTTTAATGTGTACAGCGTCAAAGGCGGTCATGAGGGGCTATATGATAGCTTCTGTATCACATAAATGTAAAGTTGCCTTGGAGAAATTTGAAATACTTCACACCTTCCTTTTTGCAGGTACAACAGGCCTATGCCGCCCTTGCAACACTGCAATCCAAACCAGTGTATATGGATACTAAGAGATTGTTAGACACTGGAATGTTGGGTGAACGCAGAATAGATATTATAGGGGGGTAACTGTATTGGTAAACTCCCTGAAGAACTACTAAACCTATTTTCCACCTCCAGGACCCTCTATAAGGTCTACTAGTCACGAGCCCTGATGGGATAGCATCCCTGATAAATACAGTGCCTTGCGAAAGTGTTCAGCCCCCTTTTTTCTACCTTTTGCCACATTTCAGACTTCAAATATAAAGATATAAAACATGTACATTTTTGGTGAAGAATCAACAACAAGTGGGAAACAATTGGGAAGTAGAATGCAATGCTGATTACAGCTACAAGTCGCTTGGGGTGTCAGGTCTCTATCAGTTTTGCACCGAGAGACTGAAATTCTTTCCCATTCTTCCTTGGAAAACAGCTGGAGTTCAGTGAGGTTGGATGAAGTGTTTGTGAACAGCAGTTTTCTGCTCTTTCCACAGATTCTCGATGGGATTCAGGTCTGGATGTGACTTTGCCATTCTAACACGGGATATGTTTATTTGTGAACCTTCCATTGTAGATTTTACTTTACTTTACCTGTTGATTTTCAATATTGTATTCAAACACATCATGTGAATGTGGTTCATGGGGCCCCAAACTTCTTATACAGCCCTGTTCCCATTGTACCCTTAGGCCCCTACACACAACTGTCAAGTCCGATACGTCCCCCATAGATAGCTTTGGCGCACGGGCTAGATAACAACAACAAGCAACATGCGCTCACCATTCTGAGCCATAGCCGCAAAAAGATAGAGCCTGCTGTATCTTTGGCCATATCTATGGAGGTGCGGCTAGTATTTTCTAGGGAGAGGGGCTGGGGCAAGCAGCGCTCGCCCCCTCCTCTACTTCCCGTGCTGCCAAGGAGGTTCTGTCATAACCATAGACAGAAAGAATCCTCCACACCTACTGGAGAGGCGCTTTATACGTTGCACAATCCATAGAACCTAAAGGAAGGCTGTTTGTATCGATCGCCATATTCCTGGGAATCTTTTCACGCCTAAGGATAGACAGTGCTACCACAACCCTGCAGGGGCAAATCCTCTACACAAAACCAGCTGAGATGCGCTTCTACCATCCCCATAGACGAGGTGACATCCTCTACACCTATGAGAAGAGGTGGTTCTACTACACCATCACCCATAGACAGCGGGGCACCTCTACACACCTAGAGGAGAAGAAGAGCGGTCTACTACCTATCTAACCATCATTACCATAGACAGGGCATCCTCTACAAACCCTCAGGATAGGCTATTCCTATCTCCATCAACCCATAGCCTGTGAGCGACTGCATCTGCTAGTTTTTCTTTTTCTAATGTATACCATTAAGTACTTTTGCGAAGGTCTTTTTGTTGCGGCCTATGTATGAATCATGTCTTTTTATTGTGATAGTTTTTACTAGCCCTGGCAATTGCAACTTTTGGCTTTTTTGTACCTTTTGGGATTGTTGCACAATCTTGTCTCTGAATTCTCGCTTTCCCACATTGTGATCGACCAGCTATTTGAGGTGGGGGGGTATCTTACAGAGTCGCTGTTATTACACTATGCTAAACCTTTGGATTTGAGGCCGCTACTCTGCATTTCTAACGAGCAGATCGCCTAGGCCTCGACACTTGTATGGCTAATGACGACACTTAAGGTTTGCTCCAAAGTGGCTGCATATTGTTATGCATTTTTTAGAAGTACTGCGCGAAATTGCATGTGTTTTAACATTACCATGCGTTTGTTGGTTGTAAATCTGTTTCTCTCTTTCATGCTGGCAGTGTAAGCTACGGTGTCCCCTATTTTCAAACAGCTGCTTACACTGAAGTAAAACATGGCTTCTATACCTCACGCTAAACGTACATGCAACATTGCTAAGAGCTATATGCTGAGTCTGCCAATGAGCTTAAAAACGGATCTCAAAGAACACGTGTTACCGCACCCTTACAAGTAACAAACTAATCAATAAATTTTAACTTTCGCCCGAAGATTAATAAATCCTTTCCAAAAAAAACAGGCCCAAACTATCGATGTCCACAGTTGTGGCTAACTTTAAATATTAAAGCATCGTGTAAATATCCCAAACTTAGCTCAAAAAACGTGCCCATGAAAATGAGATTCTCATTCTGCAGGCTGGCCATATATATCCACTATATCCAGAGAATTAGACAGAAACTGCAAAATAAGCATCCTGACTTGGTTGAGCAGACCATGTGACATCATCACTTGTCTGTGATGTCATAAACAGCCAGAGGTAAACTTTCCAGTGACGCACACCCCAAGTTTCATTTCTTGGATGACCACAGAGGATTAGTTGTGTCACGTCGGCCTCTCCTGCATACTATGAGTTTTAGAGATTGGGTTCGTCCCCTCTTTCATTGCTTGGTGTAAGGGCCTGGTTGCGTCACTACAACCCTCGACTGTTTCTATGGCGACCATGCCCTCCGCTGCCTGACGACTCAGGTAAGTTATGGAGAAACACAGACGCGCATAATCACTTGACTTACATTTCTACATCTATAATTTTCCCCTCCGTCCTATAGATTATAATGCACTGAAAATTCAGATTATACAATTCGATACATTCCTCATATAATTAACTTTTGACTCTTTTTCTTTTTCATTTCACAGCGATACAGGAAATTATTATCCTGAAAACATCACATTTAAAATCGGATTCCTTGGGATGTCCAATGCCAGTAAGTAAATTTTATAGAAATGTATGATAATATGTGTTTACTGCTGCTGATAACAGGTTATAAGATAATTCTGGCCTAAAACTTACCATCTGAGTATTAAGGCAGCAAGAAGTTTTCTTTTTTTTTTAAATCAGATATTTTTATTGAACATTTTTTTAAGAAAAAAACAAAAACAACACACCCAACAAGCACAACTTGGAGGGGAGTATGTACATATCTTTACAATAAGCTCTGATTTTGTACAATAATACAGCCTGAAATTATACACATTAAAGCATACACAAGGTAATTACATTTGTATCCATTTTCTCTTACAGAATGTCTGTTTTATCATATACGCTTATTACTAGTAACATACTCCCTCCCTCCCTTCCCAACTCCCCCCACCCACCCCTACGAGCCAGCTCTCCAAGACCTTTCCGGTCTCATATATATCTTCACATATTAAAGAAGACCTAAACTTATCTTTACTATCTTACCAGTGATAGTTGATATTCTAAGCTAGTTCTTAGCCTTATTAGGGAGTTTGATGGTAAACCAGGTGTATCTAGCCACTTGCCCCAAATCTTTTCGAATTTAGAGACCCCATTCCTCTTCACATATGTGCTATATTCCAATAGTATTACTGCATTCAAACGGTCTATAAACTCTTTCTTGTCTTCGCGTGCCCATCCCGAATCCCCTAATGGGTCAGCTATGAACTTTCTAGCTTGCTATAAGACTCTTTTTTTGGCAATATGAGCTTATTAGCTCTGTCCTAGGGCATGTGGCTATCTGTCAGACTCCAATAACGAGGCTGATGGGCTCTATCCTTCAATGCTACAGAGGAAACTGTACAACTTACACTTTCAATTCTAATATTCTAGATTTCCAAAAAGACTCAGTTCTCTTCATGCACCACCATCATGTACTCTCATATCGGATCCCGACATAGTAGTCTGGGTGACCTATACCTCGCCTGGCGTTTATAAAGAATGAATTGAGACATCCTAAACACCGTGCGTCACTGGCGATCACAGGTGCAAAAAGTCAAGTCAATTCTAATGTCTCTAGAGCCTCACTCTCATGCTCCTCTACTTTCCAAGAATTCTTCTAGCTGTGGTCACGATTGCTCGATGACTGGTCGTCGTTTAGAATCACAGCTGTTGTGCTGGAAGTTAGTGTACTCTGAGTTAGCAAGCATTCTCAAAATAGAACTCAGTATCGTATATCAGGCCCCTTAGGCGAAATGTCCGTTCTTATCCAATCTGGCTATATCACAGTAATACTTGACGTAAACTAATAGAGCTTTGTGTTCTGGAAAACCCTTAGTATAAGGATAAAAAAAAAAATGTGATTAGTATATGGGTCTGGCATTGATAATTCGACTTCTATTGCCGTAGACCTGAATGGCCTCCTACTCGATCGGATCATGGTTTACTGTTGTGGCATTCGGGTCCTGGATGCGGGCGGTATGGCTGTCCTTGGTTAGGTGAAGCTCCATCTAGGTTCCTCTATAATTTGAGATGTCTATATTCTGATCATCCTTTCGCCCTTTTTTGCAGATTCTGTATTCTGGCGTTGCTCCAGTTTGATCCTCATCTGATTCTCACAGCGGAGCTGCCTAGACCTTGAGGCTCCATCACCTCCATGACTCATGAACAGAGCTGCTGTCTAGTGGAATAACATCATGTATTGCGCACCCTTGCTCCCTCGGGGCTGTGTCCTGCCTTTGTGACGTTAAGCTATTTAAGACTTTTAGTATTGCTAAGGGTGCCTGTGGTGTTACTACTCATCCTATTTCTGGAGCAACACCATTGCAGTATCAGAATGATCGACACCCTTTATTAATAGAGGACCTCTGTATGTCTATCCTCTAGAACTCAATATCTACTACATGTATCTCCGAGGGTGGCTGGAAATGTAATGTCTGAGTATATAGTATTGTCTATATTTCCACCGCCTCTCCATATCGAGTTGTGATGTTTATTCTAACTCGATTGTCTGTTTATTTATATCTAGACCGATTTTTCTGCCTGTGAACCGCGTTCTGTGTAGGAGCATTCCTTCTTTCTTCGCCTTTGCTGTGGCTTGCGTCTTATCATTACAAACCTGGTGGCAGGCCATACTACTCCTATCGAATTTCCTGGATATCTCGCTCAGGTCGCATCTGCTCATACTAAAATGGCGTCCAGCGCAATGTGCCTTCACAATCGTGTTATACCTGTATCCCTTTCTATACTATACCACTTCAGACATAACTCCTTGTAATCATCAGACCTAGTTAAAAACTATTTCTGGTCTCTTTCTATGATGTTAGACCCGGTCAGTAATGTGACCTACGCTGCTACTAACAGCGACATGTTGAACGTTTTGACACAACTGAAAGTAAATCGTGCGGCATGCGCGCCCATTTGTTATATATCCTAAAGTATTATATACCTGCGGCCCACAATAAGGAGCTGCCATCATAACCTGTAGTAAAGGCGATAAAACACACGACGAATCTTATTTTCTCTGCTCCTGATTTATAATTCCTCAGTCATAGGGATGTCGGTAGCAGTTTTCCTCCAAGCTGGGTCATCGGAGACTAGGAGAAGGTCAAGCCCTCCTTTACATTTCTATAAAAATCAAACATCACGGGATTAAATCTTAATTAAGAAACTATGTTTTATGGATAGTTGGACACATTCTAGCAGTTCTATCCAGATAATTCTGGCCTAAAACTTACCATCTCAGTATTAAGGCAGCAAGAAGTTTTCGAGTGTGACATTTCCTGAGGACCTCATAGAAAAAGTTGTGGTTGCTAAGTAAGTGTATCCTTAGCAACCAGTATCAAAAAGAGCTCAGACTTGGTCACACAATGCAGTTTCTTATGCCAATCTGTAATAACAATCAGAAATAAGAAATAAAGTGATTTAGACATGTTTCTGTAATAACAATCAGAAATAAGAAATAAAGTGATTTAGACATGTTTTTTATTGTTATTGATAGTAATGGGCCAGATAAGACAATGCAGGTAAATGGAATGGTCCATCATGGAAGGTTCCATTTGTCTGGTTTAGGGTCGGTCACTAGGTTGTCTTATATTCTTTACATGGTTTATTCTGATCATTGGCTCTTTTTTCAGATCTGTTTCTGGCGTGATCATTGGCTCTTTTTTCAGATCTGTTTCTGGCGTTGCTCCAGTATAATTTCATCCTGCTTCATGCTGAGGCCTTTGGAGCTCGTCAGCCCATGATACAGAAGATCCTGCTGGCGATGGGAATAACATCCTTGAAATCCGCCCGTCCTTTGTAATCAGACTTAGTTAGAAAACTATTTATGGTCACTTCTATGATGTTAGCCGTCAGATGGTGACCTGCTGCTACAAGGCGACATTGTTGAACGTTTTACAAACTGAAAAGAAATCTGCGCTGCTGCCTTGTGTTATATATCATATATTATTATATATTCTGTGGCCCACAATAAGGAGGTCCCTCATAAAATGTAGTAAATGCTATAAAACACATGAT